>SJXQ01011856.1:275505-295571 GCA_006408695.1 Aepyceros melampus | reverse complement strand
GCCAGTTATTGACCCTCCCATTTCCTCTCTGTAAAATCGGAAGAATTTTCCATGAGGTCTGTCTCCTAGGGCTTTGGGAAGAGTTGAAGGAGGTGAGGTGAAACTAGGGCTTTGCAAACCTTAGAGCAGAGGGCAGGCTGTTATCATGTAGCATCCCTGGGCCAGCTTCTCTCCAAGGAAAGGCGAGTTCCATTGCTCATAGGAAGATGGCCAGCTCCAGGGGCTGTGTCTCCCACACATAGAAGAAGCTCAGTGCTTCACTGATAAGTTGGAGGTTGGAGTGCTCCCAGAACCGCTGGTGCCCAAACCTGTGTGAGGAGGGCCGTCACAGGCTCTCCGGTCACCCTTTAGGAATGTGCCTCCTGATGGCGCCTGCTGCCCATTGGCATGGCCCTCATGCTCCAATTCCATGGTGCCCACTCTAACCAGGGCTCTGAGATGTCACAGCGCAGAGAACTCCCCAGAGCCAAATGTTGTTGTTGTTCTTTATTCACTAAGCTGTGTCTGATTCTCGAGATCTATGGACTATAGCCCTCCAGGCTCTTCTGTCCATGGGATTCCCAGGCAAGAATACTGGAGTGGGTTGCCATTTCCTTCTTCAAGGAATCTTCCTGACCCAGGATTGCCCCTGGGTGTGTCCTCTATTGGCAGGTAGGTGGGTTCCTTACCACTGAGCCACCAGGGAAACCCTCTGGGACAAATGTGGCTGGTCTGTTCCTGTCTACCCCCACCTTCCTAAAATATGGATGTGGTATCCAAATCATATAATCTTTGCCCTGGGGAGTGACCTCTAGAGGAGCATGCTCTAATTGGTAGGCAGGAACGTGGAGGTGGTCCAGCCGCCGGGTACCACCCATCTCACGTAGAAGCAGGGCTAGCATCCTCCTCGTTCCTGCTGTGACTCCCATAGGCAGCTGGAAGGCCAGAGCAGATAGACCGTCATCCCCAGCCTGAAATTCGCTGGCATATTCTGTGGGTTCAGCAGGCTGTGTCACCTGTAACATGGAGTGTGAGGCATCTCTCTATAGGCAGTCTGCATCGGCAGCAGAAACACAGGCAGATTCCCAGAGGTGCTTTTGAATTTCCTGTGAAACCTCAGCAATTACCTAGCATGTACAAATCCTAAGCAGAGACCTGCTCCTGGCTTCTCTGTGTCTTGGCTTGAACAGATGCCATTTGCTGGGAATCAGCGGTTTAGAATCCTGTGTGCTCTTTATTGAAATGTGGAAAACCATCTTTCCAGGGCCTCACACTTTCCTTTGTGCGGAGAAAGAGAAAGGAGAGTGGTTTCAGACTCTGGAAAAGCCTGAGCTCCTCTTGCAATTCCCCAGCCTTTCAGGTTCAAATGGGTTCTAAACTTGGCACACACATTTCCCCTGTCCCTAGAGGGAAAAAAAAAAAAAAACCCACCAGCAAAAATACATTACACTGGGCATTATATTTCTGTGACGGAAATAACTCATTTTCATGACACACTATAATAATAGCAAATTATGGTACACAATGAATCCATTCTCATTAAAGTCTGTATGGAGAAAAGCAAAGAATACAAAATGTATACAATTGTTTAAAGGAAAAATGCCATGTAATATAAAAGATACTCTAATCGCTATTTCTAATTACAAAGAAGAGAAAATCACTAAAAATTTTTTACAGCATCTAATTACCAAAAAAAACAAAACAAAAAAAACCAACCCAGAACGACAGAATAACTCTCTATAAAATTAATAATGAAGGGGAACTTCAAATGACTGTAGTTTCTCAGAATGGCTCTTCTTCCAATAGAAAATTGTGAAGAGGACAGTGGGCATGGGTGTGTGTGACACTCTTTCAAGCAGTTCTTTGTGGCGTTAGTTGTGAGCATCTCTTTATGTATCAGATGCCTTCCCAGGTGTCTACCCGCACATTGCCTTGTTTCACCCTCAAGCAACTTGGTTAGTTAGGTGTCATTATCCTCCTTCACCCCTGAGGAAACTGAGGCTCAGAGACAGTCAGTAACTTGCCCACCCTCTAGGATAGCTATACATCGTGATCAGCCCACTCCCTGAGATGCCTGCCCATTGTTCTATCATCGCCATCCAAAGCAGCCCTCTCATCAGTCAGGACAACACATCCTGTGATCACCCCAACTGCAGTCATCAGCAAGGTGGCTGGGAGTCAGGACTTGAACCTGAGACTGTGGGGTTTCAAGATCCAAGGCTTTTGCACTATGAATGTGGAACTCCTGAGCAATGTGAGGATGTGAAAATACCACCTAATTTCCTTGAGTGAGCCTCTGTACCTGACACCATCAGCTGAAGGAAGATACTCAGAAATGTCCCCTTTTATCTTTAGTAACAACTTCCAGATGGACAGTGGGCAGTTGGTCAGAAGGGAGCAAGGCTCGGAGCATGGAGACTGTCAAGGAGGCCATGGTGGTTATCTGGGGATGAAAGGAAGTTGGCAGGATGAAGATGGGGTTGGGGACCAGAGGCCAGTGGAAGGCACAGTTACCAGGCAGAAGCCCCTGAACTTGATGACACATTAGAAGTCAGCATGATCTCCAGAATTCTTGCCTGGGTATCTGGATGATGGTGGGACCATCTGGGTTATGAGATGTGGAACTAGAGGAGCTGGTTTGAGACTGAAAGTGATGGGTTGGGCTTGGATGTGTTGACTTTGAGGGTTTTGTTCTGTCCACAGCATCTCCACTTCATGTCTTAAAGACAGCTCCAACTTACCTTGTACTGAGCAGGACTCTGGAATTAGTCCCCCAGCCCACCACGAAAGTGCCTCTGCCCCGGTGGTCACTATCTCAGTAAGGGGCCACATAGTTCTACCCATATACTCAGGGCAAACACTGAAGAGCCGGGCTTCCCTGGTGGCTCAGCGGTAAAGAATCCACCTGGCAATGCAGGAGACACGAGTTCGATCCCTGATCCAGGAAGATCGCACTAAGCCTGTGTACCATAACTATTAGCCTGTGCTCTACAGTCTGGGAGCCACAACTGCTGAAGCCCGTGCAGCCTAGAGCCTGTGCTGCACAACAGGAGAAGCCACCACAATGAGAAACCTGTGCGCCACAACAGAGAAAAGCCTGCACAACGACGAAGACCCAGCACAGCCAAAAGTAAATAAGTAAAATACATTTAAAAATTAAAAAGAAACCAAGGAGTTGGTATCCTACTAATTCTTGCCTTCCAGAGTTTTCTCTGCACATAGCAAGTGGAACAATCTTACAAAAGAAAGCAGATTATTTTGGGACACTGTTCAAAACCCTTCACTGGTTTCCTGTGTTACCCAGTTTTATGGGGTACTCCCATCTCCCCTCCCCTCATCTGTGTTGATGTCCTAATCCCCCAGTACTTCAGAATGGGACCTTATTTAGAAATAGGGTGATTGCAGATTTAATTAGTTAGGAGGAGGTCATTGTGGAGTGGGGAACACCTAATCCATTATGGCTGATGTCCTTACAAGAAGACAGACACACAAGGTGAACGTCATGTGTTGATAGAGACAGGGGTTATGCTACTCAGTCTCAGAGGGACTGTGTTCCACCTGACACCTGACCTCAGACTTCTCATCTCCAGAACTACAAGGGAATCAATTTCTATTGTTTTAAGCCATCCAGCTTGGGGTACTTTGTTAGAATAGTCCTAGGGAACTGATAGACCCAGAATAAATCTGAAGTCCTCATCTCATGAATCGGCTCCTTCCCACCTATCAACATAACTCCTGCCAGCTTCCTCTCCCTCCCATCCAGGCACTGCTCCTAGTTCCTATTTCCTGCCTGAGGCGTGTGTGCTTGTTGCTTCCGGCTATCTTAAGGCTCACACTCTGCTCCCTTGCCTGCAAATCTCTGCTCACATATCAGCCCTAGCCGGAGACCTCTGCCAGACACCCTGTCTAAAACAGCTTGCAGCTCTACTAGCCTTTTGCTTTTTGTCTTCCATAGCCATTCTCATTTCCTAGCCCTTATCACTGCCTGAAATTATTTTTAAAACATTGTTCAGTACTTGTCTTCTCCACTAGAATATAAGCTCCTGCTGCTGCTGCTACTGCTAAGTCACTCCAGTCGTGTCCGACTCTGTGTGACCCCAAAGACGGCACCCACCAGGCCCCCCTGTCCCTGGGCTTTTCCAGGCAAGAACACTGGAGTGGGTTGCCATTTCCTTCTCCAATGCATGAAAGTAAAAAGTGAAAGTGAAGTCGCTCAGTCGTGTCCTAACAGGGGTCTTTGCTTAGACCTGGCGTATAGTGCTGGCAATCAAACAGATATTGTAGACTCTATGGAGTTTTGCATTTAATCCCCCTGACGACTCTGAGATAATAACAAAAGCTACCAGTTAAGGTGGTTTTGTTCTGTCTTAATCCTCACAGCAGCCCTAAGGATCTTCCCATTTTATGGATAAGTACACTGAATCACAGTTTGAGGAACTTGTCCAAGATCACACAGCTAGCAGAAGATAGTAGAGCTGGAGTCTGAACTGAGCCAGTCAGCCTCCAGATGCCTTGCCTTTCACAACTTGACGTTCACTCCAGGTGCACGAAGGGCTTGGCTCACTATGTCATAGCAACACTAGATCCTCATGCCACCTTTCTCTCAATCCTCAAGCAAAACAAAACAAACACGGGCACACTGAATTTCCCTTTCCCTTTCTCTTCCATCTGCCTTTGCCTGCCAGAGATCTCCCTAAAAATGATCCTGCAGAGGAATGAAACTCCCTAAAGGGAGTCTGATGGTAGGGGTGGGTGCAGGGGAATGGAGTTTGATGACTTCAGCCTTGGGTGCAGCTTTATGGCCACACTGACCGAAGGTTTGCCTTTTTCCTTTCCATCTTCTATCATCATCTGCCTCCTCTGCCCCTTCTCCCCACCTCCAGACTCAGAATCCAGACACAGGATGGACTGAGGCTCCCCTCCATCAAGACTCGTCTGCTACCAGTAGGAAGTCAGAGGCCAAAGGAAAGTGTGCCTTATAACCAATGCTATATACTTTATTTTTGCTGAAAACCTGTTGATAATAATCTGATTATGAAGCAAGTCTATGTGATAAGCTTGCTTTGGCCCATAATCTAGTCTTCCCTTTTAGACTGGAAACTTCCTGAGAATAGGGGAGAGGTCTTTCATACCACATTCCTCACTGTATCCTAAGTTAAGAGAAAATTGTATTTGCCCTCTGATTTGGCATGCATTTACCGCCTGAAAACCAGCTCCTCTGGCCAAGCCCGCCCCTCCCCCAACTTGTTCTGAAGACCTTAGAAGGTCCTGGAAGCCCACCATCTCACCCCACCTGCTGATTCCTCTAACCCTTCTCACTGTTCAGTGATCTCCCCCGGCCCACTCACCAAGCTGTGTGTTTCTGCAAAATGATACTGCCCCTTGACTGCCCGGTGACAAAATATTGTTTTACAATGATAAGCATCTCGTAAGACAATATTTGGAAAGTTATTATCTCAATGTCTCTGGTTGAGGGCATGGAATGATATCACCCAAAGCCAGATCTGCTTGATTTGCGGCCAACAAGTGGGGCAGCTGGGGACAGGACATATGAGGTATCGGGGGTCTTGATCTCCCAGTGATCTGCCATTGATTGGTCCCCATGTGGCTGATAAGGTCTAATCAAAACTTGAAGGAGAAGCCATGACACTTAGAGGTGAGGTAGGTGGGCATCCAGGGAGGAGGGAGAATTTGAGTGGGGAAGTGTGGGTAATGAGATCCCTCGTGATGAATGAATTTCTGCAGAAGGCTCTTCATGTTTACATGTCCTGCCTCTGCCCTGGGGAAGGCATTTCTTTGAGTGACCAGGGACATGTTTCTTTTGCCCATAGCCAACAGATTCTCTTGGGCTCAAACTCCAAAGAAGTTTTGGCCATGGGGATCTTTCCTTGTCACCTACCCTCTACCCTCTGACTCAAGCAAGATCAGGGCACCATCATCCATCCTCTGCCTCAGGTGTTTATTGACAGCTGGCTCCATCGAGATCACACATTCCAAAGATTCTAGAGCAGGGTTTCTCCATCTTAGCACTACTGACACTGGGCTGATCATTCTTTCTTGTAGGGGGATATCCTGGGGACTATGACTCACTGAAGCAGCATCCTTGACCTCCACTCACTAGATGCCAATAGCATCATCTCCCTTCTCCCAGTTTGACAACCAGAAATGTTTCTAGACATTACCAGATGTCCCCAGGGGTGGACAGAATCATCCCCAGTTGAGAACCAGTGCTCTAGACGGACAGAGCATCTTTACTTCCACTCATCTGAACAAGAAAAAAGTTCTAGTAACCTAAATAAGGCTTGGTGCCCCTTTTTACACAGTGTTCACTGAGGTTCAGAGAGGCTGAGTGAGCTTCGCTAGGCCAAACAGGAGCCAAGGGGAGAAGCCAAGCGGCAAGTGTATTTGGTATGACTCTAAGTCCCCTGTAAGTCGTGGGCCTCTCTGTCTCACCGACTCCTCTTCAGCTTGCCTGCTCGCACAGCCCATCTTCTCACAGATGCCCACAATACCAGTCTTACCACTAACCTCTCAGCCATGACCTTTGCAGACCCCTTCTGTGTCGTTGATCATCCTGGGCCATGGAGTTATGGGTCATTTATGGTGAGTGAGAATATGAATATTTGTCTTACTTGGGTATTAATGAATATTCAAAGGAATAGTTTCCAAACTGGGTTCAAGGCACCTTTCGGTTTTCAGAAGTGCCTCTGGGCTCAGAGAGGGGCAGGGATGAGCTCTGCATTTCTGCCTCTAGTGTGACCACAGCTCTGTTCTCTCTCTCTAATACATATGAGAGTTTCACCAAATGCTTCCCCTGAAGTCTGCTCCTTCAAGAAGGTCTGACAGTCACTGTCCTAAATGGTAATGTCTAAAAAGTCTATCATATAGACAGACATTTGAATTAAAAGAAAAATGATGAGACATATGGGCTTCCCTGATAGCTCAGTGGTAAAAAATCCACCTGACAATGCAGCATACGCAGGTTTGATCCCTGACCTAAGAAGATCCCCTGGAGAAGGAAATATCAACCCACGCCAGTATTCTTGCCTGGAAATCCCATGGACAGAGGAGCCTGGCATGCTGCAGTTCAGGTAGTCACAAAGAGTCAGACACGACTTAGCAATTGAACAACTGATGACATAAGAAATTTCAAAAATTTTAAGAAAAACACTTGGAGAGACATGGAAACAACCTAAATGTCCACCCACAGATGGACTGGATAAATAAGATGTGGTAGATATGCTAAGTCACTTCAGTCGTGTCCGACTCTGTGCGACCCCACAGACGGCAGCCCACCAGGCTCCCCCGTCCCTGGGATTCTCCAGGCAAGAACACTGGAGTGGGTTGCCATTTCCTTCTCCAATGCATGAAAGTGAAAAGTGAAAGTGAAGTCACTGAGTCGTGTCCGACTCTTAACGACCCCATGGACTGCAGCACACCAGGCTCCTCCATCCATGGGATTTTCCAGGCAAGAGTACTGGAGTGGGGTGCCATTGCCTTCTCCGTGGTAGATATATACAATGTATATTACTCACTCATGAAGAGGAATGATTATTCCATTCCTCTTCATGAATGAGTAATGGCCACAACATAGAGAGATCTAGAGATTATCACACTAAGCAAATTAAGTCAGAAAGAGGAAGACAAATGCCGTGTGATATCAGTTATATGTAGACTCTATATATGGCACAAAAGAACATATCTATAAAACAAAAACAGACTCCCAGACATAGAGAACAGACTTGTGGTTGCAGTGAGGAGTCTGGGGAGGGCTGGATCAGGAGTTTGCGGTCAGCAAATGCAGACTATTATGTATAAAAGGGATAAAAAGCAAGGTCCTACTATATAGCACAAGGAACTATTTTCAGTACCCTGTGATAAACCATAATGAAAAATAATATATATATATATATCACTTTGTTGTGCAGAAAAAATTAACACAACATTTTAGATCAACTATATTTCAATAAAATTTAAAAAAAGAAAAAAAAACTTGGAAGGCTACTGGGAGTAAACTGAAGCTAGTGGATGAAAAGTGACACAGACTCTTGGGGTGCTGATTATCTTTTGATCTGGGTGATGGTCACACAGGTGTGATCATTTTGTGATAATTCATCGGGTTATATCAGGTGTTGGTGTCTTAGTTTAGCCTGCTATAATCAAACGCTTAAATGACAAACATGGGTGGCTTAAATGAAAACATTTATTTCTCACATTTCTGGAGGCTGGAAGTGTAAGATCAAGGCACCAGCAGATTCAGTGTTTGCAGACAGCCAACTGTTTGCAGATAGCCAACTTCTTGCTGTAACAACATAACATGGAAACAGAGATCTCTGGTCTCTTCTTCTTTTTATGGCACTAATCCCATCATGAGGTCCCTACCCCTTGACTTGATCTAATCCTAATCCTTTCCCAAAGGCCTACTTTCAAATAGCATCACATCAGAAATTAGGATTCCAACAGGTGAATTTTGTGGGGACACAAACATTCAGTTCATAGCAGTTGGCAACCTACAGCCCAAGGGGTTGGAGGTGGAGCTGCCTGTGCATGTAAATGAACTTTAATGTCACATAGCCATGCCCCCTCATTTACCTATAGCCTCTAGCTGCTTCCCTGGTGGCTCAGATGGTAAAGCAGCTGCCTGCAATGTAGGAGACCCAGGTTCCATCCCTGAATTTTGAAGATCCCCTGGAGAAGGGAATGGCCACCCGTATTCTTGCCTGGAGAATCCCATAGACAAAGGAGCCGGATGGACTACAGTTCATGGGCTTGCAAAGAATTGGGACATGACTGAAAGTGACGGTTGAAAGTGACTAACACTTTCACTTTCACACAGCTGCTTTTGAACTATGAGCACAGAGTTGAGTAGCTGCAGTAGAAATTGTAAGGCTTTCAGAGTCGAAAATATTTTCTACTTGGTTCATTACAGAAAGTAAGCCAACTCTGGGTTAAAAGTTTACACTTGTCCATTTTTTAATGTATATTATGATTTGTTTTAAAAAAGAAGAAAATGAAAAAGACAGCATCTCTTCTCTCAAAAGATAGAATCTCATTTGATAAGCAAAAAGACCTAAAAAGAGGCAAACTCACTTGCTCCAAGTCACATAGCAGGGAAGTGACTACAGCCAGAGCTTTCATCCTAGCAGTATCCCATAGTAATTGATCCTAGGGATGCCAATAGGCTCCCATGAGCTGGTCGACACAGACCCTGCTCCTTCTTGCTCTAGTGAAGTTGTAATGGGAGGACATTCTGGTAGGATGGGCCGGGAGGACTGTTAGGGCTGCAGTAAGGCTCTGTTTTCCCACCATGGACACAAGAAATAGCCTGTGATCAGTCAACCCCAGACTCTTGGAGTCCAGGGGATGCTGCCAAGGTCAGGCTGACCTGGGTCAGTCCTTGGGAAGGTGAAAGGCACTGCTCACAATACAGGGTCACTGGTAAGGAAGCCAAGCTGGTGAATGTTTCAGTTCAGTTCAGTTCAGTCGCTCGGTCATGTCCGACTCTTTGCGACCCCATGAATCGCAGCATGCCAGGCCTCCCTGTCCATCACCAACTCCCGGAGTTCACTCAGACTCACATCCATCCAGTCAGTGATGCCATCCAGCCATCTCATCCTCTGTCATCCCCTTCTGCTCCTGCCCCCAGTTCCTCCCAGCATCAGAGTCTTTTCCAATGAGTCAGCTCTTCGCATGAGGTGGCCAAAGTACTGGAGTTTTGGCTTTAGTATCAGTCCTTCTGAAGAAATCCCAGGGCTGATCTCCTTCAGAATGGACTGGTTGGATCTCCTTGCAGTCCATGGGGCCACAGTTCAAAAGCATCAATTCTTTGGCGCTCAGTCTTCTTCACAGTCCAACTCTCACATCCATACGTGACCACAGGGAAAACCATAGCCTTGACTAGATGGACCTTAGTCGGCAAAGTAACGTCTCTGCTTTTGAATATGCTATCTAGGTTGCTCATAACTTTTCTTCCAAGGAGTAAGCGTCTTTTAATTTCATGGCTGCAATCACCATCCGCAGCAATTTTGGAGCCCAAAAAATAAAGTCTGACACTGTTTCCACTGTTTCCCCATCTATTTCCCATGAGGTGATGGGACTGGATGCCATGATCTTCGTTTTCTGAATGGTGAATGTTTGCTCTCAGTTAAACAAACAAAGTCGGAAACTGATCAGCCCCTCCAGTGGCTAATCCACAGGAGCCTGGTGGGGAGGAGGGGAGGTCAGTGGCAGATGCCAGCATGACTTGGGGAAAAGGGAACACAGGTATGTGCCAGGACTGGGCTGGGGGCTTGGTCTGTACCCCCTGCACCAGTCCTCATGGCCCCCTGGCTGGGGGTGTGGGGTGGAACCATTCCCATCCTTCCCATTTCACAGTGAGGCCATCATGGAGATTTAGGGAGATCAACTTCTCTCCCGAAAGGTGGAGCTTGAAAAAACCCTGCAGGAGCTAGCTTAGTGCAGTGTGCTGGAATGCTGCATTTCTACGTAGAAAACAATATTTGTCTGTTTGATGCTCTCCAAGTGTCCAGACCCTGCAGCTCATTGCAGAGGCTGACAAGATGGCGGACCCTCATGTCCCTGCCCAGTGCCCGTAGTAACCATGTTGCGCATTTCACATCCAATAGAAACTAAGGAAGTTCTTCTTTGGGGATGGTCTTGATAAGCTCAAACTCTTCCAAAGAGGAGTTAGAAGGCTTGAAACGGATGTGGAGTTCTCCTTGGAACAGTCTAGACCCAGAGGAAGTGAAAAATAAAATACTGAAGCAGCGAGGTGGGGAAATGGAGGCGATACTCCTGCTGTATTAGATTGTGAGTTGTTAGGAGAGAGATATGAGTTTGCCATATTTGAAACACTAGGAAAGAGAAGCCCAGAAGAAGAATGAGTAGTTTTCAGATGATACAGACTTCTTTAGGCTTCATGACAAAACATTAAAATAACAGAAATCCAAGGTTCACACATATACCCCCATCTGTCCATGAGTGGTGTCAACTCTTCACTGCTGCCCATTTGAAGTGGTGCCTCTCCATCCCAACCCACCCCTAGAGAGAGCTGAGAGTGGATGGTGAAGGCAGCCTGAGAACCTTGGCCAGAGAGGTGGGGGTAGAGGGCTCCCCTGTGGCAGACAGAAGGAGGTAGAGATGAGAGTGACCCAATATTTTCAGCTAGAAAGGAAAGAGACTGGATTTTGCATTTACAGAAATGCTACAAAGTTGCTAAAGTTGCCTACTCCGAGAAATGAACTTGAAGTTATATTCATTATTTGAGCAGATTTCTTCAAAGAAATAATGATAATTCAAGGATATATAGTCAGTACAGGAACCACACAGATATGAGGAAAATGGTGAGAATGATACGTAAAACAATGACCAAAGCTTAGGCTACACAAGATGTCTCCAGATCAGGACAGAAAGATTGAGCCCTTAGGTCTGCAGGCATTTCTAAAACAGCATGTTATAACAGAATTTATAACTCCTTCAAGTGGTTTCCTGGGCAATGAAATTCAACCAGTGCCTAACAAATTGTCCTTTTGCATAAAAGACCCCAGAGAATGTGTTAGATCCCAGAAGCTTTACCAGGAGTTAAGAACTATAATTTGATAGATCTGTGGTTTTCCACCCCACCCCCGCCCTTCTGCTTCCTTTTCTGCCTATACAGCTTCTCTCTGGCAAACAGAGAACCTATTATGTGCATTGCTGCATATTTTTCTGGAAACCTGCTCCTGAGCCATACTCATAACTCCCATAATAACCCATTCCTGTAGTTCAGAGATCTTTTATAAGTCTATTTTAGGCATTTGATTATTGCCTGACTAATAATAGGGACTCTCTTGTCAAAGAATAGATTGGAGGATGTAGTGTAAATCGTAGCATATAATTGCTCAGTGACTGCCATTGAAAATCCCTAGTTACTGGAGTAAGAGAGCCTCTCTCTTAGGTGTGAGTAGCTATTTTTTCATAGAATAATAATTAGGCAGGGAGAGAGCAAGCAGAGAACCCACCAGAGAGCAAATTTACAAAAAAAGAAAATGAGAAAAGGAAAGAAAAGAAAAAGAGGGAAAAAGCAATTCTGCAAAAGCTATTGGGTTCCTTCACATGGCCCCAGGGAAGAGGAAGTTCAGCTAGAATCTAGGAGGACCCTTGGGCCTGTTAGGAGTTCAGGGTGTGGAGCCAATGGCTTGGGTGGTAGAATGAGCAGCTGAAGGGTGAATACACAATACCTTAGGGATAAGCACTGAATGGTGGGTCTGGGGCCCTCCTAGAGAACTTCAGTATTCCTCCAACACAACACACACACACACACACACACATGCACGCACACACTTAGATCTAGAAGGCTTTGGAATGAACCCATCGGGATCAAAGTCTTTGAACTTCTGGGGTAGCTTTTTCTACCTTTTGGTGATGAGACAGCTACAGCAGCAGGTTTGGGGCAGAAGGAAAATGCCATAAGTATCTCTCCAGCCCTGCTCTGCCCTGGACCCCACCTGGAGAATCGTTTCTAGTTCCCCCAGTCTTGATGATTAGGAGGTGCTGGGTAACAGGGTCAGCTCATTGTCCAGGTTATTGTCTATAAAGCATGATGTTTGGAATGCTTGGAATCTACCCATCAACAAAAATCTCTGCCTCAACCTAGCCCTGGAGCCTGAAATTCTGAGTATTTCGGCCTCTGATTTTGAGTTAGGTTGAAACTTCTTTGACTGGAGACTCTTCTCCTTGGATGGTTCATTCTGATAGATGAGGAAATCCATATTTCATTTTTTATGTTTCTTTCTAATGTGAATGAATGAATGAATGGAGAAAGAAAGAAAAGGTAGCACTTAATTAGTGCCTAAAGCTCACAGTGCTCTATTCATTTTTAAAATTTATTTTATTGATATATTATTGATTTATAATCTTGTGTTAATTTCAGCTGTTTTGTAAACTGATTCAGTTATACATATATATACACACGTTCTTTTTTGTATTTTTTCATTACAAAATATTGAATATAGTTCCCTGGGCTATACAGTACATGCGTGCTCAGTTGCTCAGTAATGTCTGACTCTTTGTGACCCCATGGACTGTAGCCCTCCAGGCTCTCAGTAAATGGACAGTAAATTCTGTCCATGAATTTTTACAAACAGGAATACTGGAGTGGGTTGCCATTTCTTCCTCCAGGAGATCTTCCCGACCCAGGTATCAAACCTGTGTCTCTTGCATTGCAGGCAGATTCTTTACTGGTGAGCAATCAGGGAAAACCCCATGCTGTACAGAAAGACCTGGTTTTTTATCCATTCTATATATAATAGTTTCACCTGCAGTGTTTTAACTCTAAACATGTATAACTCATTTAACACTCTCAATAACTAGCTGGAATCTATCATTATACTTACTTGGCAGGTGGGAAGGCAGAGGTCGGGAGAGACAAGTAACAGAGCAGCAGGATTCCCAGCCTCATCCACTAGCACTCTGCCTGGCTTACCTTTGGCTTGAGGCATAAACATTGCATCTTCCATTTCCTCTTCCTGCACGGCACAAGTTTCCACCAGGGCTGAGTGTGGTGGGGCAGATGCAGAACCGTCGTGAAGGTGTAGATAGAAGGCTAGCAGGCACGGTCCTCCTGTGCGCTAGCTCAGCGTCTCTCACCTCCTCTCACCTCCTGGACCAGGCTTCATCCTAGCTCAGCTGGACCCAGCTGAGATCCCCAAGAAACTCACTAATGCACTCTCTTAGCTGGTCTCTGATATCAGACTGTGTGTTTCAGGAGACCTCTGCAGACCATAAACTTTATAAAGAGGAAAACCAGAGCTCAGACAACCTAGGTCAACTTCCAGCCCATTTACTAGCGGCGGAACCTTGGGCCAATCGCTTTACCTGCCTGAGACTCAGTTTATTCTATAATATGGGAGGGAGATGTCTCCTTGCTGACTGAATGAGCCTGCCTGCCTGCTCAGTTTGTGGGTTCTGCTGGCCGGGTTGGGGGCCCCCTAGTCCCCAGAACCTCCTAGATGTCGCTTATCTCAGCAGCACTGTCTTTGCATGAGGGCTTCCTGCTTCCTCCTCCATTGTCCTGGCTCCTCCTGAAGGATGTGGGTCACTTTTGAACTTGGACAAGGTTTTCTCCATCTTTGGAGAAACCTAGCTGTCAGGTGATGGTTATTTGTCCTTTGATCCTTAATTACTATCGGTTGGGTCTTCTTTCCATCACTGGTGAGAAAACTAACCCCACTCTCAGTATCTTTAAGGGTCCTCACTTTCCATCTACTCTGCTCTCGAATCCTGATTCCTGCTTCATCTGAATTCTTGCACCTCTCTCTGTTTGGTAATTTTCTACTCTCCCGTGGACAGAGAACCTGGCAGGATATGCCATAGGGTCACAAAGAGTCAGACACAAATGAAGCGATTTACCACACACGCACTCCCTAGCCTAGGGCTAGCTCAGATTTAGCAAAAATACAGAACATGCAGCTAAATTTGAATTTGAGATAAGCTACGAATTTTTTTTTTTTTTGGAAAAGTATGTCGCATGCAACATTGGGGAACATTCTTTTACTAAACAATTAATCAGTGTTTATCTGAAATCCAAATTTAACTGGGCACACTTCATTTTTATCTGGCAACCCTGCGCTAGCTCATCTTCATATGATATCAGCGCTCCAGGAATCGCCCAGTCCTTTCATTCCTCAAAGCAGCATCAAAGGAAGACTAGGCATCAACTTGCGCTACTGAGGTTGGGGACTTGGTGGGGTAGTCATGTTATAGACAGTCCAGCGAGCAACCTGCAATTAGATACTGTGCATCCTGTACTTAAGCGCCCCTTGGTTATTCCTGAGACTGTTTACTGTCTCCCTGCTTATTTACTAACAAGGCTCCAGCCTCCTCCCTTGTAGCTGGCCCCAGCTGGGCCCACCTCTGCTCTGTGCTCATGGTCTGCAAACCAAAGCATCTGTTCTCACGTGGCTCCTGCAGCTTCTCCTCAGAGCCAGGGAGGCAGGAAACCAACACCTGCCTTGAAGGTCCTAGGATGGAGGCCACAGTAGATGCCAGCCCCAGGCTGCTGGGCGGGGGCTGCCATGGGAGCAGCTCCAGCTGGAACAGCCAGTGCCCCTCCTCCCCCAGCAGCTCCAGTCCTCCCCTGCACTGGCTTCCCCTTCAGGGCTCTGGGCACCAGAGGCTGTAGATTTGGGCTCTGGCCGATGATCTGACTCTGCAAGGATTGGGTGGCCGGTCTGTACAGGGAACCTGCTCCAAAGTCATTGCTGAACGGATGATGGGGAGAAAGGCAAAAGAGGCCAGAGGGACAGCCCAGCTTGCTTCAATCTCCCCAGCCGCTTGCCTGGCCATCTGGAAAAAGGGCTGCTTAGCACAGTGGCTTCCTTGGCCCTGCCTCTTCCAATCTCAGAAGGGCCAGGACTTTGCTGAGAAAAGTCCACGAGAGGTAAATACCAGGCAGTTTCTCGTGTGTGAAAAGTCTTGTCCTCGGGGCTCTGCAAGGTCCCTCCTGGTTCTAGCTAGAAGTCTGTTACCCAGATATATCCTTGAGCCACAAGAGGCTGGAGGGCCCTGGGGTAGGGAAGACTGTGAGAGGGTTCCTGCCTCCCCACTCCAGCCATACATGAGCAAGCATTGCCTCTTCCCCCACAACTCCAGGGGGCACTATACCCAGGCTTGGCTACAGGGGCCTGGTGCCAGGGAGAGATGCCAGCCCATCACGATGAAGCCACACATGGAGACAGTGCAGTAAGCAGTTGAAAGCAGGGGCTTTGGAGTCAGGTGGGCCTGAACTTGAATCTCCAGTGGTTTCATGGTAGATTTCATGACTATGGGTAAAAGTGGGAGTAGAGCAAAGGCAATGCTCAGGACACTGGGTTCTAGTCCTCAGTCACTGTGGGTCCCTGGGAGAAACTGCCCCATTTCCTGTGAACTTTAGTTTTCTCATCTGTAACGTGAGGGGTCCTTGTCAAGCCACCCTCTGAGATGCAGTGGGGAGAAGTGACCAGAGGAGTACACAACCACTTTGGAATGCTAAAACTCAGCTTGTAATAAGGGGTGATATAATCCCTTGTTTCATCTAAGACTTCTTGATGACTGTGGAGGACAAAGCTCCCCATGATCCAGTTGTCCCCCTTCAACTCCATCATTCTTCCTGGGCTCCTCCTAGAAGGTGTTCTCTTCTGCATACTGAGGGTGAGTGGGACTCACTGCTCTCAGGGTCACAAGAAGAACTTGGTTGACTTCCCTTTATGTTCCCAGATGTCTGAACATTTTTATTTTTAATTTAAAAACTTGGGGTAGGCAAGAGAAGGGCATGCATTGCTTGGCTTCAAATCCCTTTTAACTCTGGAACTCAAGTTTTTCCACATTGGGATCCTTGGATTCTATAAACAACATCACAAGTTTATTAATCCTTTTATCCAGCTGTCCAGACACCAACCATCCACTCACCCATCCATTTCCCATTCATCTATTCATCATTCATCCATCATCCACCCATCCATTCATTCATCATTCATCCATCACCCATCCATCCATCCATCCAAGTAGGCATCAATATGTACACATATATGCCCAGTCCTGTGCCTGGATCCATGAATGGAACAAGGAACCCTGCCTTCAAAAGCTTCTCATCTGGCAGCAGAGCTATGAAAAACCCTACAAGAGTCAAAAGTGAGACAAATGTAACTGAGTCATAAGAGGTCCAGAAAGGAGAGGTTGGGACAGGAGAGAGACCACTGGAGACTGCCAGGGAAGAAGTGGGCCTCCCAGGGAACTGGGGTCTGGCCAGAGCCTTGAAGAAAAGAAGTTTCAACTTGCTCCTGAGCTCCTGGAGTCAGGAGCTTCTCTTGCCCCATGGTTCTCCATCCTAGACTGGGCCAGAGGACAGTTAAAGAATTCTTGTCTGTAGAGAGCATGTTCCTGGATCAGACTCGGCTCCCTCTCTGGCCAGAAGCTCTGCTCAGATATCTTGGGCTGGAGTTCCAGCCTCTGCTCTGCTGACCAGATCCAAGACTGCAAACATCTTTTGAGCTCTCTTTGGAAATAAGGAGTGGGAGATGGGGGCTAGAGGGTGCCGGACTGAAATCCAGCTCACACTCCCTCATCCTCAGTGCTTATAGAATAATAATTGTTCCTTTGAAAACTGCCAACCGGGAGGCGCTTTCAAGGAGTAGCCCCACACGTTGAGGGCTGACCCCCTCTCTGCCTGGCAAATACGCTTTCTGCTTTCCTGGCTGGGCCATAAATAACCCGGCCACCTCTAATTTGGCCTCCAATACCCTGACCAGCCGTGATTTATTCACAGACCAAAACAGGCATCTCTAATTTGCTAACCAATCGCTGCAATTCTGGCCTCACCAACCAATAATTCTGCCATCTCTAATTTGCCAATAAATAATTCTGCAGCCTCAAATTTACTACCAATAATGTGACCAATTTGCTGACCAATGGTTGTGTCAAGGCATAATGGTGCCCCTAGCAGATGGTAATTTGCTAAGCAATATTCGGACCTTTCCCCCTTCAGCAATAAAGAACCTTCATGATCTTTGAATTCCAAATCCATTACTTTGTTCTGAAGGATGCTGCAGGCTGCTGGTGGGAAAGGGCTCTTCCTCAAAATTTGCTCTTACCTACACATTCTCCCCGAGCTCCTGAAATCACAATTAATATCTTGGCATGTGAGAGACAGCCCAGCCTGCTCATTTTACAGATGGAGATATTAAGACCCAGAGAGGGAAAGTGACTTATCCAAGGTCACACAGCAAGCTAGGAGAGAGTTGGTCTACTAGACCCAGAACACAGGTCTCTTGGCTGCCAAGCCAGAGCCCAAGCTACACCATCCTGGCGAGCTGGCTGCCTTCCTTAGATACTTGTGTCAAGGCGCTGGCTGACTCTGGCTGGGCTGGCTGCCACAGGACCTTGGTTTGGCTTCAGCCAAGTTTCCCTGGTGCCAAAGAGGGAGGAATCTGACCTTGCTGACCCAGCCACCTAGGGGGTCTGAAAGCTGGACAGGAAGAAGGATTCACTGTGCCACACAGAGGACTTGGCCGCATGTCAGCCCTAGGAAATTCTGGCTCTCAGCAGAAACCCAGAGCCAAATCCCACATCCCCTAAAGGAGCTGGTACCCACATTTCCCAGAAGGAGTGAGAACAGGAGTTCAGCAGAGTAGAGCAGAGACTTCTCCCCTAGCGGGTCCGGGGGACTATGGCACGGAGGCCCCATGGAATCCAGGAGCATCCTTAGCACAGAAAGGCCAGGCTTCCTCGGGGGCTGAGGTGAGCCGCTGGCAGAAGCATCCATTTCTGCCTGTCCCAGGTCAGGTGAGTCCAAGCTGGAAGCTCCCATATCTCCGTGTAGCTGGGAAAGATGACACTTTAACTTGTCTGCCTCTTCCCCTTCATCTGTAAAGGTCTCCTTAGCTCATGTTTATGGTCTTGGCTTTTTTCAGAAATTGGAGCAAATAACTGAACGTACTTTAAGAATTTGAAGGGGAATGCCTAGGGATGCCAGAGCATGCCTTCCACACTCCACCCCACCCCCACACCTTGAACGGCATCCAGCCAGCCTCAAGTGATTTGGTCTTGAGCACAGAATGGCTGGCAATGGACATGGGTGGGCCTGGGATGTACGTTGGGAGACAGGTTTATCTCTCTAGGAGACACATCCCCTGCAATTGCAGGTGCCCCCAGAATCAAGTTCCCCTCCAACACTCTGCCAAACATGGGCCAGTGAGGGGAGCAGACCCAGGTGGAAGCGGGAGAGGAAGAAAAGATGGCAGAGCAGGGAGAAGACAGAGGCTTGGGGGTTCAGTATAGAATCTTTGAGTGGTGAAGGACCATCTTGGGATTGATTGCATTCTATTCTCCTGGTACTGGAACATTCCTCTCCACCTCCTTAAAGACCAGAGCAGAAGAAAAGGGACAAACTGGAGGAGCAGCAGGCTCTGGTTAGACTCAAGGGAGAGATGAGGGCAAGTCAGGAGATTGTAGTATGTTCTAGAAAGGATGCCACAGTAAGTTATATTCATCATGTGTATCTAACTCCTGTCCTCCTGGGTGGACTTTGAAAACTCAAGAGCCAATTTGGGTTTTGTCCTGGTCTAGCGACCAATCTCAGTTTAGATGCCACCTCTTCTGGGCAGAGTGGGTTGGGTGCCTGCTCTGTTTCTCCTGATTATGGCATTTACTCCCCTTCAAAGCTTAAGGTAGCTAGCGGACTCCCTTCCCAGTGCATTGGGAGCCCTTGACGTAAGACCTGTGACGTGTTCATCATCTCATCCATTGTTGCGTCTCTAGGACTCAGCATGTGTGAGTCCTAGGCTCAGAGCATTTTTTGATTGGTTGGCTGGTGAATGATCTCTTAAAAACTTGGGACCTCAGATCTTTTCTCAGGAAGCTCTTTAACCAGAGATCCTCTCAAAAGCAAAGCCTGAGACAGAGGTTTGTGTTCAAGAAGCTCATTAGAAAGGTTCCAGGAAGTCGGGCAGGAGGTGCAAAACAGAGAAGGTCAGAAGGCCAAAGCAAGGCTACTTTATGGAGCTGGCCACCAACATGGCCAACTGGACTTGATACCCTGGCACTTCTGGGAGAGCTGCCACCCAGAGGATGAAACGGGGAAGCAGTAATCCATTGGTTTCCATCCCCTGTGGTCAAAGGCATTCACTTCCCGGTTGGGCATATGTGAGCACTGGGCATCCCATGAGATGGTGTTAGAGGAGCTTTGGCAGAAAGAGACACCAACAGGGTGCTGGCCAAGGTGAGGGGTTGTTGGTTGCACCTGTGCAAAGCTATTGCTGCCTTATGGACCTGGCTCCTGAAGCAGTGGCTTGAGTGGGAGGTGGGGGTGAAGGTTTTGAAGTGGGGCATGAGGGGTGTCTGATCTATAGATCTTTCCCTTTCTAACCAAAGAGTGGATGGGGAGAATCCTTAGACCCAGAAAAGAAGACCTTGCTAACAGCTTTCTGCAGGACCAGGCTGGAGGGGCAAGGAGACCCCCTATACACAGGTTGGGTGCTAGCTATGTGCTCATTTGGGCAGATACGAAGATCACATCTAGAGCCACCATCCCTGTCGTACCCCCACCATGCTCTGCTGTTGCAGGAACAGGTCCT
>SJXQ01011856.1:235618-273560 GCA_006408695.1 Aepyceros melampus | reverse complement strand
GGTGGTGGCAGGGGGTGGGGGTGGGGGGTTGGGCAGGCACGGGGAAGTTTAGGAACCAGCTCCAAGACAGGAACCAGCTCCAAGACGAAAACCAGAGGCCACGGGGACCACCTGGGTAATGACCGTGAGCTGGGCCCACAGTAGGGAGTAGTGGGGACTGCAGTGAATTGCAGAGCCGTGAACTTGGCTGCAGGAGCTGGTGATAACCCCTTCCAGCCACTGGCATCATGTGAGAACATGGGCGATGCTGGATCCTACCATTTCTGAAGAGAAAGAGGACATCAGAGTTTTAAGCCAAATCTCCTGCTTAATAAATTTTATCAATGAATTTTTAAAAAACATTATACAGACCAAAGAACCCACCCCCACCATCGTGAGGGCTGCTTAACTCTCTGAGGGCTGCTTCTTGGCCAGTTCAGAAAAGAACAGGCCCACATCATCTCTGATTCAGCCATCACACTTCACTCCTCTGGGTCTGTGAACACCAAAACTGTATAATTTATCACTTGTTTGTTTGGGATTTGTCACTTGTCTCCCATCACCCACCCAACCATAATGGAAGTTCCAAGGGACAGACTTTTTCCTCTCTTTTTAGCTGATGTTTCCCAACCACCTGGTAAAGTACCTAGCGCATAGTAGGTGCACAGTAAGCATCTGTTGGATGCACCAAGGCTAGAAAAGAGCCATTTGGCCTTCCTTTCTAACAGGCCTGCCAAGCGAGCTCTTCCAGGCCAAGCAATGCTACTCCCCCTCCCCAGGGGCATTTTACAAACTGCTCAGGATAGATGGGCCAACCAGCCCTCAGCTTCCTTCTCTTTCCTTTTAGGATGTTATTGTTGGTGGGAGGTGAGAATGGGGATTTCCGAGCCCCTCAAACTAGAGGTTGAGGATGAACAAAGCAGATCTGACAGAGGTTAAGGAGGAAAGAGAGATGGACGGACAGGCAGCAGAGAGAAAAAGAGAAAAAGAAAAATTGTCCCATGCCAACAATGGTCAAAATGCGTTATTAGGGTGTCCAGGAATTATAGCTTATGTCCATTAGTTCTTTCAGGGTTAATATTGATGCAGATATTATTTCTATCCACGGCCCCATTTATTTGAAATATTATGACTGGGAGTAGCTGCTGCCGTGAATCAAATCAATTGATGGAGTAGTTAGCTGTGCCACCAGGGCAGCCTGCCCGCCCCCTCCCCCCGCCGCGAGCATGAAATATTATGGAGATGGTTCCTTAAAGTGAGCACTTTATCATCATTTGTCTGCAGGTCCCCGCTAGGACCGCCTTGCCCGGCTTCCCGTTGGGCGCGGAAGAGCTGTCATAACTCAATCAGGCGGCTTACGTGCCGCCCGGTACTTCCAGCCCACGGCGGATGCCCGGAGCCGGCTGTCAGCCGGTGGTCCCCGGGCCCGCCCCGCTGCTGGCCACGTGCGGGGGAGAGATATTTTTGGAGGCGGAATGGGAGGCCGTTTCCCTGTGCCACTTACCATTCTCCAAACACAATTTGTCATTTCCCACCACCAACCTTTTGGTCACACTGTTTTCTCAGCCTGAGTGCCTCCTCCCCCGGGTCTGTCTGCCAAAATGCTATACGCTCTCAAAACAGGATTTGAGACACAGATCTGTGGCCCGGTTCAGGGACCGCATCGGAGTCCCTGTATTCTACCGCCTCCAGGGGCAGCATCTTTCAGCTGTCGCCTAATAATACTAACAACAGTAATAATAATACTTGAGTCCCAAAAGAATTCAGGTCATCTGTGCAGGGCTGTATGCTAGTGGTTGGCAAACTTGTTCTAGCAAAGGCCAGACAGGCTTTGTGGGTTGCAGGGGATCTGTTGCTGCTGTTGTTGCTGCTAAGTCGCTTCAATCGTGTCCGACTCTGTGCAACACCATAGACGGCAGCCCACTAGGCTCCTCTGTCCCTGGGATTCTCCAGGCAAGAACACTGGAGTGGGTTGCCATTTCCTTCTCCAGTGCATGAAAGTGAAAAGTGAAAGTGAAGTTGCTTAGTCGTGCCCGACTCTTAGAGATCTCATGGACTGCAGCCCCCAGGCTTCTCTGTCCATGGGATTTTCTAGGCAAAAGCACTGGAGTGGGTTGCCACTGCCTTCTCCGAGGGAATCTGTTAAAACTATTCAATTCTAGCCCAGGTGTTGAGTGAAGAAATGGGCGTGGGCTGACCAGCCCTCTGGGTCTTAGTTTGCTCTGCTTTATGCTATTACCTCATTTAAACTCTCCACAGCCTTGGCTCAAATGATACCTTCTCAATGAGGGCTTCCCTGGCTACTTAACATTTAACTCTTGGCATTCTTCAGCTTGCTTTCTTGCTTCACTTTTCTCCATAACTCTTAATCACATGAAGAAAGAGAGTGAAAGTGTTAGTTGCTCAGTCCTGCCTGACTCTTTGTGACCCCATGGACTGGTAACCCATTAGGCTGTCCATGGAATTCTCCAGGCTAGAATACTGCAGTGAGTTGCCATTCCCTTCTCCAGGGGATCTTCCTGATGTAGGAATTGAACCCAGGTCTCCTGCATTGCAGGCAGATTTTTTTTTTTTTTTTACCATCTGAGCCACCAGGGAAGCCACATATTTTGAGATATATATTTGTTTTATTATGTTGCTAATATTAACACTGGGATTCCCTGGTGGCTCAGAGGGTAAAGAGTCTGCCTGCAATGCGGGAGATCAGAGCTCAATCCCTGGGTCAGTACCACCACACCTACCACTAAAATGTCAGCTCCATGAGGACAGGGGCTTCACCTGTTGTGTTAGTCGCTTCCATTTCCAGTGTTCAGCACAGCGGCTGGCACACAGTGGGAATAAAATGGCCCATTGAGGTAAGTGCTAGTAATGGCCCCATTTTTTTTAGAAAAGATTTACTTCTTTTGTTTTTTGGCTGTGATAGGTCTTTGTTGCTGCACAGAGGCTTTCTCTAGTTGCAGCCGGAAAGTTCTACTCTCTAGTTGCAGTGCTCAGGGTTCTCATTGCAGGGGCTTCTCTTATTGCAGAGCACACGCTCTAGGGCGCATGGACTTCAGAGGCCGTGGTTTCTGGGCTCAGTAGTTGTGGCCAAGGCCTAGTTACCCCTAGTGGCATGTGGGATTTTTCCAGATAAGGGATCAAACCAGCGTCCCTTGCATTGCAAGGCGGATTAACCACTGGACCACCAGAGAAGCCCAACAGCCCCGTTTTTCAGATGAGGAAACTAAAGATCAGAAAGCTTCAGGCATTGTTCAAGGTCATCCATCTGGAAAGCATTCCTGAGCACAGGCTTGAGTCCTCACTAAGGTTTTTTTGGTTGTTGTTGTTGTTTTCAGTGTATCAAATCCTTTTTGAAGCTCTTTGGGTAAAAGATCCTGCTTAAATTCTCCTTGTGCACGTGAAGAAACTGGCTCAGAGGAGTGACTTATCTCAGAGCTTAGGTAGCTGGCCAGTCGTGAAGTAGAGAATTGGACCCTTTTCATCAGAGTCCATTCTCTTGCCTCGCTGGCATCCTTGTTGTCCTAGACTTTGTGGGTAGAACTGAGAGCCCAGGACCTGGGAATGTCTGGTATGGGGGAAGGTGGGCAGTCCTCTGCTTGCGCCTCACTGACTTTGACCTAACCTGTGAGCAGGGTGAAATCATAGCCTCCATGATCACACGTGAGGACCTCAGAGGCTCTAGGCTGGGGCAAGGATGATACAGAAGACTCTCCCACTGTTCCTCCTCGAATCTCCATGCTCCCAAGACCCGCTTCCCCCCCTCACCCCCACAGCCTCCCATGCCAGCAACTTCCTTTCCCCAGCTTCTGCCACCATTCTACTCTTCACCTGGGGCAATTCCTCCAGCTCTTCCTCTTTGGAGTCTTTGCATCCTTGAACAGAGGCTGAAGAAAGAAAGAAAGAAACAAACAAACTTTTAGCAAGTGCTATTAGGGGCTGCCCTTTTGTTTCAAGAAGCAAAGCTTGAAGCCCTCCTCCTCTGGGCCTGGACCACCCTGGGGAGAGAAAAGAGAAGCGGTGAAGCCCACTTGGGCAGGATCAAAGCTGTCCTACCACACCCCTTGGGCAGCCCTGGGACACCTGAGGATATATGGCCATTTCCAGACACCCCTCAAACAGAAGGCAATAGAGTTTGACATTCCCTTGCAGAAAATCCAGAATATGACCCAGAGAACCGTAAGATGCTTAGAAACTGTGAAAATTAAGTTTCTGTGTCAGCTTGGCTAGGTCATGATACCCAGTGTTTGGTCAAACTCCAACTCTTCCCTGAATCTCCAGCCTGCCAGCCTGTCCTACAGATTTCATAGTTGCCAGCTCCCACAATTGAGTGAGCCAATTCCTGCAAATAAATCTCTCCTCCTGTATCTATATCTGTTGTTGTTGTTTAGTTGTTTAAGTCATGTCTGACTCTTTTTGTGACCCCCATGGACTGTATCCTGCCAGGCTACTCTGTCCATACGATTTCCCAGGCAAGAACACTGGAGTGAGTTGCCATTTCTTTCTCCTGGGCATCTTCCTGACCCAAGGATTGAACCCAGGTATCCTGCTTGGCAGGTGGATTCTTTACCACTGAGCCAAACTGGATAGCCTATATCTATATCTGTATTTATCTATACCCATCCTATTGGCTCTGTTTCTCTTGAAAACGCTGAATAATACTAATGTTAATAAAAAACTCTAACTCTTCATTAAACAGAAAGAGATACTAAAACTCAGAGAAGGCAATAAACTTACCTAATGCCACACAGCAGATGAATAACCAAGCTTAGATCCTTCAAAAAAGCCTCCTAAGCTATAATTCTTGCCCTCTACTGAGGGGCTGGGGTCCCACCTCCACATTTCCAAGCCTCTCAGTCAGGTGGAGGGCAAAGATCACAAGTGTTTGAAGAAAATTTAGTTCTTCACCAGCGGTGGGTGGGCGAGGAATGAGAAATCAAAAATTCAGCATGAAAATACAGAAATCTAGCCTCAGAGCCAATTTTCCATCGCACTTAGCAACTCCATTTGATGTGATAGTTTGCTAATAAAACATGAGCATTACGGTAACATAATATTTTAAGTATCCATTAACTAATACGTAAATATAATGGAACCTTATGGAAATATACTTAAGCTGTCACCAACACCCCTATGTAATATGCATGATTTCCAAGGCTATTTATAACTCCTTGGGTTCACTCTTTCCCCAGTGACTTCATGGGCTCAATCAAAAGAGGATCTTGTTTTCTCTCCCCAGCCCTGTCTCTGCACACCCTCTACCTGCTGGCCCCTCTCCTCATGGTACTGTGTGGACCTGGCCAATATCTATTTGCCCCACAAGGGCCAGGCACGTAAGCAGGGCCCAGCCTGCCAGCCTGGAGCCAGTCATCTGGGGGCCCCACGATACGTGGGTGATGAGAGTTGTCAAAGAGGAATGGGAAGGGGTTGTGAGAAGGCAAAGCAGGGAGGCTTCTTGGAGGAAGCGGTGCTTGGGCTGAGGAATAGGGGAAGGACAGGAGTCAGCTAGATTATGCAGGGCAAGGGGAGAGGAGGGAGGAGCATCGTGAGGGATCCAAAAGCGCAGAGGCTCAGGCATTAAGAGCAGGAAACATTCCTTCTGGGAATTGCATGGAGTCCGGATGCTGATGCAGAGATTAGGAGGGACAGAGAGTGGCGAGACAAGAGGTTGGACCAGTGAGCAGGGGCCGGGCTGCAGAAGACCAGATGACAGTGGGAGATGGTTCTGAAAAGGGCCAGAGGAGGCACCCAGCTGTGCGAGGAAACACCCACAATGCTGTTTCCACTCACAGTGGCCATTCTGACACCACCAAGCCACCAGCTCACCAATGATTCTCCAGACACCAGCTGGGTGTGTGACAAGTCAATTCTGACACTAAGTACCTAGACTAAGTACTGGATTTACTTAGTACACTAAGTACCCAGACTAATTCTGACACTAAGTATCAGACTCACAGTTTCAAAGACTCAGTCCCAGAAGGCTGTCCCCACTTCCAATATCTGACACAAGTTTTGGGTTCCCAGGACACCCATACTTCTGTCTGACTTGGCTACAAAGCCTAAGGGGATCCCACACAGAAAATATTTTAGGGAGATCCTTTACTTACAATTGCTAGTTTGTCATAGAGGTTATAATTCAGGAATAGCCAGATGGAAAGGGGCACAGAGTAAGATCTGAGAGGGGAGGGTGTGCACAGTACTTCCATACTTTCTTTGGGCACAACCTGCCAACACTTCTGTGTGTTTACAGACTCAGAAGCTCACCAAATCTTACTACTCAAGAGTTTTGGCAGAGCTTAATTTTGGAAAAGACCTTGATGCTGGGAAAGATTGAGGGCAAGAGGAGAAGGGGACAGCAGAGGATAAGATGGTTGGATGGCATCACTGACTCAATGGATATGAATTTGAACAAACCCCCGGGAGATAGTGAAGGATAGGGAAGCCTGGCATGCTGCAGTGCATGGGATTGCAAACAGTCAGACATGACTTAGCAACTGAACAACAACAAAACCTTCAGCAACAGCCCTACTTCCAGGAACAAGGTGGTGGATGGGGCTGAGTTCCAACCTCCAATCACTGGTCTTTCTGGAGACCTGCTGCTTCCAGAGATTATCAAGGGTCCCCATCCTAAGTCATCTCAGTATAAACGCAAGGGTGCAATAGGGAGTCTTACTGAATAACAAAGGACATTTCTGCTACCCAGGAAATTCCAAAGGCTTTAGGATCTCTGTGTCAATAGCATGATAGACTTGAAGCGGGCAGGGGAAGGAGATAGCCCTGGCCCCTTCCAGCTGGGGGCTTGTGTTCTGAGATGTGTTGAAAACAAACCTGAACCCCTAGCCTCCACTCAAGCTGTCTGTATGACCTTGGACACCCCTTCTCTGGGTCTTGACATCCTTCTATGTGCCCGAAGTTGGGGTGGAGCTCTCAAGACCACCCAGGTCCGGTCTTCTCCCCGTGCTGCCGTCACACCCAGAAACTCCTGACTGTGCTGGCAGAGGACTGGGCTACCAACATCCAGCAGATCATCTCCTGCAGAGCAGGAATCGCTGCTGGGGCATCGCACTTCTGCCAGAAGCCGAGTGACGCCTCTTCCCTGCATCTCATGTGAGGGAGTTCTACGGCTCTTTGAGTTTGGGTTTCCCCAGAAGCAAATCCGGAGACAAGGTTTTGAATGTAGCGGTTCATCTGGCATGTGAAGAGCTTGTGGGGTGGGGGACACAGCAAAGGCATAGTGAGTTATTGAACTAGTTGCCACAGTGGGCACCCAGAGTTTAATCTCCCTGGGAAATTCAAAATTCTACTTTAAAGCTGCCCTATGAAAGAGTAAGGGAGCTGGGGAGTTGTCCTCCAAACCTCACGAGTCATTGGTGAAGGAGGTTTCCCTCAGGACACTGATGCCCCAGACAGCCCAGCCTGCTAATATGCATAGCCTGAAAGGCCCACCCAAGTCTTGGAGAACAGCTCTCAAGCAAAGCCATCAGATATTAGCAGTTGGGAGCTGGTGTGGGCAAGAATACATAGTCAGGTTTGTAGGATATGGACCAGACACCAACAGGATCACCCACAATGGTTAGAATTCAATGTTTTCAAATGATTGCACAATCTTATTGCATTCTTGAAAGACCTATTTGAAGGAGGTAAGGAAGGAATACAGTTATCCCTGGATATCTGTGGGAGATTGGTTCCTGGATGCCCCACTCTCCGTAGATACAAAAATCTAAGGATGCTCAAGTCCCTGATATAAACTGGCATAGTTTTTACATGTAACCTATGCACATCCTCCAGTACACTTTAAATCATTAGAAAACTCAAGTTTTGCTTTTTAGAACTGTCTGGAATTTTTTTCCCAAATACTTTCAATCCATGGTTGGTATATTTTTGTTTCCATGGATACGAAACCTGAGGATACAGAGGGCTGACTGTAATTGACAATCTCCATTTGACAGATGAGGCCATTGTGGTTTCAAGAAAAGACTGACTTCCCCCTGCTGGAATGGTCCCTTTGGCTTCTGTGCATCTCCTTTGGCTGGAGTACACTTCCCCCATGTAGCCTTTTCTTTTGTTGACAGAACATTCACTCTGAGCTGGAATCTTGGATTATTATCAACCACTAAGATTTTGGGGGTTGCTTATTACTGCAACACAATCCCACCTGTACGGACTAATACACACTTGAAAAAAAGGGTAATTCAAAAATAAAGCAGTTATTACATGTGGATATGGCAGAAAGTAAGACAGTAGGCTTGCATATAACTGACATTTATGGAGCAAACAATGCCTTTGTACTAACAGGTTGGTACATTTCCTGGGAAGGAGTTTATTTAGAAAGTGGAGGGTCGGCTTGTTTTTCTGATTATTATTCAAAGGCGGCTATAGAGAGAAGCCTCAGTTGGTCTTCTTAGCCTCTAGGATGTACACTCTGTGCTTATAGGGTACTGACCAGGGTGCACTTGACCATCAGGACTCCTGAGTCCCCTCTAAAACCCACATCGTAGAGTCTTGAAGGGATTAAGCATCACTGGGCATATGCCCTCGTATATCTCATTTACGACTCAATTACAGGACACATTGTAAGTATCATCAGGAAAGAAAAAATATCTGGTAAACTCTGATGTAATATCTTCAAAAGAGTGAGAGGCAACAATTCACCAGAAAAGTCTTTTGCTGCTTTTGAATTTGTCACATAGTCTCAGGTGTTTGGGCTTCCTTGGTTGCTCAAAGGTAAGGAATCTGCATGACTCAGGTTTGATCCTGGGGTTGGGAATATCCCCTGGAGAAGGAAGTGGCAAGCCACTCCAGTATTCTTGCCTGGGAAATCCCACCGACAGAGGAGCCTGGTGGGCTACATGGGGTTGCAAAGAGTTAGACACGACTTAATGACTGAGCACACACACCCAGATATTTGGCAACTGCTCCTGCCTTTGGTTCATTCTTGGCAGGTGCTGGACAATTCTTTCCAACATATCTCAGTAATAAAAAAAAAACAAGAACAATGTCAGCTCACTGAGCTATCTTTCGTCTTATGTTCCATAAGGCAGGTCGTTGTGGAACATTCCTTCGCAAGGAAGTAATACATCGTGGTTGCTCCAGCAGTAAGCATTTGCCTCTCTAATCCCAGCTGCACGGCTGCCGTCTTATCTCTGCCTTTCTGCACGCACAGTAACGTTTCCTTCTGTTGCTGAATCATAGTCTGATCTTTCTGAAGATGTGTAAAACGGCATTACACTCAGCGCGAGTCATACAACAATGCCGAGCTCTCCGCTGATGCGACAACAATGGGAATGGCTATGACCATGCTTGCCAGGAGATGACAACTGCATCGTGACAGCCACTTGGCCAGTGACTTGAGACATCATCATTTGTGAAATGGGGCCCGATTTCAGAATGTGAAAATGAGAAAAAAAGAAAAAAGCCATCTTAGAACTGATGAAATCGGGTGGTAAGTGTCTGTTATGGAGTAGCTGTGCATCTCATTTGGGGGCTGATTACTATTTTTTTTTAGCACACGTGGGGATGTGCATGCATAAGGTGGCTGCAGGGTGGGAAGTGGGACCGTGGAAGGGGTGGGTGGTGGTGGGATTTGGGGTGCTTGGGGAGAAGTTTATCTCAACCACTAGCTTCTCGGCCCTCGCCTTCAGAGACACAGCAGACTGCGTCCTTTTTAATCCACCAAATGTGGATCCAGCACCTGCTGTATACAAGCACCATGTGGGAGAAGGGGGCGAGGGAGTCGCAGAACTGAACGTGAAGTGACCGCGTCCTCCTGGGGTCCAAAGGGGAGACAGGAGCCCGCACGCACAGCAGTGGTGCCTGGTGGATAGCAGTTCACCCAAACACAGCCAGTGACCAGACAAGGGTTTGGAAGCCTTGAGGGTGTCACTGTGGTTTCACCTCGGAAGATGTCCTGGAGGAGGAAGAAAATCAGCTGAGCTTTCAAACAGGGAGGATTAAATTGTGGGATGTGGGGTTAGGTGGGTGCTGGACAGTGGCAGCAGGCAGTAGATATGAATCGGGGACCGCAAGCTTGTCTCCATTAACTTAACCACCGGTGGGAAAGCTCTAGACCTGGGTCCAGACCCAGCCCCATGGCACAGTCTAGGCTGTGGCTCCTTTCCAAGCTGCATGGGCACATAGACACACAGAGGCAGAGCTGGGGTGGGCACTGACGCCCAGGCTCCTTTCCCTGCTCAGGGGGGCAATCACACACGCACACGTGCATGGGTCCACATGTTGGCATGGAATGCGTGTGTGTACAAGGAGGGGCACTCTGGTGTGTGTGCTCACACACTTGCTTCTACTGCGGTTCTCTTGAGTAACCGTGCACACGCACTGTGGATATGTCCATGTGCACACATGTGCATGCACACAAAGAGGCACACCCACGTGTGCTCATGCATAACCTTTTGCTGTTACTCTTTGGGGGCAACCACATGCATGTAGACAAACAGGTGTGCATGTACACACAGGGGAACACATAGGTATGCCCTCACAGACACACAGACACACACACACACACACACATGCAGGCTGGGTGAAATATTTGCAAAAAGAGCAACAGTGAATCCCTTCCCTGCATCTACGCTCTTTGTAGTCTCCCCCCTCCACACTGACCTCAGGCTTAACCATGTGACTAGATTTGGCCAGAGGGAAAGAAGCAAATGCAATGCAGATAGAAACTGAACATTTGAAATTGAAATTAACATTTGCTCTTGCTGTACTTGGAACCATGTGAATCAGCCCTGGATAGCTTGCTGGAAGCTAAGAGTGATCCAAGCCACTCCTTGACTTTGAGTCAACTGCCAGTGCCAGACAGGGGAGGGATGTCTCTTTAGCCCAACCCCCAGCAGAGTCACTAGCTGCCCAAGACACACAGGCTCAGCAGAGTTTAGCCAAGCTCAGAAGAACCTCCAAGCCAGCCCCAAAATTTATGAGCAATTATAAATGCTTGTTGCTTTAGGCTGCTAAGTTTGGGGGGTGACTTGTTACACAGCACAAGCTAACTGATACAAAGAGTCACTTGCAGAAATATACAGAGATACACCATGAACACTCCCATGCACACTCACATTGTATACAAGAATGCAGAAAGGGAAACACACATATTCTGGTGATCACACACAAAGCACATACGTGTACATGCATAAACAACACACATACAGAAGTACACCTATAACACATGACACAGTCTGTGGATTGACCACACTCTGTGAGCAAGTGAGTGGCCATGAGCCTTGCCCCCTCATGCTTCCTGGAGTCCAGTTGGTGGGGGAAGGCAGTGGTCCTGGGAACACGTCCCATCCAACCCAGCCAGGACCGACGGCCACACTGAGGCGCTACTGAGAGAGGAGGCAGAGCATGCTTGGATCTGCAAGCGCCCAGTGCACTGCAAATCCTTCTCTGTGACCTCCTGCACTGTCCGTCTGTCTCCCTCTCACTTCCGGTTGCTAAGCCTTGGACTTAGTACACAGCAACACTTTTAGAGGCTTACTACCTCCCATTCCAAGGCACTCCCATGCCTGCATATGACTCAGACCCCCCTCCTACTCCGGAGCCCCAAGGGCCATGGCTCTAGTAGCCTCTTGGAATGAGTGTCAGCTAAGTCCCATCCCATCACGGAGACAGGAGTGCTTGAGTGAGGGGTGGTGATCCAGGTCCCTTGCTCCTCCCAGGGCACTGTGCTTTGGTGTGTCTCCTGGCAGACATGCATGCAAGTAGAAACAGGGGTTGAAAGCACACAGGTGCTCACAGGTGAAGATCCTTCCAACTGTATCTCCTTTCTGCAGAATTGCCCCCTCCTCAGAAATATACTCTTATGCTTCCTTATACAACATGTAATTCAATTTCCTACACCTTTCCTGTTTCTTCTCTCTGGAGACCATCCACTTGCTCCTCTCTAACCCTGTGCCACCCTCCCACCCCTGCCCTGGTCTAGACCACTATGAACACTTGCCTGGGAGATGGCCCTGATCTCCTAACTGACCCCTTACTCCAGGCATGGCCACTTCATCCTGTAAATGGGATCTTCTAATATGCGGAGCTGGTCCTTCAATGACCCAAGGATGAAGCCAAGCCCCTTAACGTGGTCCACAAGGCCCTTGTGATCCTAGTCCCAAGCCCCTCTCCATCAGCTCTCTCTTCACTCTACCTCATCCACCATCCCTGGGTCAGCATTGCTTGACTCTGCAGTTCCTCTGGGCCCTCAGTCACCTCTGGGCCTTTGCACCAGCTGTCCGTGTGACCAGGAATGCCCTTCTTCAATGGCCTGCACTTCACTCCAATCACCCATTGCATGCTTAGCTGTTCCTGACTCAGCTTAGCTGCCACCTCTTCTGTAAGGCTTCCTTGAATTCTAAGGCTGGGTGGATTCCCAGCTTATACTGTGCCCAGTACTTAACAGACTGTGACAATTAATTGTTTAGTTATTTGTACACACACCTGCATGCAGTAAAACAGGAGATCCTTGAGGGCAAGTCCTGTGTTTTGATGACCATTTGGCCCCCAAGTACTTACCTGGAATATAGTAGGCCTGGAGTAAATGTGTGATAAAGGAAGGAAGGAAAGGAGAAAAGTAAGGAAGGGAGAGAGGGAAGGAGGAAGGAAGGAGAAAAGCTCAGGCATTTGGCCCAGTGTGGTGCTGATGTTGGTGGGTGGGTGCCATCTTTATCCCCTCAATAGAAGGGTGATGCATGCAACTCACATGCTCTGAGCTGCATCTCCTTCTTGTCTAAGGTCCTCCCTCTCTCTGGGCAGAACTGCTTACCTCTCTGAGATGACAGCTCTCCTGGCACCTGCCTGACCCACCCCAGACTCACTTATGTGTCAGGCACTTCAGGGACATCTGCTTCTCTTGCATCACTCCTATGCCAGGACTCAGGTGCCAAGTGTCTGGCTGGTGCTGATCACAGGTGGGCTGTGACCTGTGTGCCAGGAATATAACAGAGTACAGGCAGGGGAGGCACCAAGACCCAGAGCCTGCATTGGGAGGGCCCCTGGCTGCAGCAGCTGAGGCTCTGCAGCACAAGTAGCTGACTCTGTAGCACAAGGATTTCAGATCAGAGATGAATAGGGACTTCTGAAGGAAATGCTCTGCTCTCCATTTGTTTTGGTCAAGAATTTATTGCAGCCCATATGTCTGAGGAAGGAGGTGTCCAGGGGAGGAGGGATGACTGAGGTGTGACCCATGGCTTCTACCCACATGCAATCTCCTGGCTTGTTAGGTACGTGTGAGTCTTACACCAATATGCCAAATACCCACGAGATGAGGAAATGTGTGAGAAACATCAGGCAGCTGGTACCAAGCTCTGAGCGAAACAGTTTCCTCCCAGCTGGAGAGATGGGAAAGGCATCATAGGAAAGAAGAGGATTGAGCAGAGTAGAACTGAGCTAAACTGAGGTTAAGCTGTGGGCCCGGGTCATGTTCTAGTGAGAGGGAATAGTAATACAGCTATCATTTATCTAGAACCAGAGGAATAAGGGATGCTGCCTCGACTTTTTCCCACATCAGCTGTGAGCCTCCAAGCAAGCCTACTGTGCTGATATTATTGCTTCCGTTTTATAGATAAGAAGCTCTGGACCAGAAGGTAAGTGATCTGGCTAAGGCAGCTTGTCTTAGAGCTGAGCTTTGAAATGAGGACTTTCCAGCTCTGGAGCCTGATGTGTTAGCAGGCTACTGCTGTGTAACAAAGCATTCTAAAATGTGTGGCTTAAACAATAATAATCATTTATTATAATCTCATGGTTTGAGGGTCACCTAGGCTCACCTAGGTGATTCTCTGGCATCTCTCGAGCAATTCTTTCCTGCCTGACACTGGTGGGGCTGGAGTCATCTGAAGGGCCCTCGGTGGCAGGAGATGGTGACTGACTCCTGGGCCAGACGCTGGGACGGTGAGTGTCCTCAGGCACATCTTCCTCTGTGTGGCCACTCCAGCATGGTGGCTCAGAACTCCAAAGGTGTATGTCCCAAAAGAGGATGTCAGATGGATGGTATTGACATTCATGATCTGGACTTGGATGTCACCTAGGGTCACCTGTACTGCATTGCTTCAGCCAAGGCCATTAAGAAGTTATCCATCTCCTCAGGCTACAGGGGAGGACTCTATTTAGCATTCACCTCTTCTTGGGGGAGTGGCCAGGTTCTCCAAGAGTATGTGGGACAGGAAATACGGTGCTGAATACTTTGCCTCACCTGGGTTCCCTTATGCCCAGAGGTCAAGAAGCAGGGGAGAAGAAATGGCATCTGATATGGGAAGTTGGGCCAGTGACCAGTTGAGCAACAGCAAAAAGTTTCCCTTGATGAAGTGAGAAAAAGCTGCTTCAAGGATGCAGACAAAGCCGCAAGTCATGAGCTAGGTGGCGGCAGTGTCTACAAAGAGGTGGAGAGAGAGGGGGCCATACAGCAAAGAGCTGCAGACTGGGAACCAGATCAGAGAGTGGGGCAGAGACAGGGCACATCCAAGGTGAAGTCCAAGGTCTGGGCCTGAATAATCCGGGGTCTGGGGCCCAGAACCAAAGTAGAGGGCATTAGAGCAAGAGCTGGTTTGGGACAGCTTGCTTTGGTGTCCTGTTGAGTGAAAGCCACGAGGCAGGCATGTTGGAAGACTGCCCAGAGGAGGCAGGATTGTAAGTCTGGATCTTAGGGGACTGGGGCAGCAAAGGCAGATTGCTGGGATTGAGGTGCAAGGGGAAGCTATCAGTATGGTTGAGCCCAGACCATGCTCGAGAGATCAAAGCATCTGGAGAAGACAGCCAGAACTCGAGAGCTCTGGTGCTTGGCGGTGGTGCCGAGAAAGGAGTGGCTGATCTGAAGGAAAGACCTGGGAAGACTTTTCCGATCCCAAGCCTGCAGAAAGTGGAAGGGTAACACTTATTCAGCCCAAGACCCATCTCCTTCAAGTCTTCTGCAGGTCCCACCTGTCTCTTCTTCACTGGATCCAATTACTGAGCTTTTTGGTTGGTGTCAACTCTATCCTTAGGGTATTAGCAGCCCCTGTGAAGACAGACACCATGTCACAGGCACCCAGGGCATCATGGTAGTCTTGGCACCCAGAGCTTGGTGTATGCAAAGTACTTTGGTTGAATGGATGTGAAACACATAAGAAAGGGGCTTCTCTGAGAGTTGAGGGCCTGGGTCTCCCTGGGGGCTCAGAGGGTGAAGAATATGCCTGTAGTGCAGGAGATCTGGGTTTGATCCCTGGTTTGGGAAGATCCCCTGGAGAAAGGAATGGCTACACACTCCAGGATTCTCGTCTGGACAATTCCACGGACAGAGGAGTCTAGTGGGCTACAGTCCATGGGGCCGCAAGGAGTCAGACATGACGGAGTGATTAACACATGCCAAACTATTTCCCTCTGCCTGAGCTCCCTCCACCAAACTCCCCAAAGCAAGATCCCAAACCACCCTTCTTCCCTGAGATTCTTATGGTACAACAGAAGCCCAGGAAGGACTCTCTAAGGGGTCCCACAGATAGATGGTCAGGGCTTGCAAGGGGCCTGAGAATGAATGACACCATGTCACCTCATGCCCAACAGCGCCCTGGGCTGTGACTTAGAAAGAGTGGGTGAAAGGAAGCCTGCCCCAGAAGGAGTGATAAGGGGATGGCAGGCCTTACACATGAAGTGGGCGCTCCATCCCACTCCTCACCAAAAGCAGCACTGGGCCTGGCGGCCAGGCCAGTGCAAGCAGAAGCTGAGGCAGGATGGGCTGCTGATGGCTAGAGCGCCGGCCGGAGCGCCAGGCTGGCCGAGGCCCCTCCCTTGGCAGCGGTGGCGCCTCCGGGACCTTGCGGCAGGCTGATCTCCTTGCAGACCCTGGGTCCGAGGGCGGAGGGGAGGAAGGAAGACATTGCTGTGGTTTTGCGGCCAAGGAGGGAACATACTTAGGATATTTAGGGGATGGACAGGGAGCGGCCCCACTCCCCCAGGTCTGCCTGCCAGCGCTCAGCCTCTGGAACATGCCATTTGCGAAATGTCTTCATTTTGGCTCACTCGTTGGCCGGGTTCCCGCCACACTCATTGAGAGCGGGAAGAGGGGGGCAGGAGAGGGAAGGTGAGGGCCATAGAGGGGAGCCAAGGGGGGTTGGAAACCTGGTTCCCCAGAGCATGCTGTGCAAAGAAAACACCCCAGGGCCTGCCAAAGCCGGCTGCCACACGGCCTGTCGCCACCCCACGTGGCTCCCCAAACCCCTCCCGCCATCTCACAGAAAGTCACATTTCACCCCAGCCGGCCAGGCCCAGTGAGGACATACCTCGAACCAGGCCCCTGAGGTGTGGAGCAGGCTCCATCTGTGTCCAGTCACGTTACACAGCCTGGTTACAAGGACGCCAGTGCAAGAGTCCTGTGAGGCTGGGCGCCTGGCCCGCCAACAGTAAACCTCCAAGTCAGTCTGTGCTTTTATAGACCATAGCTTAAAGGCCCCAGCCACTGTGAGTCCTGGCTTCCCTTGCTGAATTGTAATTTTCAAACACCTTGATTTATTGCTCGAAAGTCCCTGACTGTTGCCACAGACACAGGATTTCAGAAATGTCCGAGCTGGCAAAGAACGTGCCAGGCTGCTTCCTTCCAATTGCCTTATTCATTGATGGAGAAACCGAGGGCCAAGGAAGTGCCCAGAGCAAAGCTGTTGTTGTTTATGTTGTTGAGTCTCTTAAATCATGTCTGACTGTTTGTGACCCCATGGACTGTAGCCTGCCAGGCTTCTCTGTCCATGGGATTTCTCAGGCAAGAATACTGGAGTGGGTTTCCATTTCCTTCTCCAGGGGATCTTCCTGAACCAGGGATTGAATCCATGTCTCCTGAATTTGTATGTGGATTCTTTACTTCTGAGCCACCAGGAAGTCCATAGTGAAATTAGACACCTGGAAATAAACTGTAGATTGATATAAGGAAATATTGGCATTGGTGGGAAGTATCGACTGTGGGGAGAAGAAATAAACTTTAGAATCAGGTGTACTTTGGTTCGAATCCTCACTTTGTCACTTTAGCTGCGTGATCTTGGGAAGTTACTAAGCTCTGCACCTCAACATTCTCATCTATAAAATGGGAATTAGCCTGCCCATCACAGCATGAGGATAATGGGCTGAAATCACCGACTACCGTCCATGTGGTTGGTCCATGTGGTGACTGGCATGTAGTAGGTGCCCAAGAAACATACTCTCTCTCTCCGTTTCAGATAGACACCTGTACTCCTGCCGTCCCCCGTTATTGATTTTTAATGAATTCAAGAACTGGCCATTTCACAGAAGACCTGACTCCATGGGATTTTGTCATGCGATTGTGACACAGCTTTATGTAGACAGCTGGAGCCAGGCTTAGGGACGGAACCTTCCTCCAGAGAGGGCCAGAGGGGACCAGCAACGGGGAGTGGGGGTGTCAGAATGCCCGCCTTGCTCGGGTACCGAGCCGTCACCCGATCGGGCGGATTCAGTGGTGGACCGCTCCGCCCGAGGGATCGGAAAGTAGAACCCTGGCTCAGAGTGTGGAACAGAAGATTTACCTTAAAGATACCCCGGTTGGGGCCCGATAGAGATCAGCTGGCATTTCGTGTGGCTGAAAGAGCGGCAACTGAATCCGTTGCCCCGCCTGACCCGGCCCCTGTACCAACGCTGCAGATCAATTTCTATTTTTTCCTTTCTTCTGTAAACAGTGGCGCTGAGGCAGGTCTGCCTGGATGGCTTGCCCACGGCCCGCCCCCAAATCCGTGATCGTCTATGGCAGATAATACTGGCTTGAATGTGCATCCTTCCCCCCGTTTTCATTCACACTGAGTTTTTTGGCACTATAGTAATGAAAAACGAGAGAGGGAAGAAAGAGAAGGGGTTGTGGGGTTGGGGCGGGGGGAGGTGGTGATGGGAAGAGGCATCGATAGGAAACATCCCGGCTCACTTTCTGGGCAAACAGCTGCTTTGTGTTTAGAATTTGGGGCTTGACTGGATTTCAAGGCAAACCACAGCACTGAAGCAAGCCTTTCTTCTCTCTGCCAACAGGCACCCACGAACGCCTAAATTTAGAAGCTGGCAATTGCCCTCCTGTAGGATTTTAGGGGAAACTCAGGTAATACAAACTATCTCAGATCAGAAAGGTTTATGATCTCTCTCTGTTGATGTAGTTGATGGGTCTCCCTGCTGGTCGCGCATGGTCAGGGGTCTTTGGGGCTTCACCTCATACTCAAAACACAAAAGAGGCTTCCCATCCTGGAAGTGAAGATGACACCCTCTCTTTTGAGACAGCCCTTCTCTGGGGATCACCTGGAGCTCATCTGCCAGCTGCCTTCCCCCACCCCCACCCCCGACACCCAGACGTCTACACCTGGGCGTCAGCCACGTGTCTCCTGGCTCAGACCTGGCTGACTGGGGGTGCTTGCTCCATGTAGAGGGCCTAGCATGCATATTCCCACAGAGAGGCCTAAAATCATATTTTATAGAGGTGGTGAGATTGGGGAGAAAGAGACAAATGAAATATATATATATCTGAGAAAGGAGAAGCAGAAACAGAGGGGGTGTGTCTAGAGCAGGCATCACCCATATTGTGCGCACTCTTATGACACATTTACCCTGAGTCTGCGGATCTGTCCTGCCCCTCTGGACTCCAGTGTCCTCCTGTGCCCTGCGTGGGGGTCTCATCCTCTTGACGCTTACTTGCAGTGGGATAGAAGAGAGAAACCCACCATTTACTACTCACTTCTTCCTTATAAACCCAGAAAAAGGAAGTTATGGAGTAAGGAGAAAAGGGTGGCTGACCACTGTGTGAGCTTGAGTACATTTCTTAACTTTTCAGGTCTCAGTTCCCTTATATAAAGTATGAATAATGATACCCTCCTGCCTCCCAGGGTAAAAGTAAAATAATGTTGATAAAGCACTATGAGAAGGCATTCGCAATATGCAGGAGGGACTTGATGAACGGTGGTTGTTATGTCATTAATGTTATTACTACTGACCCATGCTTTGATTTGTTCTTGTCCTCACTGAAATATGAAATACAGCAGAGGGGGCTAAAGGAATTGAACAAAGACAGCATCTGGTAAAAACTAAGTGGTACAGGCAAAAGAGGAGGGGCTTGGATAGTAAAGAGGTCTGCCTGGAGGAGGTGAGAGTTAAGGGGGTGCAAACTCTGGAGCCAGACTTCCTGGGCTCCTATTCCATCTCTCTCCTTATAAGCTGTGTGACGTTGGGCTAGTTATCACACCTCTCTGTGCCTCAGTTTCCTCATCTAAAAAATAGAAATGACTGCAATAGATATTTCTCTCATACTGTTGCTGCAGGGGTCAAATGAGTTCATCGGCATGAATCACTTAGAATCACCTTCGTCACAGAGAGAACATTCAGTAAGTCTGCTATTATGGAGCTAAGCCTGACACTTGGGTGGGAGATGTGGGTAGGTGGGAATGGAAAGAGGAGGGGACTCCCAGCTGGTAGAGGGTTGTGAGCAATAATGTGGAGGTGGGGGAGCAAGATGCAGTCAGGGAGCGATGACTAGTCTGGGTAGTTGGAGCAAGGTTTTGGCACTAGAGGTTAGTGGGAAGCAGGAGAGGGAGAAGAAAGCTGGGATCAGACCAAACAGACTTTGACTGCCAGCCCATGGACTCCCTTGGTGGTTCAGTGGTTTAAGACTCTGCCTTCTAATGCAGGGGGTGTGAGCTCTATTCCTAGTCAGGGATTTAAGATCCCAGATCAGCCAAAAATAAATAAAATAAATGCAAGTCCACAAGAGTAGGCTTGGCCTCGTGTCAGGTAACCAGTCAAAGTTGGTTTCTGGGCAGGGAGCCTGTTGGATGTTAAGTGCTAATCTTATGCACTGGAAAGTGTGAAAGAGGGGAGCCCTTGGAGGCTGGGAGGCCAGGCTGGTAACAGCTCACCTCTCTGTGCAGGTGCCGACTTGAAAAGGCCGAGATTGGATGGCAGAACTCTTGCTGCCTCCCTCTGTTTAGGTGTCCATGGCAGACATCACTAATCGATCATGGCCACCTTTTCCATTCTCCACGCTGTACTCCAGGCGGTCACCACCTATGGGTCAGAGCTGGGGCTTGAGAAGAACTTGACTTGCCCACTGGGTCCTAGACTAAGAAGGTAGGACTGGGTATGAGAAGGACGGACCACAGGAGTGCTAATAAAAGGACAGAAAACGTGTGCAGGATGAGGTTGGCTAATGGATGGAAAGGAACAAGAAGAGGAAAAGGTCAGGGATGACTCTGAATTTGAATTCTAGGGGATGGAGAAGATGCGTTTGGTGCTATTAGTGAGAGAAAGGCAGGGTGTGGCTGGAGGTGTGGAGTCCAGCGCTTTGGGTGAAGGCCAGGTGGCTTCTGGCCGTGCTGAGCCGGAGCCTTGGGGGGATATCTGAGAGGAAGCATTCAATCCACACTTGGAGATAGGAGTCTGGACTCAGCTGAAGGCTGGAGCTGGGGACATGGATTTGGAAGGCGGCCACATCGAGGCGACAGCTGACACGGTCAGGGCGGATGATCTTCGGAAGGAGAGAGTGAGAGGAGAGAGCTGAGGCCTATTTGGGGCAGACACTCACAGTTCAATATCAAATGTCAAAACTACCACAGCAATTCATTCCACCCCTCCTTCCCCCTTGGTATCCGTATGTTTGTTCTGTACATCTGTGTCTCGATTTCTGCTTTGCAAATAACTTTATCTGTACCATTTTTATAGATTCCACTCATATGCGTTAATATATGATATTTGTTTTTCTCTTTCTGACTTACTTCACTCTGTCTGAAAGACTCTAGATCCATCCACATCTCTGCAAATGGCACAGCTTTGTTCCATTGTATATATGTACCGTATCTTCTTCTTCCATTTCTCTGCTGGTGAACATTTAGGTTGCTTCCATGTCCTGGTTTTATGTAACTTTTATCATGGTAAAAAAGTTTTTTTTAAAGAAAGTTGTAAAATATCTCAATTAATTTGGATGGAATAGACATCTATTCCACATTGAGTCTTCACATCCAAGAACACATTTTTTAGCGCATTAAAGTTTTTCTTCAGTCCCATCCAAAAAAAAAAAAAATTACAGCAAGAGAACTAGCAACAAACGGTCACAGGAGTGGGAAAAGGAGATATCTTGTCATATTAAAAGTCAAGGACGGAGGCAGTTCGAGAAGCGGATGGTCAGTGGCTCAGGGAAGCATGCGTATGGACCACAGGTTCTGGAGCTGTCTTCTTGTTACTGAGTTTGTGGCATTCGTGACCCATTGATCCCAGAGACTCTTTCTCTAGAAGGCTCAGCCCCTCATCAAACCAATTAAAATTCACCCCTAGTCCACATTAAACCTATTTTTTATATAACTATATACAAATTGAGTTGGCTTATAGTTGAGTCATTGACGTAATGTTACAGCTTGTAGACATTTAAACATGTATTAATTTTAATTTTGAGGTTTTCTTTTCATATTTGGGAGCCAAAGAGATTTCTTTTTTTCAGTTCTCAGCATTTTTCATAGGCCCTGGAGAAGCATATTGCAAAGCTTAGCTATTTTGCCTCAGTGCCAAATGTTTTAAATGGCCCAGCCTGGGACTGAGGTGACGGGGATGGGGGGCAGGGTGGTGTGAGCCAGGGTCTGGCAGAGACAGGCTGGTGATGTCGGCTTCCGTGAAATCCCCGCCTGGTTGGCTTTTGCATTCCTCAGTCACGTGCCTGGTCACAGGCAGTCATCAGAGTGGTGCGACAGCACTGAACACGCCCTGTGCTGTGGATCACCAGCCAGGGTGGCTGCTGCCCAGGCACGGGTGGTGGTTGTTCAGTCGCTAAGTCATGTCCGGCTCTTTGCAACCCCATGGACTGCAGCATGCCAAGCTTTCTTGTCCTTCACGATCTCCCTGAGCAGGTCCTAAAGAATGCCTTTGGTGCCTAGGGTTGGCTCATTCATTTCTGGAGTGGTCTTGGGAGTCCCAGAGAAGGGTTTGGGACACCTAGGCAGAGATCAAATTGCCAACATCCTCTGGATCATCGAAAAAGCAAGAGAGTTTCAGAAAAACATCTATTTCTGCTTTATTGACTATGCCAAAGCCTTTGACTGTGTGGATCACAATAAACTGTGGGAAATTCTGAAAGAAATGGAATAGCAGACCACCTGACCTGCCTCTTGAGAAACTTATATGCAGGTCAGGAATCAACAGTTAGAACTGGGCATGGAAAAACAGACTACTTCCAAATAGGAAAAGGAGTCTGTCAAGGCTGTATATTGTCACCCTGCTTATTTAACTTCTATGCAGAGTACATCATGAGAAATGCTGGACTGGATGAAGCACAAGCTGGAATCAAGATTGCCGGGAGAAATATCAATAACCTCAGATATGCAGATGACACCACCCTTATGGCAGAAAGTGAAGAGGAACTAAATAGCCTCTTGATGAAAGTGAAAGAGGAGAGTGAAAAAGTTGGCTTAAAGCTCAACACTCAGAAAACGAAGATCATGGCATCTGGTCCCATCCCTTCATGGGAAATAGATGAGGAAACAGTAGAAACAGTGTCAGACTTTATTTTTCTGTGCTCCAACATCACTCAGATGGTGATTGCAGCCATGAAGTTAAAAGATGCTTACTCCTTGAAAGAAAAGTTATGACCAACCTAGATAGCATATTGAAAAGCAGAGACATTACTTTGGCAACAAAGGTCCGTCTAGTCAAGGCTATGGTTTTTCCTGTAGTCATGTATGGATATGAGAGTTGGACTGTGAAGAAAGCTGAGCACCAAAGAATTGATGCTTTTGAACTGTGGTGTTGGAGAAGACTCTTGGGAGTGCCTTGGACTGCAAGGAGATCCAACCAGTCTATTCTGAAGGAGATCAACCCTGGGATTTCTTTGGAAGGAATGATGCTGAAGCTGAAGCTCCAGTACTTTGGCCATCTTATGCTAAGAGTTGACTCTTTGGAAAAGACTCTGATGCTGGGAGGGACTGGGGGCAGGAGGAGAAGAGGATGACAGAGGATGAGATGGCTGGATGGCATCACGGACTCGATGGATGTGAGTCTGGGTGAACTCCGGGAGTTGGTGATGGACAGGGAGGCCTGGTGTGCTGCGATTCATGGGGTCGCAAAGAGTCGGACACGACTGAGCGACTGAGCTGAGGAAGGCAGGGGGTGCTCAGGAGCTCAGGCTGCAGCTGTGTCCCAACCAGTGCAGAAGAATTTCAGTGCATCAGTGACCTGCTGAGAATCACGTCTGGTTGTACACATGTGCTCATTTCCTGGGGTTTGGGGTTCACGCCCAGACTGCCTGGTTTCCTGGTCATGATGGCGATGATGCTTCTGCTCAAAGTTACAAGTTTTCAGAACTGTTATAACACCACCATGTCAGCCACAGCCATGGTTACCTGCCAAGCCTGTAGAAGGGTCCACTTCCTGAGGACAAAGCACTCTATCCTGGGGAGGGGGCGGGTGTTGGCATTGAAGCTCAGAGAGAAGTCGGGTGAGCTGCTGTTTGACACAAGAGTGCCAGCAAGACCTCGGGAAGGTATAGGATTGTGGCCAACCACCCCCCAGTCTTGCCCTGCAGCCCATTCCCCCCTCTGCCTGTTCCAAGGGTTTCTACCCTTTCCCAGGCCCGCCCCCGCCATCCCCACTTGAGCAGGCCGGCAGAGCCAAGTTGCAAAGTCTAAGTACTTTTTAAGCACTGCAATTTAGTGCAATTATTCAAAAGTAAACAAGCTGCTCTGTCAATTAAACATTATTTAGCTTGCATTTCTTCTGATGCATCACAGTCAGCTCTGGAGCTCGCTCACTGAGCGGGGCCTGAGAAACGGCCGCTGGCTGTTTAAATCACCCTGTTACCTGCCACTCTGGGCTTTCCTGGTGGCTCAGATCATAAAGATCTGCCTGCAAAGCAGGAGACCTGGGTTTGATCCCTGGGTTGAGAAGATCCCCTGGCAAAAGGAATGGCTACCCATTCTTACATTCTTGCCTGGAAAACCCCATGGACAGGGTTTCCCCCTGGCAGGCTGCAGGCCATGTGGTGGCAAAGAGTTGGACATGACTGAGCGACTAACGCTTTAACCTGCTGTTTCAAAGCCAGAGGTTGGATAGACTGTCGTATTTGCTCCCTCCATCCCAAGGCAACATAGAGCAAAAGCAGAGGTGTTGAGTCCCATCTAGGACAACTGTGTGGCCTGTCTGGTTGGGGGTCCTCATCTCTGTCCCTCACTCTTCTCCATTCTTTCCTCATCCCTCAGTTTACCAGAATTAAGGGTGCTATTCTAATGTGCTACTGGGGGCTAGAGGAAAAGAATCTTTCTGGGATAGGTCCACTTCCTCTAAAGCTTTCATTTGGTTCCAGGTCAGCTGAATCTTAGCACGCAGTGCCCGAAGCTTTTCTTTCATTTTTATATCCATATGTATTTCACGGAAATTTAATCCATGTGTTTCCATTCATTGGCACTTAGCTCCTCAAAATATTATTCCTAAGAACTGTTTGATGTCCAGAGACCCATGCCAACCATTTATTAGACACTTCTGCTCCAGCACTCCACACACCATGTCCTCAAACTGAAACACGCCTGGGCCCCCCACGGGAGCCACCATCTGCAAGGCACAGATTCGAGTCTAGAATATGAACAGTGGGAGTCAGGGAGGCTTAGCCTCACTTCCCTGGTTATTCAGAGGCCAAGACAATGTCCCTCGCCTCCATCTGCCCAGGACTAATGCTCTTAACCCAGCTCTGCTCCTGAGCCATCCACAGCCTGAGTTCCTGTGTATTCACGTTGCTTGGAAATCATCCTGGTCTAATCCTCAGTTGTCTCCAGGTTACCTGGTTTCCTTGACTCACTCTTACTCCAGATCATTTTGGTCAATTGACACGGCTTCACGAGACAGCCTCTTTTGCTGACAGATACTCTAATGATAATCAATAACATTTGCATTTGTAAAGGCTATCACAGTTCATAAAGTGATTTAACATCCATCGCCGTGCCATCTTTCACTGACTCCTCAACATGGGTGGGACAGGAACCAATCCACCTTTGTATTAGGGAAACTGAGGCTCAAAAGCACGGAACCCAGACTTGAATTCAAGTCTTTGGTTACTGATTGAATGATCCTGTGTCACAACAGATGCATCTTTTTATACGTTCACCTCATGATTTCTTTCTACTTTGTTCCTTAATATAAAAAAATAAAGGCCATCTTCACTCCCATCATTATCATGATGACTGTGATCGCATTCTTCTGTCTAGGGATTTGTCATGTACAAAATATTTTTGGAGCCCCTACATGCATTGTCATTAAAGGGTCAGTGGAAACGTCCACTTTCTCTCTCCTGGAGATTGTGCCCAATTTTGTGTTCCTGCCCTTTCAGCTCAGACCCATACAAGGAAGGTAGTCATCCTGGAGAAGGAAGTTCAGTGCTTCTGTCTTAGCCTGACACAGCCAAGACCACAGTCAAATATTGGGGATTTCCAATGAGCAGAATCAGTTTCTCAGTGTTGCTAGAAAGAAGCTCATTTCTGTAGTTAGCTGAGTGAACGCCTTCTCATCTCTCACCTGCTCCATTCATTGGCCACCTTTCTTATCTGATCCCACAGCAGCTGTGTGAAGGAAATAGTAGGAGAAACAGGTATATGCCCATTTGACAGATGAAACACTGAGGCTACAGATGCTTTATGCCTTCCTGCCTGAGCAGGTGGAGCTCGAATTCCAAGCTCTTGCTCTTAGAAAATACCACTCATATATGCAAATGTGGGGGGTTAACAAAGAGCAGTAGCTGTCCAAATGTCTTACAACCCTCTAGAGAAATTAATGTATTCTTTGCACAAGCATCTGCTGAGGGCCTAGCTTGAGCCAGACACCACAGTAGATTCCAGGTATAAAATGTGGCCATGACAGATATGTGCCTTGCTTGCGGGGTGCTGGCATTTCAGAGAAAAGGACAAACAAGTTCACAGTGTTCGTCGTTTCTGAAGCCTGAGAGACGTAAGCAGCACGGTGGTTAAGGGAGGAAGGGCAGAGTTGGGAGATAAAAGAATGTCCTGCCCCTCATCTCTACCCACAGTCAAAATGGGAGGCATTTCCTCTTTCATATTGAAACCATTAGGGCAATTTTCCCCACGTTAAGATGTTTTCTTTTCCTCCTTGCTGCCATCCCCCGAGGCAACCCTGGAATTCTCCCCTGAAAGCCTCCAGCACTCTGTCTGTCTCGGTCCAGTTTTACTGAGTACCTATCAGGGCCGAGGCCTTGTTCTAGACCAAGACGATGCCGTCACTAAGCAAGTCGTGACTGAAAATTTTCTAGTAGTCACATAAGAAATAGTAAAAAGAAACGGATCAAATTGCTCTTAATTGTATATTTTACTTAACTCAGTATATCCAAAATATTATCATTTCATTATTAATGTAAATATTACTAAGGAGATATTTTGCATTCTTTTTTTCATACTAAATTTTTGAAATATGGTGTGTATTATATACTTTATAGCACACTCAGTTTGGACTGGCCACGTTTCAAGTGTTCACTGGCCACATGTGGGCAGTGCCTACAATACTAGACAGCATAGTTTTCTACTCTACATTTATACCTTTTTTCATTGCGCCCTTACAATAATCCTTAAGAAATCTATTTATATCCTCATGTTGCTGATGATAACTCTGAACTTCCTAAAGGGAAATGGATTGTCCGAAGGCTCATGGCTTCTGAGAGATGAAACTCACATCTCAACCTGGGTCTTGCTGAATGTTTCTGCACTGGCTGGGGATTGGCTGGGCACTGCTGTATGCATCTGGTTGAACCATTTCTCACCACACCTTAAATACTGCATCCTCAACAGCTCTGCTAGAATGAAATGTTCGAAATGCACAGGTTTTGAGAGGGTGTGATCAGGAAGGCTTCCTGGAGGTGGTGCCCCTGGAGTTTTACTCTTCACTGTACTACTAGAATGCTTAATCTTCTGAAAGCATTTCTACTTTATCAGTTCCTTTGGGATTATGATCATAATTCCCATTTTCCAGATGTAACACAAACCCAGAAAAGTTCAACTAGATAAGGTGACAGATAATTGCTACTAATTACTGATGACCAGCTATTGTGTTTAAGTAGCTCTGACCTTTGAAAGGTAAAATAGCATCATTTACAAACCACTGTGAAAAGAAAAACAAAACTTCCAATTAGTTGGAGAATGGCATTGGTTGTAAATTTCAGAAATGTTGAATATGAAAAAAATTTTCAGAATCAATGAAATACAGCAAGTAGAGTGTAGAGAGCAGGCTAGACCCTACATGTATTACCTCATTGAAACTTCATAGAATGTTGAGAGGCAAGTATCATTATCCTCATTTTATAGGTAAGAATACTCAGAAAAATTTAATCAAGTGCTTTAAGTTCATAAAGTTATTGCTAGTATTATTAACAGGAACAAGCACCAAACTGGGAGACCTGAAGCCAAGCCTCCTCTCCTCCACTCACCTCTATGCTTCTCCACCATTGTTTCAGTTGGTATAGGATACATTATGTGGCAGTAACAAACAGCACCAAGTTTCAGAAGCACCAGCGGCTTCCTGCTCTTGCTGTGTGTCCATCACAGCTGGTGGAAGGGCCTTGTTCATCCTGTAGTCATGCAGGCATCCAGATGATCAGAGCTTCCATCATCTCAATCACTGCCAACCACGTAACCAGAAATAAGAGTGACATAAAATCTGGGAGCTTTCCTACTGTCAGTTAAGTTTCCAGCCAGGCACTGATGCTTGTCACATCCATTGATTGCTGGTCATAGGGTCCCACTCACCTATGGGTGGGGGTTAGTGAGAAGGAAGCACCTGGAGCCCAGGAGAGAAGAGAACCAGAAATTCCCAGTAAGTAGCACTAATGACTAACAGTTACACTCAGAGGCTACGGAGAGACTTTTTCAGGAAGTCCCATCTTTCTCTTCCATTTTGGAGGCCAAAGCCAGGCATGGTCAAAGTATGCGCGGCCTTCTATCACTGACGGCTTTCTGTCCTGCTCAACTTCCTCTCTGAATCCACGTGTGCAGTCAATGAGGCGATGTGACCGAGGTAGCTGATGTCATACTTGGAGGGCAGGGCTGAGCCTTTGTGGGGCTACATGTGTGTATGGTGGGGTAGCGGGGAGACCTGGTGGGCTCTGGTTTTCCCAGAGCTTCCTTTTCTCTCAAATGCTGTATTAGTCTCTGCCTATCAGAACTTGATAAGGCGGTGGAAAAAGTGAGCCTGTGGCTGGGGACCGGAAGGGAGGCCTGTGGGGGGAGTTGGAACTTTCCTACCATCACGGGAAAAGTCTGTCTTGTATCTCCCTGTGTTCCCCGCCCCTTCGCCCCCAGATTCAGGAACTCATGCAAGTTTTCCACCAACTGGTTTTGTTGCATAGAAATTGATGAATGAGCTCAGGCATGTGAGTTGTCATGGAAAACAGCCATGGAGATACCGGCCACTGATCCCTGGCTCTGGGTCAGAGCAGATGGTGGGTTGCTGGATCATAGAGAGAGAGGCCTTCATTTTTCTTCACATGAACTTCATCGCTCACTTCCTGCCCAGATGGGGGGCTCAGCCAGTGGAGGACCCAGACTCAGTCTGGACCACTCAGGGGCAAGACCTTGATTGGCAAAAATATAAGTCCATTCAGTGATTATTCCTCAGAAATTCTTAGAGGAATCTTAAGAAATGGAAAAAGCTTAATAATGGAGTTTGTGATGAATTGAAACACTAACAGAGGTGACTTCATGAAAGGTATCTTCAAGATTGGGGAGAGAAATGGGCCCAGATCATTTCTTCCTGTGGCCAGGTTAGGGGGCTGTTTCCCATCTATACTGGTTTGAGGATGGAGCCTCAAGGCTCCCAAGGTTAGCCACCTGACTGTGATTGTCCCCACCATAGAGCTGTATTAGTCTCAGAGAGGGACATAGCTGCTTTGGCCATCCAGAGACCAAGCTACTTCCTACGAGAAGAAACACACTGGGGGCATGTTTATGAAGCGACCTGTTGAGGGTGACTGATGGTTCACAGCGGACTTGATGTGAACTTGAAACAGGCACCCACTGTGATGGATGGAGCTCCTGGGCACGCAGCTTACAGAGGGTCCTAGAGCAGGACTTCTGCCCCACTCCTCCTTTGCCTGGAGGCCTCTGGGCAACTGATTTCCTTCTTAACTCTGAACATAGTTTCTGCTCCCCTCTTCAACACAGAGACCCACTTCCTCCACCACCACAGCCTCCCTTCTTGGGCATATGAATGCCAGTTCTTAAAGGCAGGCTGTTGTTCACCCCACCTCTTCCCAGCACTTTTACCTGGCCTCTCCTGCCCTCTGCTGTGGTGGAAATCTATAGAAGAGCCTCTGCACCCTCCAACTTTGTTCTCTCAGCTCCTCACTTAGTCCCCCACCCTGTACAGTTATCTCTCCCAGGAGATGGTAAGTTCCATGAGGTCAGGCTCCTATCTGCCCAGCGCCCCGATGTAGCCCCAGCTCATAAAGCAGTACCTGATGCATGGCAGGAACTCAGTAAAATGACTGAACTCATGAATGGACAAAATAATGAGGTCCCAACTCATTTGTATGTTGTGTTTTTTCTTGAGAGAGCTTGCTGTTCTACAGCTATCAACACAGAGGTCAGAATGGTTTCTCTTCCTCAGCTGGAATCTCCCGAAGTATTAAGGAAGGTCCACTAAGCCTCTGCCATCAGAAGTAGTCTCTACCGTATCTCCAAGGGGAGAATTTCATCTTTCCCTCTTCTTTGCAAATGAATATCTAGAAGTCTTCCCTCTACTGTACCCATTTACCAAAGATGACCTACAACTCGTCAGTGTTTGCGCCCCCAAAACATCCCCTGCTTGCAGGAAAAGCAATTGGTCTGAATTGTAATCCTGACTATTCCATGTTCATGCCGTGTCATTTGGGCTGGCTGCTGAACCTCCGTGTGTCTCGGTTTTCTCAGATGTAAAATGGAGATCATAGTACCGATTAACGAGTGGTTTGTGCGGGTTAAATGAGATAATGAATGTGGAATGATTAGACTGTGTCTGGCACGTAATAAGCAATCAATAGATGGCAACTCTGATAATGAGGATGCTTTTACTACCCATGATGCCACAGTTCCCCTGAGCTGGGTCTGCTTCCCGTCCAGACCCCAGGGGAGATTTAACAGGCTGCTCAGTCAAGTCATTCCCTCATTCATCATCCAAACAAATCTCAGCCAGCCAAGGTCTGTGTCTGGCCTTTTCTGGGCTTTGGGGATACAGAAGGACCAGAGAGGAAGGAAACTGCTGGTCCAGGGGATTGCTGTGCCCTATTCTATCCTTCTGAGACTGGCCCTTCACAGCATCTTGGGAGCCTCCTCTGAGAATCTTCACCAGGGAGCAGTCACTTCACCACTGATTTGTTCATTTCATGCTTGCATCAAAGACTCACTGTAGGCGCGGCACTGGAAATACACGGGTGATGGATGCAGAGTCCCTGCCCTCAGGAAGCTCACATTTTAGTGAGGGAAAGAGATGGTGAACTGACTACTCTAGGATAGGCAGTTAAAAAAAAAACAATCATGAGGGAAAGGCTGTTTTGGACAAAATGATCTGGAAATGTCTCTTGGTGTAGGCCATGTCTGAGCAGAGACCTGAAAGAAGCATGTGACTATGAAGTGAAAGAGCATGGCAGCTAGAAGGAACAGCATATACAAAGCCCTGGGTGGCGGGCGGGGGTGAGGGGCGGTGATTGGTCTGCCCTTTGGATATGTGTACCTGGCGGTGGCTCTAATACTATTAAGGACCGGTGGCCCAGTCACTCTCATTCTGAGGGAAGAAGAATATTTTTGTACTTATTATTTAGACACTGAATGACTGCTTTTCAGAAATACAGATTCCTTAGCTCTTTGGCCAAGATGTTCAGGGCTTAGGCCCTGGGAGTCAGCTATTCTGTTTTAAAAGCAACAAATTCTCCGTTTCCTGGGGTTTAGTATATTCGACGTTAGGTTTGGGATCACTCCCATCTCCTAAACAAAAAATAAGCTTTCCACAATGGAAGACAGCAAAATTGGGTCCATGATGGAACTCTCTTTGACTGGTTTGGTAAAGCCAGTCACCCAATAATTACTAGTGATCCTTGTCTCTCTGAATCTTGGTCTTGCATCTGTAAAATGAAGCTAATCCCACATATCTAGGGCCCATCCCACCTTGTGGAAGGCATAGTTTCTTCCTGCCTCCCTTCATCCAGTCCTGCCCTCTTCCCAGCTTTCAGCCACAGGCATAGATCTTCCTAAGATGCAAAGTTGGTCTTATTTACTTTTGAGGGCTCTTGGGATAAAATCCAAGAAGTTCAAGCTCCCGGACCTTACTTTTAAACAGGTAACTGCACGTGCTGGTTTGTGTGGGTAGTCCTGATTAAAGACTTATCCTAGGGTTTCCCTGGTGGTCCAGTGGTTAAGGATCCGCCATGCAATGCAGGGAACACTGATATGGGCCCTGGTCGGGGAAGGTCCCATTTGACTCTGGGCAACTGGGCCCATGGGCTGCAATTACAGAGCCTGAGCTTTAGAACCTGTGAGTGGCAACTGCAGATGTCCACACGCCCTAGAGCCCACCCCTGCTCTGCAGCAAGAGAAGACACTGCAGTGAGAAGCTGGTGTACCACGACGAAGAGTAGCCCCCACTCTCGGCAACTAGAGAAAGCCTGCGTGCAGCAGTGAAAACCCACCACAATCCAAAAATAAAAGTAAAAAACCAGTCTTTAAAAAAAGGTTAAAAAGACTTATCCTAGGCTGGCATCACCGATGCAAGGACATGAACCTGGGCAAACTCTGGGAGATAGCGAAGGACAGGGAAGCCTGGCGTGCTGCAGTCCATGGGGTCACAAATAGCTGGAAGCAACTGGGTAACTGAACAGCAACATCCTAGGCTTAAGATCTAAAGCAATTATTAATGGAGCCCAGTCCACACACACCCCCAAACTGGAGCATTCACATCCAGCAGTGGACAAATGGGGCCCTTCACGCCTTGATGCTACTTACCTCTCTAGCCCCTTCTTTTACCTCCTGTGATCAGACTGTCTTCCAGCCTGCCAAGTTCCCTCTTACCCCTGAAATACCCTCTGTGATGCTGCTTCTTCTAGTGGGACACCCCTCTTCCCCACCATCATACCCCTTTCTCTACCGCTTTCCTTTCCCACAGATTTTCATCCTCAGAGCTACCTCCAGAAAGCCTCTCTGGCTTCCCAAATCCATCACTCCCTCAACTCATCGCCTCATTACAGCAATGTCTTCTACATAATCTGTCTCCACACTAGACAGAAAGCTCTGTGAAGATAAGACTGATTGATAACACTATCTCTCCATTACCTTCAGAGTTTAGCCCAGTGCATGACTCATATTCAAAAATTCTATATTGAATGAAATGAATGGATGTTGATTCACTAAGTCTCCTGAGGTCAAGGTGCTTGGGAGAGCCTCTTATGAACTTTGAATAATAACAAAGGTCTAGATCTTTATAAAGGCACCATGACAGCCAGTGGACAGTGAAGGTCTCTGTCCTCTTAAGGAAACACCCCTGCACCAATGGCAGCTTGTGCTCTTCTGGCCTTGGGAGATTCCTTGGGTGTCACCCGTCCTGATTTCCAGGTGACCCCTGGTAAGGGCAACCAGTCACAAACCTTCCAGCCAAGCCCTGCTCTGGGGTAGGCACCCAGTCTTCCAGACTGAGCCAGTGTGTCCCTTCCAGAGGAGCCCCCATCAATATCTTCTTCCAGGGACATCACTAATGGCCCCTGGGATGGAATCACACTAATGGCCCCCAGCATCTCTGAGGCACTATCTGCCAAATCCCCCACGTGAGCTTCATCCCTCCCCATACATACAAACTACTTTTGCAGCTTTCCCAGGCATCTCTCAGAGGCAGCCAGCCAATTAAACAAACAACAAAAAAATTTAATGTTTCCGAAACCTCATGGGTCCTTCAATACCTATGCCAGGGTAGGGGAGGGGGGAGGGGAAAGACTGCGACAGGATTTATTTCCAAAGAAAGAATTGATCTGTGAGGGTGATCTTCACTAAGTACAATGAAAAAAATGCAAGGTAACAATAGTCAGAGATGTTGTAAATTACCATGGCATCACACTCGGAGGCAAATCCTCATGTACAAGTGAGTGAACATACCAACGGTGAACTTAGAGTCGGGCATAGCAAAGGCGGCTGCTCCGGGCCTCCCTCCTGTAGACAAAGGCTTTCTCAGTCTGCTTTTCTCTGCCCGGAGGTCCCTGGGCATTTGTACCATCAGTAACACTTCACGGAGCCTTCAGTCCTAACAAATAATTAGCTAAAATTGAACCAGGGATTTCTTACATGCATGTCATAGGTCTGATATGAATAATGAGGCAGAAGGTTAACGGTGGGTCAGAGACAGTTCCCCATCCTCCAGCTTATTTATTCAGTGAAATGAGAAATTGATCACATTATTGCGTATAGGGGGAGCCTGATTCATCGCAATCAGCTTGGAATTGGCAGTTTTGACTGTAGGCAATTTGGGGACATTACTTATGCCTGAATAGGCCGGGAAGGTCATTTATAGCTTGTTAACACCTTTCCGACCTCCTCCATGGCCAGATTGTACTCCCCAACACTCTTGGCCTTGTACCCAGGCCAAATAAAAAATCACAGTGAGGATGACACTTCTGATAAAATTAAAACCACCACAAGAGATACTTCAGAGGGGGCTTCTTAAAAGGTATATACGTGTGATTTGTGGGACTTCCCTGGTGGTCCAGTAGTTAAGAGTTGGCCTACCAATGCAGGAGGTGCTGGTTCGATCCCCGGTCAGGGAGGTAAGGTCTTTCCACCTTTCTTGTGGCTGAAAAACAGATCATAAAACAACAGAGCAATATTGTAACAAATTCAATAAAGACTTAAAAAAAATTAAGCCAAACTTAAATTTAGGGGGAAAAAAAGAATGTTTTTATTATATATCTGTCCGTCTACCCATCTTTTTGTTTATTCGTATGTAATTCAGTCCTAAACCCACGTGATAAACACTGATTACGTATGCTGATGGCATCCAGCACCACAGTTGCAGGGATTAAAGGAGATCAAGGGCAACCCCAAGATGCCAGGATGGGGACTGCCAGTGCCTCTGTGTGCAGGAGGGCTGTGCGTCTCATGACGAGCTCCAGGGATATTCCTAGAATCCAGCACAGCTCCTGGAAGTTGGGTGATAACTTGGTAAATGTGGGATGAGAGGTGACTTCCAAAGTGTTCCTCGTGTTGTCTGCCCCTGACTACTGTTACTGAGCACTTCCTGTGTGTGTGGGAGCCGTGGTGCAGGGTGTGGACCTCTATGGGAGCCATGCAGTGTGGGATGGCCCATTATTGGACACATACTTCGAGGAAACCGTGATTCAAAAGGACACATGGACCCCAGTATTCATTGCAGCACTGTTTACAATAGCCAGGACATGGAAGCAACCTGAAGTCCAACAACAGGTGAGTGAACAAAGAAGATGTGGCACATATGCAATGGACTGGGACTCAGCCACTAAAAGGAGCTAACCTGGGCCATTGGTAGTGATGTAGGCAGACCTAGAGTCTGTCGTACGGAGTGAGGCATGTCAGAAAGAGAAAAACAAATATTGCACACTGACGCATATATATGGAATCTAGAAAAAATAAAGGTACAGATGAACCTAGTTCCAGGGCAGAAATAGAGATGCAGACACAAGAGAACAGACTTGTAGACTGAGGATGGGAAGGAGAGAGTGGGCAAATTGAGAGAGCAGCACTGGAACATGTGCATACCATGGTAGGCAAAATAGATAGCCAGTGGGAAGCTGCGGAATGACACAGGGAGCTCAACTTGGTCTCTGTGATGATCCAGAGTGCTGGGATGGGGCTGGGAGGGAGGGAAGTCCGAGAGGGAGGGGGTATATGTACATATATGGCTGATTTACTTTTTCAGTTCAGTTCAGTCACTCAGTCATGTCCGACTCTTTGCAACCCCATGAACCACAGCACACCAGGCCTCCCTGTCCATCACCAGCTCCCAGAGTCCACCCAAACCCATGTCTATTGAGTTGGTGATGCCACCCAGCCATCTCATCCTCTGTCGTCCCCTTCTCCTGCCCTCAATCTTTCCCAGCATCAGAGTCTTTTCCAATGAGTCAGCTCTTCACATCAGGTGGCCAAAGTGTTGGAGTTTCAGCTTTAACATCAGTCCTTCCAATGAACACCCAAGACTGATCTCCTTTAGGATGGACTGGTTGGATCTCCTTGGACTCTCAAGAGTCTTCTCCAACACCACAGTTCAAAAGCATCAATTCTTCTGCACTCAGCTTTCTTTATGGTCCAACTCTCACATCCATTAATATAGCAGAAACTAACAGCACTGTAAAGCAATTATACTCCAATTAAAAAAAAATAAAAACCACATGGGCTCCAGAATCAGACCGAGCCTCAGTTTCCTTGCCTGCACAGTGGGGATAGTAATTAAATGAACCACAGGCAATGTATAAAAACTCTGAAGCAGTGCCTGGAGCATTCTAGATGTTTCATGAATGATGGCTACCATTCTTGTTTTCATCATCACTGTGAGCAGGATGGCTGACAGACATTGTTTTCTGCTCCTGGAGAGCTACCTCTTCCCCCAAAACCCCCGAGAGGAGGGAGGAAGTGATGTGTTGTGCTTTGGTTATTTATTGCTGCATCACCATCCAATACAGCCTTAGTGAGTTGACATTAACCATCACTGAATGTCTTCAATGGTTCTATGGGTCACAGGGTTCAGCGGGGCAGTTCTTTGTTGGTCTCACTTGGAGTCTCTCTTGCTATCACTGCCCGATGGGCGTTGGGGGCTAGAGTTTCTGGGCAGACTCAGCTGGGATCCAGGATGGCCGAGTCCCTTCCCACCACCCCATGCTGTCTTGGAGTCTCTACAAGCCCAGCGTGGGCACTAGCAGAGCAATAGATACAGCAGGCTGGGATCATCTCAGTGCTTCTGCTCTGGCAAGCAAAGAAGGCTAGCAAAACAGACAGGAATGATTGTATAGCTGGACCTTCAATCCATGGGTTCATGTCGACAGATGTAGAGGACTGAAAGTAACGGACTTTGAGCATCCACAGATTTTGGTATCTGCTTGGGGTCCTGGACCAGTCTTCTGTAAGTACTAAGGGATGACTGAGTTACCTGATCTTACCTTTAGCATCATTAAATATGGCCCAAGCCCAGGAGCATACTAACAAGGACAGACGCAGCCAGACTTGTCTTCTCACCATCAACATCTGTTTAAAAACCTTTGTGCACAGTGGATGTCTGTGTGTCAGTTCTGATTTTTAACATTCTTCCTATGCTTGCCCTTGGAGGCCCTGAGCCTTTTTTTTCTCCAAGTGAAGAATCACCCTTCTTTGCTAAATTCCATTTGTCTTACACCCAGACTGAACTTTGCCATAAGTAAAGATTCATAACCCCACAAACAAGCGCTGGGTCTGGGACAAGCAGTGGACACAGAGCTGGTGCAGGAGGGGCGGTGAGGGACAGGGCCCAGACTGTTGGTGGTCTCGGCTTTCTTTCCACCTCTCCCCCCACCACACACACACACACACACACACACACACACACACACTCACACACACTCATCCCCACCCTCTTCCCAGTGCTTTTTCTCCCCGTGCCCCGCCCTTAGAATAAACAAAACTCTTTCATTCTGGGGCCTGGAAGATTCTATAATGAGTTGAGCCTCTTAACAGTCTATTTTAATAAAACTCAGCTCCCTGGCTGTATGGAGACCATAAAACATGCAGGTTCCAGCAATAATATGTTTAGTAGCCCTGCTTGATAAAGTGGAAATGTTTGCATGTTTCAAATTATGAGCAATTTAAAGTAGGAAGCCAGCAAGCCAGTTCTTGGGTTTGAAGCTTGACATTGTTAAGCCTTAAGAGAACACATACTTCAAAGTCTCCTGGTCTGAAATATGTCCTTTACGCCACTCAGCAAGAACCAGCTGGGATAAGCCTGCCTCCGCCGGGAGGGGGAAACCACAGCGTGACTTGGCCAGCAGAGCGTCAAGCCTTCAGCACACAGGCGGACGTTTTGTTCAGAAAGAGGGCCCCAAGGAAAGCCCTGCCGGCTTCAGCACCCATCCCCTCTGGGTGCGTGCACTCCAGAGGTGCCCCAGGAAGCTGCCGATTTTAGAGGCAGTGGTTTAGCATCAGCAAAGCATTCCAAGAAACGCTAAATATCACAGGAGAGAGCTGAGCCAGCCGTCAAATCTTATCAGTGGTTTTAAACTGGCTTTATATGAATCCCTCTGCTTTGGTTTATTTTCTATTAGACTTTGTGCCATATTTCACTTGGAAAGTTCATTCTGCTCCAGCCGAGCAGGCCTCCTGTCTGTCTCTCAACATTGTGCCCATTTCTGATCTCTGCTGAATGATGGCTGTTTTCTCTGCCATTTTTTTTTTTTTTTTAGTACAGTTGTCTTTCCATTTTTTTTTTTTTAATTTTTTAAAAAGTATGGTTGACTCTCCTTGTCAATTACTTTTCAACTTAAGTGTTAATTTCTTGGAGAGACCTTTCTGTGTCCTCTCAGGCCTCTGCATTTATTCTTTTGTATCTCCTTTGTTTTTTCTTTCTGGGAACTTAATCATAGTCTTGGGATGATTTTGTTTATTTATATGCTTACTTGTTTACTACCCATGTTTCCCAAAGAGCATGTCAGTTTCATGAGAGCAGGCAACTTGTCTCCCTGTTCACCACTGACTGGCATATCGCAAACGCTCAATAAATGCATCTTCAATGGATGGATGAATGAATAGGTGGATGGGTGGGTGTGTAGGTATCTAAATAGGTGGTTGAGTGGATGAGTATGGGTAGGTGAGTGAATGGATGGATGGGTAGATGGGTAGGGGGTGGGTAGGTGAATGGGTGGGCAGTGGCTAGAATAAAGAATGGATGCATGGATTGATGGATGGATGATGCATAGATCATGGATCTATGGTGGATGCTAGGTGGGTGCTCAGGTGGTTGATTATGTGGGCAGGTGAGTGAATGAATGGGTAGA
>SJXQ01011856.1:176633-235104 GCA_006408695.1 Aepyceros melampus | reverse complement strand
ATGGGGATGACCTATGAGGTTTTTTCAAGCTCCAAGCTTTAGGATTCTGAATCCTTGGAGGATGAGACACTGGGGTAATGTAAATGAGGTTTGAAAAGTTAAATGCAGTGTTTCTAGAACATTGGTGGCTTCTGCATCAATAGGAAGGCATGTGAACACATAGGGTCACTTTGGGGAAGAAAAGTTGCCAGCAACGAAAATGACTCCCCTTGCCCTTTTAACATCACACTCCCTTCTTCAATTTATTTTCCCAAGGTCCAAGATGGGGGATACAATTTCTATACCTTTAAAAAAAAATCCCATAATTGCACGCACCCTGGATCCACCATCCCCAAGCAGCACCCCCAGTCACACAGGAACAAAGACCAGCCTGTTCTTGGCTAGACAGCCGAGCCAGGCCCAGCCACCGTGTGGTATGCGACCCTGACTGTCTGGCTGAATTCTTCAGCTGATAAGAGTGCTCCGTCTCTTGCTAAGAGGGAGCCTGCAAATTGGGGTGAGGAGACCTCCCCGTGGTTTGTTCTGTCCCTGCCCCTCCAGGAAGGCATCCCCATCTTCCATAGGGTCTCCTTTTACCCACATCAAACCCAGGTTGGATTCCAGACAGTCAATGGTATCTAGGCTGTCCCCCTTTCCCTGGGTATCATTTGACAGCCGGTCTTGGCAGCTAAAACTGAAGATGCCTCCATCAAAAGGCTTTGCCAGGGAGGCAGACAGCACAGCACGTAGAAAGCACAATCTAGAATAACGTTGTGAACATGGGCATTCTCTTCCTGGTTCCCATTCCTGTTGCCACAGCTTTTAATAAATAAGCTTGCTGGGACCCTTGCCTCTTGCGCATCAAACCTCCAGATTCAGAATGGGTATGCCCCAGGGCCACTGTGCACAGATTACACCCTCCTTATTTGAAGGAAGCACAAGAGCACAGTGTAAGTGTCATCTCCTTGAAGTTGTGCATAATGGCAGCCCTGGAGAGCCCTCCACAGATCCCAGGGCTTGGGCTCCTGGGGGCCTGCCCAGTGCACCTACATGAACCCCAACCATGAAAGACTAGGGCGGCATTTGGGTCATCAGCTGCGGAATATTTTTACTGTCAGTTCAACAAAAAGTGTGATGATCACAGTGAAGCTTAACAAAGAAAACGCTATCGGGCAATTAGTAAGCCCAAGTCAGCAGGACTGATGTGAAATTTATCATGTTGGGAGTAGCGCATTCGTCTGCGTGTGACAAATGTCGGCATGTGACTGCAATGCCTGGGAAGCACAGGAAGACATCGTCTCTGCCTTTTCTGCCCCCACAGTTAGAGATCAGACCCTCTTCTCTGTTCTGGGGTCTCAGAAGTAAGGGTGCGGGAGACACGCAGCTCTATTTTGTGTAGAAGAGATACGGAGTTGATGCTTTCAGCTGGGGATGTGGGATGTTGCTTTTTTAGGGAAGAAGATGTATGGCGAAGTGAGATACAGAGAGAAGCAGAAGTTGGGTTTAGAGCATGGAGAGAAGGGCTTCGAGGGGTTGTTTTGAAACCTATCCTGCAGGAGGATGGTGGAATATGAGGGAGCTCTGCTCAGTCCTGTGCTCCAATTCTATTGTGGGAAGGTGTTATTTATTAAGCACCTACTGGTAAGGAGAATAAGGCATTGTCTCTATTCCCATTAAGCCTTCTATCTGATGGGGATGAACTTGGGAAGAAATGCAAGGGTATATTAGCAAGGTGGCGGTTAAGTCCTAGTGTTATGGGAGCACTAATTAGAATGGGTATAAAGCAGGGAATACTTTTTGGAGGAGGTGTTTCCTAAACTGAAATATGAAGGGTAAGTGGAAATTACTTAGTGGCAGAGGAGGAAGACCTGAAGGAGCTGAAGTGAGACCAAGCTTGCCTTTGTTTTAGGAAGCTTACAGCAAAGTCAAGGGCCAGGAGCAGGAATCCCTTGCTCACAACCTCACTGAACAGACAACATTTGTCAAACACTGAAATGCTAGGTTAAGATCTGGGTAACCTCACAGACCTCAGATAGTCAAAGCTATGGTTTTTCCAATAGTTATTACAGATGTAAGAGCTGGACCATAAGGAAGGCTGAGCACTGAAGAATTGATGCTTTCAAACTGTGGTGTTGGAAAAGACTCTTGAGAGTCCTTTAAGGACTCTCAGTCAATCCTAAAGGAAATCAGTCCTGAATACTCAATGGAAGGACGATGCTGAAGCTCCAATACTTTGGCCACCTGATGCGAAGAGCCAACTCAGTCGAAAAGTCTGATGCTGGGAAAGACCGAAGGCAGGAAGAGAAGGTGCCGAGGATGAGATGGTTGGATAGCATCACTGACTCAATGGACAGGAGTTTGAGCAAACTCCGGAGATAGTGAAGGACAAGGAAACCTGTTGTGCTGCAGTCCATGGGGTTGCAAAGAGTCAAACGTAACTTAGCGACTGAACAACAACCACCTCAGAAATAGAATAAAGCGACTGTCTCGTGGGGAAGGAAGATCCTGGCTGTAATCAGGTAGTCCAGGATGAAGTCCAAGGAGTTTTTCTAGAGTAAAGATGATCCCAAATTCTTTGCCATTTTTTGCATCCAAAGACAGTCTATTTCCTCTTCTCTTGAGTCTGGGTTGCCCCTAGAATTCGTTTTGACCAAGGAATATTGAGGAAGTATCTTTCTGGAACTTCTAAGCTTAGCCCTTGAGAAGACAGTTATGCTTTCTTCCTCTTGAAAACACAATCACACTGAGAGAATCCCAAGTCAAATGCAGAGGCATTGGACATGTGGTTGGCACTGGACATTGGTTCATGTCATGTGGACATGAACTGAGCTGCTCTGCTCGGTGGCCCCACATGGACTCCAAGCCATTTTAAGCACCCACTGCCAACTGTCTGATAGATCCATCTTGCTGGTTGTTTTAGAAGAATTGAGTCCCCAGCTCCTGGTGACAGCACTGAGCCCCATCAACACACAGAGTCTTGAGAGATGAGAAATGATTTTTATTTTAAGGCATGAGAGCTGCCATGATAAATAACTGAAATATCAGACCAAAGCTGAATCCTCTGAAGCTGTAGGAAAAGTCAGTCACTGTGCTTACTGAGCTCCCCACATTGGCTCATTTTGCTAACAAGTTTAGTTGGTCAATATTTCACTTTCCTGGGACTTCCCTGGTGATCTGGTGGTTAGGATTCTGCGCTTCCACTGCAGGGGGCATTTGGTTCAACCCTGGATCATGGAACTAAGATCCCATATGCCAGGCAGTGTGGCAAAAAAAAAAAACAAACCCAACAACCACAAACATTTACATGAGTGAATAGAAAAGACCAATATTTTAAAGAAAGAGAGGATGATTTCATTTTCCTGATAGATCTCTCCCCCAATTCTGCCTCCAATTAGCCAGTAAGCATCAATGGGAAATGTTGTCTGAGGCACTCTTAGGCCTTTCCAGGTGGCACAGTGGTAAAGAATCCTCCTACCAATGCAGGAGACACAAGAGATGCAGGCTTGATCCCTGAGTCAGGTAGATCCTTTAGGGAAGGGAATGGCAACCCCCTGCAGTATTCTTGCCTGGAAAATCCCATGGACAGAGGAGCCTGGTGGATTACAGTACAAGGGGTCACAAAAGAGTCAGACATGACTTAATGATTAAGCAACAACAAAATCATCGTGGTAGCTTGCCCCAGATTGAACACCTGGTGTTTTAGGCAGTGGTCCCCATCGGAGAAGCTTTGCATGACAGCCAGGCTCTATAACCACTGAAATGCATAGCTCTAGGGCAGGAGTCAGCAAACTTTTTCCTTAAAGGGTCAAATAGTAAATATTCTAGGCTTTGCGGGCCACCCTATGTCTGTCACAACTACTCGGCTTTGCTGTTGTAGCATGAAAGCAGCTAAAGTGATATGTAAGTGAATGAGCATGGCTGTGTTCCAATAAAACTTTATTTGCAAATAAACAAATGACAGGCCAGGTTTAGCTTATAGGCTATAATTTGCTGACCCTTGCTCTAGGGTAGGAGGATAAAGGTTCTGCTGGCAACTTCTCTTCCAAGCATGGGAGAAGACCCTATAGATTAGGAAATAGTCTCCAGCGTAAAATGACAGGAGGGATGAGGCTTTCATAAGCAGTGAATGGTTCTGCCAGTGTTTTCCTATGAATTTTTGTATCCAGCCGGCCATGGGCCTGGCTCTTTGTCAAATAGTTCTGATATTTGCGACTTTGAAAGTGGTTTGTAAAAAAAAAAAAAAAAAAGTGGAGTAGGGAGGTTGTAGGAATATAATGATTGGCTTACTGAAAGCCATTCAAGGATCTGTGTATGGCATCCCGTCTAACTCAGGAACTGATCATCTGTATCTCCTTAGGAGTATAACCTTCCTGTTCCTGTAGAACAATAACCCTCAGAAATGAGATGGGGAAAAGTGTTCTAGGGTGAAATACATTTGGAAAGTCTATATATTCTCTTCTCCCTCTTAGAGATTTCTAATGGATATAAGTGTATTAAAAGGCTGAGCATTCCTACAGTAACGAAACCCGTTAATCTTGGTTAACTTTGAGTTTTACAAACTCACTTGACCACAAAAAGTTAATAGCTCATAGGTTAAAAATATAGGGTCTGGATCTAATAAAATGAGAATAATAATACCTATCTCAGGGGGCTGAAGTGAAGAACACACACGATGAAGACTCTGGAGGGCTTAGCATGTGGCCTATGACAGCGCCCTAGGACTGGATGTATGGGAAACGCAGATCAAGAGAACCTAGAAAGCTTATTGATAAATCTGCTTCTCATATTAATTTTTAAAGGAATTAGTTCATGGTATTCCATACCTTATGGCATAACAATGACCATAACTACATAACTGATGTTTTGGGAACTTTTAGAAACTTCAGTCCAAGGCAGATGCTCAGTATCCCAGGCCTTTTGCTTGTTTTAAAAAATTTAAGTATAGTTGATTTACAATGCTGTGTTAGTTTCAGGTACATAGCAAAGTGATTCAGTTGTACGTGTGTGTGTGTGTGTGTGTGTGTGTGTGTGTATCACTCAGTTCAGTTGCTCAGTCATGTCAGAGTTTTTGTGACCCCATGGACTGCAGCATGCCAGGCTTTCCTGTCCATCACCAACTCCAAGAGTTTACCAAACTCATGTCCACTGAGTCGGTGATGCCATCCAACCATCTCATCCTCGGTCGTCCCCTTCTCCTCCCACCTTCAATCTTTCTCAGCATGAGGGTCTTTTCAAATGAGTCAGTTCTTTGCATCAGGTGGCTAAAAGTATTGAAGTTTCAGCTTAAACATCAGTCCTTCCAATGAATATTCAGGACTGATTTCCTTTAGAATGGACTGGTTGGATCTCCTTGCAGTCCAAGGGACTCTCAAGAGTCTTCTCCAACACCACAGTTCAAAAGCATCAATTCTTCAGCACTCAGCTTTCTTTATAGTCCAACTCTCACATCCATACACAACCACTGGAAAAACCATAGCTTTGACTAGACGGACCTTTGTTGGCTTCCCAAATGGCTCAGATGGTAAAGAACCTGCTTGCCAATGCAGGAGATGCAAGTTCAATCCCTGGAGAAGGTCCCCTTGAGAAGGAAATGGCAGCCCACTCCAGTACTCTTGCCTTGAAAGTCCTATGGACAGAGGAGCCTGGCGAGGTACAGTCCACGGGGTCACAAAGAGTCAGACGTGGCTGAACGACTGAGCACGCATACATACTGGGCTTCCCAGGGGGCTCCGTGGCACAGAATCCTCCTGCCAGTGCAGGAAGATGCAGGAAACTCGGGTTTGATATCTGGGTTGGGAAGATCCTCCTAAATAGCAACCCATTCCAGTCAGCGTTCTTGCCTGGAGAATCCCATGGACAGAGGAGCCTGGCGGGCTACAGTCCATGGGGTCACACAGAGTCAGACAGAACTGACCAACTGAGTACACATGTATAGATGATATATACATATATATACACATATATATATATTACAATTTTCCATTATTATGAAATATTGAATTCCATGTGTTACACAGTAAGTCCTTGCTTGTTAACTATTTTATATATAGCAGTGTATGTCTGTTAGCCCCAAGCTCCTAAGCTATCCCTCCCCAGCCCCCAACCAAACCTCCTGCTTTTTTCACTCTTGAAAGCAAAGACCCCTGAGAGTGGTTGTGTCAGAAGTGAAGAGGCTTGGGATCATTTCCTTATGCGACGTCAGGTTCCTCTAGGAACGCTCAGCCCAGAATGAGCAGGTGGCGGTCTGGAGCACCCTGGAAACTGGCTGCAGGAAAACAGGGAGGCTGTGGATGCTGGTGGTCTGGTTGCCCTCCACAGCAGGGACCCGTTCCCAGCCCCTCCCACAGAGGCCAAAGGCCCCAGATATTGACACATGCCTTTAAGCCCGTGGATACTTCAAAGCGAGAAGATTAGGAGTGAGTCTCAGAACCCATTCCCCAGAGAGAACCGTTTGTCCAAAAGTTGATATTATTGATGCTGGGGTAAGCTGAGAAGAGCGTGTAATTTATTTAATAAAAGTCGGACTGTGTTTGCGGGGGCTCCTGAGTTTTCCTGCTTCCTTAGGAGCATTCTCAGGGGTTGGGAGGGCCCCCTGTGATCAACACGAATGTTTGATCAGCTATGCGTCTTCTCCAGGGCAGCTCAGACGATCCGAAAGGCTTCAGCTCTTTGGTCGTCTCCAGAGCTTTTCTCCTTAAATTCTTTGTTTCCTTCAGAATTCATTATAAACGACATAATTACATCTCTTTTTCTTCTCTGATTGAGTACATTTCTTACAAATGGTGATTTACCACTTGGAAGCGGGAGGAGGCTGTGAGCCCCACAGCCTTGCCTCTCCAGTCCTGAACTGCCTCTCCTCCTGTGCCAGGCGTTCTGCTCACCTCTGTGTTTCTTTGGCATGTGCCTGAAATTGAGGGCAATGGCAGATCCCCACTAGCTCACAAGGAAGGAAAAAGTTTCTGGGTCAATCTAAGGTTGAATTTCAGAGGATGATGGCATCTTGTACAGAATGTGGGCTGTTTCCTTGAATAATTATTGGGAGCATACCTTTCCTAAGTCTGGACCTCTTATCCATGTATGATTGCTTTAATTCCTTGCCTAGAAACAAACATTTGATTAGACCTCTTCTTCCTAGCTATAGTGAAAGTAGAAAAGAGGGATTGGATAGGTAGCAATTATCAACTGCAACAGGAAGGAGTGAAAATCAGAGACAGACACAAGGGAATTCATTCAACCATTTTACTGATACTTACTGTGCTTCTTCTTGTGCTGGGGACTGCTCTGTGAAATGCAAGTGTTTTAGTTGCTTAGTCCTGCTCAACTCTGTGACTCCCGCCAGGCTCCTCTCTCTGTGGATTTCTCCAGGCAAGAATGGGAGTGGGTAGCCATTTCCTACTCCAGGGGATCTTCCCAACCTAGGGATCAAACCTGGGTCTCTTGAACTGCAGGCGGATTCTTTACCATCTGAGCCACCAGGGAATCCCAGGGACTGCTCTAGGGGATTATAATTACAGTGGTAAATAGAAATGACTTATGTTTGCTGTGCATATATTATGTGATAAACATTATTTCATTAGTCATTCCTATCAAGGCTCACGGGACTTCTTCACTAGTCCCATGAGATAGGAACTGGTCTTTTAAAATTTATTTAGAAATTAATACAGAGGAGGAAACTGAAGCTAGACAAACTAAATGACTGCCCAAAGCCAACAAAGCTGTTACACAACAGACTTTGGATTTCAACCTTGCAGCCTGATACCAAGACCCACACCCTCAAGTTCAGTTAAAACACGCCACTGCCACGGAAGGCAAGCAAAATTTTTCCTCTATGGAGTTTTCATCCCTGGGGAAACAGTTGCAAAGAAAGTCAAATGTAAGCATATAAACAAGCAAGATAATTTCAATAGCAGTAAAGACATAGGAGAATATAGAGCAGGGTGATGAGAGAGGCAACGGCAAGAGAGGACCCTCCTTGCCCACCTGGGCGCTTATGACAGCAGGATGGTGTTCCTGGGGCTTAATTGTTCCACCTGAAGGAAGGAGGCTGGATGAAGGATGCTGGTGCGGCTCCTTTCATGCTATAGATGTACAGGTAGCACTCCTCACTACTTACAACCAGCATTCTTCCATGTGCACTGACATGCGGGATTTCCCAGCACAGAGTAAGTTAGATGGTTAGAAATGAGCTGAGTTAGACATCCCTAAATACGAAGTCATCTTTGTCCTTAAGCAAATAATCCTACAGAGGACGCCAGATATGGAGTGACCCGGTGTCCAAAGATTGAAAAACACTAAAATCAGTGACTCTCCACGGGGAGCCAGTTTTGTTCCCTCAAATTGGTGCTCTCTGGAGACACTTTTGTTGTCATCACTGGGAGTTAGATGCTAACAGCACCTAGTGGGCAGAAGCCAGGGATGCTGCTAAACATCCTAGAATGAACAGGACAGCTCCCTATAACAAAAATGTGCGGAGTCACTTCAGTAGTATCCTACTCTTTGTGACCCCATGGACTGTAGCCCACCAGGCTCCTCTGTCCATGGGATTCTCCAGGCAAGAATACTGGAGTGGGTGGTCATGCTCTCCTCCAGGGGATCTTCCTGACCCAGGGATCGACCCTCCCTACATCTCGTATATCTTGTGTGTTGGCAATCGTGTTCTTTACCACTAGTGCCACCTGGGAAGGGATTATAACAAAAATGATCCTGTCCAAATGCCAGTAGTGTCGAGGTTCAGAAGCCTCACACTGAAGTGTCTGGAGAGAGAGCACCTCGTTCATTTTCTGAAGAATCTCTATGCCCCAAATCCTTTCAAACTTATAGGGAGACAAGAGTTTTCAACAATCTTGCTATGCCTTGAATTCTGCCTCCCCAACCCCTTCAGATCCATATATTGAAAGCTTAATTCCTAATGTGACGGTATTTGGAGATTCGACCTTTGGCAGTCAATTGGGCTACAATGAGGTCATAAAGGTGGGGCCCCCATGATGGGATTAGTACCCTGCTGAGAACAGACACTAGAAAGCTTCCTCCCCTCTCTCCCTCTCTCCCCCTGCCCATGTAAGAAGGTAATAAGAAGGCAGCTGTCTGCAAGCCAGGAATCATCATTGGGGAAATGAATTAGCCAGCACCTTGACCTTGGACTTGCCAGTCTCCAGAGCCGTGAGAAATAAATTCCCTCTGTTTAAGTCACCAAGTCTATGATAGCTTGTTAATGGCAGCTGAACGGATTAGTACAAATATTCTACTAAAAATTTCCACCCAAAATGCAGCTCAAAAGGCATGATCAGGATGTTTCCCACTTTCAAAATAGCCTGAACGCACCCATTAGAGAAAGAGAGGACTTGCTTAGACACATGTGGTAAAAGGGACAATGCCTAAATCCCTACTTGTGCAAAATCGATAATACAAAACATATCTCCATTAAGGTTTCCTTTAATTGAAAGGATGCCTTCTTTCATCCCTGCCAGGAGGAAGAAAAGTCATGCTTCCAGCCTGGGCTGCTGTTTCATCTGTTAGACCTGCTTGTGAGCTAAGCCAAGTTTCATTAAAAATTATTGGTCTCATAACTTTTTTTTGTTGTTTTTTGCTTTAAAGACCCCATATGGAACCAATATCATGATAGCACTGGAGCTGCACAAAATCACTGGACATTTTGACCGTCTCTCTGCTTAGATTTTAAGTGCAGATCTTTTTTTTTTTCTTTTGAGTATTAAGTGAATATGTCAGCGAACAACTCCAAGTTTAGAAAGTTAGGCTAAAGAAATGATGAAGCAGGTCTAGTCCCTATGCAGAAATCTTTCTTCTCTTTGCAGGGCTTGATTCCTTGATAGATCCAAGTATTCTGCATCTTTTAGTAGAACACCAGCCAGCACCTGCTTCTCCTTGATTAAGAAATCTTCTGGTAGGACCCAAGCACTTGCAGAAGTATAAAATATGACCAACAGCCCTCATGCAAGTATTCTCACACCTCTAACCTTCTGATAGGTTATATTTCATTGACTTGGAAGAAACACTGCATTATCTGGGAAAACAGCACAGATGTTGCCTAATACATGTTTGTTTTATGCATTGTATTGACCTCATGAAACATTTATGCAAATCTCACATTAACAAAAGGTAAAAGAACCATTCTATGTTATGAAGCATACAAGAGGCCAACCTTTGTTTTTTTGTTTTGTTATTTTTTTTTTTAACCTCAGTATTTTATGGGTGTGTTTGTAACTCTCGGGGTTTCTATTTAGAGCACACAAGGGCATTACAGATTTTCATCTCTTCTGTTTTTAGTTCTGTTATCATTCCTTCCAGCTGATTTCACATTTTATGATGCTAATGGTGGCTGTACGGTTTAGGGTTTCTCTCCTGTCAGCTGGTCAGTAGGTCTGAGGGATATATTTAATAGAATCTGACAGCTGATGGAACTGGCCTTATTGAAAGAGGATTTGATATGTGGAGTGAATGTGGAGACCCTGAATTCGCCATAATAACGACCATTATTATTCAGCCTCTCGCAGCCAATATAACTCTTTCTCCGGTACACACCAGTACATGTGTACAAAAGGCATGACTTATGGATGACTTCTTCCGTATACTGATCTGAGGGCCGTTTAGATAGCATGTCAAAACAGATTAGCCATCTTATCCCGCCACAAAATTAAGGGCGAGAACTTTCTACAACTCTCCTCAACAAATGCACATATGTCTGTAAACAAAGAGGGGCGAGAAGGGTCCCTGTGGGGGTTTCGGGAGCCAGAGTGCTGAGAAAAGCTGCAGATTCACTAAGTGAGGTTCTCTCTTTCTTCTGTGGTCCCTGGGAACCTGGTCAGAGATGGAGCTGGGTGGGACAGCTTGGGGGCAGGGAGGCAGGAGCCACAGGTAGGTATCTGCTGCCTGGGAGGCTGGCGCCAAGCTTCACCTCATATTCATGGGCTAGGATGTGAAGGTGGATTTTGGCCCACATCATCCGAAGTGAACTAGGACCTCTGTTGAAATGACAGAAAGGTAGAAACCTGCATGCATCCTGGCAAACTGATTCAAGCCCGCTTAGGCACAATTTTCACTAAGCAGGCTTGTCTGCGGGTTGCTGAAGTTAGTTAGCATTTATCAAATGCTTGCCGTGTGCTTAACTTTACCTGTATTAACCCTTTTGATTTTCTCCCAGCCATAATGTTATTATTATTATCCCCATTTTACATATGCAGGAACCGAGGCCCAGGCAAGCTAGATAACTGGTCCAAAGTCACAGCTGACAATTGGTGGAGCCAAGTGGAACCTTAGGCAGTCAGAACGCACAGCCATAACTGTGACGATCTTTCTGCTTCTGTTTGTTCCCCTATGGTGAGAAGTGTGTGTGGGTGCCTGCAAGTGCATGTGTGTAGGGATTCTTGGGTGCAAGTGTTGCCCTAGAAATCCCCTGACCCTCCCCCTGAAAAGTGAAAGTGTTAGTCGTTCAGTCTTGTCTGACTCTTTTGCGATCCCATGGACTGTAGCCAGCCAGACTATCCTGTTCATGAGATTCTCCAGGCAAGAATATTGGAGTGGGTTGCCATTGCCGTCTCCAGGGGATCTTCCTAATCCAGAGATCAAACTCAGGTCTCCTGAATTGCAAGCAGATTTTTTACCGACTGAGCCACCAGGGAAGTGGCCCTTCCCCTGGCAGCAACCAAAACAGCCATTCAATCAAGGAAGCAACAGACTGTATTTCTTTCTTTGTAAACTGGGTGCCTCCCATTCCACAGGGCTGTTCCAAAGACACAGAAGAACTCCTGTGCACACATCATAGCCTCAGGCCCAGGGAGCCACTGGCCCTTCTCTCCTTCACTGCCAACCTCAGAACCCCACGCTCTCTACAGGCCCCTATCAGCTGCCATCCCCCAAGGGTTCACTCCCAGCCATCCAAACCTGCTCTGTGAGGTTATCATTTAAGGTAGTGATATCAGAAACACTTGACTCTACATTCCTAAATATCCTTATATTTATCCATGTCATCCTCTGGCCAAAAAAAAAAAAAAAAAAAATAGGAAAAGGCTGCAGAGAAGTAAGCACGTGTGTCAGAGTTAGCTGAGGGAAGTGTGCCAGGTGTTAGAAGATCTACTCAAAGCTGTCTGTGTTTAAATTACATGGCGCTGGTACTTTTTAGGTCAGAGACATAAAACCTACTATTGATCTTGAGCAGTGCGTCCAATCTTGAATGTCTGTTAAAGCCCCAGGCACTTCCATGCCACATAATCAATACCTTTTCCTTCTTCCTTTCCTTTTTTCTTACGGGAGCAAATGTATGGGTTTGTTATCCATCCTGCAGGCGTCCAGCCTGGCCTTTCATTCCTCCTCAAGCAGGACGCATGGCATGCTGGGACCGCTGCTGGGAACCTCCACCTGCAAGATCGCAGGCCCTGAGACTCGGGTATCGTAGAACTAGTGCCTGCTCTTTAGAGCCCACACAGCTTTCCACAAGCAGGTCCCACCTCGGAGGCAACCAAATGACACAGAGGAGGAGAGTGGCGTGGAGAGAGAGAGACAGAGACAGAGAAATGGAGATGGGAAAATAGGAGGCTGTGTTTAGCTTGGTGTAGCCCCTAAGATAAGATAATGTGTGGAATCTTGAGATTTAGAGTGGGAAAGGGCCTTGGAGAGTCTCTGGAAATGTGCTCTCTTCCAACTCACAGGTGGAAAAACTGGTCCCCAACACAAAGCCCCATATGTACTGGGTTGCTGAACCTGCCTGGAGAAAAAGAGCCAGTTCACACTGAAAATGGGTTAAGCTGTGGTGTCCGTTAGGGAAAGGGTTGAAGGTTGACCAGATGACCTTGGAGGTCTCGCTACTATGATTCTGAGGGCATCTGGTAAGTAGGCCATGTCATTCGGGGCCACCAGCCATGCCCTCTGACTAAAGGCCCAGGGGCTGTGGTGAGATTCAAGGGTGGCTTCTCCTGCAAGCTGCTATTTAGACTTGGCCTTGAAAGACAAGGAGGAGGGAATCTGGTGAAGGATGAAGAGTCAGGGGGCAGAAGAAAGAGGACAAAGAGATGACTTATGCCAAAGCACAGAGTCAGGAAGAAGCATGGTACACTGAGAGGATTGCAAACGGTTCTCATTAACAACAGAGTGGGTGCCTGAAAGGGTGGTGAGAAAGACGGCATCCAGGTGGCCCACGAGTGTCCTCTAACAGGAATTATGAACTCTCTGCTATGAAGGGTTTTAATCAGGAGAGTAACAGAATCGGGGTTGCACTGTAGCAAGTTCATACTGGCTAGAGGGCAGAGGATGGATTGGGGGAGGCGAGACCAGTGTCAGGGAGCCAGAGAGTAAGTATTTCTGCAGCCAAGGTTAGCAATGATGATGACCTGACAAGGAAGGGGCAGAGGAGAGGCTGGGTTTCAGATACTTATGAGGGAAGCTCTGCAGAGTTTGGTGAGAGACTGGGGCTAAGTGAAGTAATGAGAGGCAGCGACCCTTAATCCTGACATTACATGTGACTTATTGTGACTTACTGTGTGACTTTTGGCAAGTCACTTAACCTCTCTGAGCCTCAGTTCCCTCACCTATAATATGAAGGTAATATTGTCAACCCCATAAAGCTTTAATGACAATGAACTGAAGTAATGCATGAAAAGTGTATTACCCAGTGTCTACCACATAGTAAACCTTTAATAAGTGGTAAAGTTTACTTTAGTATTGACCTTGTGTGGGATGTCCAATGAGATACATGGTGGGTTTTTCATTAATTATTTATTGATTTCTGGCTGCACTGGGTCTTGGTTGCTGTGTGCAGGCTTTCTCTAGTTGAGGCGAGCAGGGGCTACTCTCTAGTTGGGGTGCATAGATTTTGTTGCCTTGCAGCATGTGGAATATTCCCAGACCAGGGATTGAACCCATGTCCCCAACATTGGCAGGCAGATTTTTAACTGCTGGACCACCACGGAAATCCAAGATATACTGTGGTTTGAACCAACATTGTTCCTAACACAATCTTGAAGTAGATTATTTGAGTCATAAGCTATTCCTAAGAAGCAAGCTCAAGTTATTTCTCTAGTGCCAGAAAACAACAATTTAAGCATCTAACTTTCTTCAATTTCCCAGGTTCCCAGGAAAATGACCAACTGTATATAAAAATAGGAAAATACTCATATCAGCACAGAGTATTAGAGATGGGTGATATTTATAGGCTATAAAATCTAAAGAATGTCTGTTACATACATAGCAGAGGACCAGATTGAAAGATGGGCCAACCAGAGTCAGGATCCTTCAAATGAGAAGGAGCAATCTGCTTGATAACCATCTCAGAAAGATCTTTGCAAACTTCACCAATGGCCCAACTGGGGTGAGAACTAGAGGGAGTGGGCCAGAGCATTTGGAGCTAGTCAGCACCATGAGGAAATGCCCACAGCACCGAGGAAATGCCCATAGTACCAAGGACATGGTGAGATGGATGCCCACAGCATAAATTCCTTGGGATTTAATCCAGAAGTTGACTACCACTCTAGACCCAGGTCAGGGCATTGCCCCAGTGAACTATTGACTGTCAAGCTTTAGTAAACATGAATTCTTCATTTTCTCAGCATCTAGTTTCTCTTATCTTAGTAGTGACTCTGATTGTAGACTTGGTATCAAGCTTTCCTCCATTCTGAGTTCACATGTCCTGAGTAGATTTCCACAGTGGAGTTCATGACCTGGAGCCAGTCCATCCAGCACCAAGGAGACTCTGGCCAGTGATTCATTCAGGAATGGTCACATTGCTCAGGGTAGTCCAATCAGAATGGCTCACTTCACACCACTAAGATATTGGGTTGGTCAAAAAGCTTGTAGGAGTTTACCCCAATGTTGAGGGTTCAGGGGTAACCCTCAATGAACTTTTTGGCCAACCCAATAGTTATAACCAAAAAAAAAAAAAAAAGATAATAGCAAGGATTAGAAAAGATGTAGGAAAACTGGAACCCTCTTGCATTTTATTTTTAATTTTGTTAGCTATTCACACTGGATATGTTTTTATTTTTAGTTATTTATTTGGCCGCATCATTTGGCAAGTGGGATCTTGGCTTCCCAACCAGGGATCAAACCCACACCCCACTGTAATGGAAATGCAGAGTCTTAACCACTGGACCACAAAGAAATCTGGAACCCTCCTACAGTGTTGACAGGACTGTAAAATGGTGTAGCTGCTTTAGAAAACAGTCTAGCAGTTCCTTAGAAGATCAAATATAGAGGTACCTTATAATCCAGCAATTTTATTCCAGAATATATACCTAAGAGAAATGAAACCAAATGAGCATGCAATGTACATACATACATACACAGTGGCATTATAATAGTCAAAAGGTCAACACAACCCAAATATCCATCAACTGGAGAATATAGATCTGGTACATTCACGCAAAGGAATGTTATTCAGCCATAAAAAAATGAATGAAGTTCTGATGCATGCTATAACCTGAATGAACCTTGAAAATATTATGCTAAATGAAAGGACCAGTTAGAAAGGACCACATACTGGGACTTCCCTGGTGGTCCTGTGGCTAAAACTTTGTGCTCCCAGTGCAGGGGGCCCAAGTTTGATCCCTTGTCAGGGAACTAGATTCCACATGCGGTAACTAAGAATTTGCATACTGTAACTAAAGATCCTGCATACCACAAATAAAAAGAAAAAAAAAAGAAAAAGAAAGAAAGGACCACATACTATGATTGCATTTGGATGAAATGCTCAGAATGGGAGAAGCTGTAGAGACAGAAGGTAGGTCAGCAGCTTCTTCTAGGGACTAGGGGGCTGAGGGGGCTGGAGGGTGACTTCGAATAAAGACAAGATTTCTTCTTGAGATAATGAAAAGCTTTTAAAACTGATAGTGCTGATAGTTACATAATTCTGTGAATATACTAAAACCACTGACATTTATATTTTAAATGCATGAATTGTATGATATGTGAATGACATCTCAATAAAGCTGTTATTAACAAAAGAAAAAAAGTTTAGTGGGAGCCAAGGGGAAAACCTAAGCTCTAGGCCCACTGGAGCTAAACTGCAGGGGTGTGAGGCCAAAGTTATTGTAGCCACTTTACCACCTAGAAGTTCCAGGGTCTACCACGGGAACTCGAAAATTAAGGTAATTTAGCAGAAGACAGACTCGACTGGTGGAAAGAAACCAGATTCTCAGTCAAGGACATTATACTTTGTATTCAGCTTCACTTGAAACCAGAACAACACCTTTATTTCCCTTTTTCATTTAACCTAGTCTGAGTTGAACTTTGTATCACTTGTAATAGAAAGACCCCCATATGAAGACCAAACACGAGAAAGAAACTCCGAGTAAAGAGTGGGAACTTCAAGCCAAGAGTGGAAACTTTCCAATATGACTCTCTCCAGTTCTGACTCCCTTATCCTCTCATTTCTAGCTCTCTTTTTCCTTTGGCTTCTGGATCTTTGAATCAACAAAATGAAACTCCATCATGTTTAACCCACTCCTTTTTCCTATCATCCTGGCCTGAATGATTCAGACAGGGACACACACCATCTCCAGCAGAAGCCCCACTGATGGATAAACACAGAAAAGAAAGAAAAAAAAAAAAAAAAACACAGGATGTATGGGAAGACAGAACTGTTCCAAAAAGGGGCGGGGTGGGGGACACAGGTTCCTTCCAATAAAATTGAGTTATTGCAAGAAGATTTCTCAAGATTGTTCATTCAGGTCATCAGAAGGAATCAAGAACAAACTGTGACTTCCATTTCCAGAGACCAAACTGAGTTGATCTGTTTCATTCCTTTTCCTCTCAAAACCTCATTATGACAACATTTTAAAAAGTAAGGAAGGCATAACATTCGTCAGTGTTAGAAAATAAGCTGTGGCTGGCCTAGAAACTTGAACAGTTTTTTTTTTTTCTTTTTTTAAGAAGAGATGATGGAGAAGGAGAATGTTTGAAGTAAAGAATCAGGAAACCTATAGTGAAGGGCCCAGTCGGAAGTGGAAGGGCAGGACTTCCCTTGGTAGTCCAGTGGCTGAAACTCTGAGCTTCCGACACAGCAAGCACGGGTTTAATCCCTGAGCTGGGAACTAAGATCCCGAATGTTGGTTGGTATGGCCAAAAATAAAGAAATAATCTTTAAAAAAAGAAGAGGAAGGGTTGCCCCAAGAGTCTCAAAGACCTCTCAGAGATGGAGTCACGTTATTTATTAAGGGGGACCACAGAACAGTGGATATGGGGCAATTCAAGGACTTTGGAAATTGCCCTACTGCTGCCTGCCCGTGGGGGATTCCATCTGGTCTTCACGTGGCAGACAGTGTGTGTGAAGTAAAGAACAAGTATTGCTAAGGGGGCCCATCATGAGATCAGTTGTGCCAGAGAGAGAAGGGATTGGTGCCCCGATGTGGGGCTGCTAACGCAGTCACAGCAGAGAAATTAACCCTTGGGGAGAGGTAAACTTCCCTGCCAGATGAGAGGTGAATGTGGCTGGGAGACAGTGTAACACATTGGATGGAGTGGACATATCTTAGTCCTACCTCAGCCCCTGACACCTGCACAGGGCGGAAAGGAACGCTGGTGAAAGAGTGAATTCCGTGTTGGACACCTACCTTCTCGAGTAGCTCACTTCCTGCTCCTCAGACTCAACCGAACACCCAAACTAAAACTTAAAACTGCAGAATAGATAAGGAAGTTCTTTTTCCCTCTGTGAGTAAAATATCTATAAGGATTCTCACAGAATCTTTCTCAATCTCTATTAATGGGTGAGCAATTTGCCTATGGTAAGTATATATAATTTTTAAAAATTTAATAGGCATATGTAATGTTTCTGTGATTTTAAAAAAAAATGGAGCTTATTCTGAGAAATAAAGCAATAATATTCTTGTGATATGAAACCACAAAGGGTGGGGGGAATACCCTCTGATTTGAGTATTTCTCATAAGATTTTGCCTCTTTTAATGGAAACTGAAAATTCAGAAAGATTGTTCCCCAGTGAAAAATACAGTCATGGAAATTTGCTAATGCCGTTAAGGCAGTAAAGAACAGATTTAATAGAGCAGAAAGCTAAATCTGTGAATTCAGAAGTGAGTTCAAAGAATTCTGCCACAAATCAATGAAAAGGAGAAAATACATGGAAATGGTGAAAAAAGAGAGAGATAGAGGGAGAGAGAAATGGAGAGAGAGAGATGGAGAGAGAAAGAAGCTAGATACTAGGAAATAAAATTTACATTAGGAAAGATTTGAAATGGTGTCAACAGAAAAAACGAAGAAGAAAAAATTAAAGATCTGTTGGAAAAGTCCTCTAACTAAGGTCTTGTGCCTCTAGAATCTAAAGGCAAATTGCATCCTATGATTTGTTCACCTGTTTTTGTAAACAAAATTTTATTTTAACACAGCCAAGGCAAACTACGTTCTATGAGTTGTCCACCTGTTTTTGTAAACAAAGTTTTATTTTAACACAGCCACATCTGTCATTTATACATTTTCTATGGCTGCCTTCAGCTTGCTGCTGCTGCTAAGTCACGTCAGTCCTGTCCGACTCTGTGTGACTCCATAGACAGCAGCCCACCAGGCTCTTCTGTCCCTGGGATTCTCCAGGCAAGAACACTGGAGTGGGTTGCCATTTCCTTCTCCAATGCATGAAAGTGAAAAGTGAAAGTGAAAGTGAAGTCACTCAGTCGTGTCCGACTCTTAGCTACCCCATGGACTGCAGCCCACCAGGCTCCTCCGACCGTGGGGTTCTCCAGGCAGGAGTACTGGAGTGGGGTGCCATTGTCTTCTCCGGTCTTCAGCTTACAACAGCAGAATTCCTAGCTGGGACAGAAACCCCATGACCCTCAAAGCTACATGGATGCTCATTCTTGAGATTTGCAACTCTGTGAAGAGCTCATTCAGACGTTTGAATTTCAAAGATACATTTAAAGATTTTTCCTCTGTAGAAAAAAAATCCCAAATTCCCTCAAAACAAAAAAGAAAGAAAAAGAAGGGAAGAAATTTCCATTAGGCCATACTTTTCAGTAAATTCTAGGATAGAATTTTTCAAAATCTGAAGACTTCTGAAGGAATGAGACTTAGGAACAAAGAATTGTACGTGCAGCCAAACTGCCATTATTGAAGGTGGGTAATTATTTTGGAAGGACTCAGAACATATGCCATGGCTATTACTTTCTTGAAAAAAAAAATGATCAAAGAAATACTCCAGGTGGCTGAAAAATGAAGCAAAATAAATAATTCAGATACAAGGAAAAGCAGTATAAATGATTGCTCAGTAGAGAACACAAAAACTTTAAAGTTAATTTCTCAGTAATTGTAGTTAACGTGATTATAAAGCAATGTAAATGTCAAAAAATAATTCTGGAAAAAGATGACATCTAACATAAAAAATATATTAATTATAATATTCTTATTCTCAAAACCAGATGGAGCTGGAAAAGGAATTGATGATAATAATACTGGTAATTATAGCTTCCATTTTTAGAAGTTACTGTGTATTAGCACAAAAATAATGCTGATATAAATATTGTTTTTCATAAATCTTTGTACACATCTCTAATACTAATTCCTTAACATAAATTCTTAGAAAGTGAAATGCTGAGCCTGAGCATTTTAAAAATCTTTCCATATGATGGGAGGTTGAACTCTCACCAGAAATATGTAAGCTTTCATTTCTCTGAACCCTTTTGCCAACACAGTTATTATCATTCTGCAATTAGTAATACTTAATTTCATGTATTGGAAGTAAAGAATTTGAAAAATTTTGTATAAATTAATTGAAGCTTATTTGCTATAATTCTATAACTTTCACTGATGTACTTAAAAAGCAGAGACTCCCTGGTGGTTCAGCAGTAAAGAATCCGCCTACAATGCAGGAGACGAGGGTTCAATTTCTGGGTAGGGAAGATCTCAGCATGGCAACTCACTCTGGTATTCTTGCCTGGAAAATCCCATGGATAGAAGATCGTGGTGGGCTATAATCCATGGGGTTGAGAAGAGCTGGACACGGCTGAAGTGACTGAGCATACACACAACCTTCCCACACTTTATTTATCTATTTAAAATTTTTTATTGGAGTATAGTTGATTTATAATGTTGAGTTAGTTTCAGGTATACAGCTAAGTGAATCAGTTGTACATATACATATATTCATTCCTTTTTTGGAGGGATTATTTTCCCATATAGGTCATTACAGAGTATTGAGTAGAGCTCCCTGTGCTATACAGAGCATTCTTATTAGTTATCTATTTTATATATAGTAGTGTGCATGTGTCTTTAGATTTTTTCATTTTTCAAGAAAGTATTAAGTGGCATGTTTTCCTCCTATATGAGTAACAATTTGGCAGGATGTCAAATTCTTTGTTTGGAGACAAAATTTATGACCCACAATTGGGGATTGGTTAAATAATTGACTGCACGTTCCTTAGATGGAATTCCCTTACATCCATTCAAAATCACATTCATAAAGGATATTAGAAGAATAAGAAACTTTTCACAACATAATAACAAGTGAAAAAATATTTATATGAGATGATCCCATTTCTGAGGTTAAAATATACCTTGTTGTTCTTGTTTAGTTGCTAGGTCGTGTCTGACTCTTTTGCGACTCTATGAACTATATAGCCCTCCAGGCTCCTCTGGCCATGGGATTTCTGAGGCAAGAATACTGGAGTGGGCTGCCATTTCCTTCTCCATAAAACATACATATTATATACAAATAATAAGGATGTGTATGAACTACAAACAGGGACTAAGAGTTGAGAATACAAATATTTTTCTGTATGCTTTTCTCTGTTTTTCAAGTTTTCTCCTTCAAAATTTTACATGGGGCAAAAAGATACCTTATAAGTAAGCTGAATTCAGAGGGGAACTTTTAAGTTTCCCAAGAACTAGGATAGTATCTGGTTTTGCAGGGGGTACTTTGCCAATATTCATTGAATGACTAAGTGAGTGAGTGAGTGAATGAATGAGTAAAAGTTGGTATGTGTTCCCCAGGCAGAATACTTTACCTTTCCTTGGGGCATCTTTGGATTGCCTGCCTTCTCCCTGGACCATATCCACTTGCTTCCTGCTGCCAGATGCTCAGCAGCCTTGACTCCCACTCATCTCCCTCCTGGATCTTTGCAGCTCCAAGCCATGGAATATCTCCCAGACTTCCTCCAGCTGACCACAGCTGCAGTCTTCCCAGGTCTCCCACTCCACCTGCCAGTCCTGGGCCCCAGATCTTCCTCTCTGGGGCTCCACTTAAGCCTTGACTTTTCTAGTTCTTTTTCCTTCTGGGGCAGAAACCACCATTGGAGAAACTTCTTCCCCAATACCTTGAGAAATTGATCCAGGCCAACAGCAACGTTGATACCATCTTATTAAGACCAGCATTATTCCAAGCCCCACTTCCCAGTTGATAAGTTTCCTTGAAGGGAATTTTAATTTCTAAAAAATCACAAATTGATTAATAAACTAAATTGGCCCTTGAGAGCAGGATTTTGCTATTGTTTAGTCGCTCAGTTCTAATTCTTTGAGATTCCAGGGGCTGTACCCGGCCAGCTCCCTTGTCTTTGGGATTTCCCAGGCAAGAACGAGTGTTCTTGCCTGGGAAGTTCCTTCCCAAGAGGAGCCATTTCCTCCTCCAAGTGATCTTCCCAACCCAGGGATCAAACTCACATCTCCTGTACTGATGGGCAGACTCCTTATCATTGAGCCACCTGGGAAGCCTGAGAGCAGAGCTAATAGATCCCATAAATACCAAGTGAGGCAGCAACTGGTTGCATTCTGATTTGCCAGTATCCGTGCTCTGCTGCTGCTGCTGCTAAGTTGCTTCAGTGGTGCCCGACTCTGTGCAACCCCGTAGACAGCAGGCCAGCCCACCAGGCTCCGCCGTCCCTGGGATTCTCCAGGCAAGAACACTGGAATAGGTTTCCATTTCCTTCTCCAATGCATGAAAGTGAAAAGTGAAAGTGAATTCGCTCAGTCGTGTCCGACTCTTAGCGACCCCATGGACCGCAGCCCACCAAGCTCCTCCGTCCATGGGATTTTTCAGGCAAGAGTACTGGAGGGGGGTGCCATTGCCTTCGAGGCTCCCCTCTACCAGTACTTAAATATTTTAAATTTCACCCTTACTTCTATGGGAGTCTGAGGAAGAAACAGTTGGACAGTTTTCTTTGGCTAAATGAGACGGAGCAGATCGGTAACACATTTGGCCCTATCAAAAATAACTGAGATTATATAACCATAACCTCTCCCCAGAGCAAATATGCATTTGAGAGGCAGTGAAACATACATAATTATAGATGTAAAACACTAAAAATAGGCTCTGTGCCCCACACAGGCAGTGGAGAGCGTGGCACTTGAGTGCAATGCTGCCACGTATCACGAGATTAATAGGAGCCGTGGCACCACCCCAGGTGGCCAAGCGAGGTGATGTGGAGCTATTAAAGATGAGAGCAAATTAAAACATTCATCTGCAGAGGAGGTTGCGGCTTGTTTGAGCCTGTCGAAGCCTGTTCCAACAGACTGTGGTCTTCTCCCGGAGACAGGAAGTGAGAGGTCATCAGCCTACCATGATGGTTTATTGTGTTACTTTATATTATATTATTATTATAGCCAATCGGTATGAATATGAGTTTCCCAGGTAGCTCAATGGTAAAGAATCTGCTTGCCAATGCAAGAGATGCAGGAGGCGTGGTGGGTTCAATCCCTGGGTGGTGAAGATCCCCCTAGAGGGGGAAATGGCAACCCATTCCAGTATTCTTGCCTGAAGAATCCCATGGACAGAGGAACCTAGCAGTCTATAGTCCATGGGGCTGCACCACTTAGCAACTAAATAACAAGTCAGTATGAATAACAAAAGCAATAATAATAGGAGCTTGTGTTTAAAAGCACATGCTGTATATTTCAAAAAATTTTCATCTTTATCCAATTCAACTAATCTGTGTGGAGGACTATTTCAGGGTCTTGCTATGGAACAAACCAGTCCAACATTTGATGACTGAAAGCAACAAGCACTTATTATTTCTCACAATTCTGTAAGTAGGCAAGGCAATTGTACTCATTTCATCTGGAAGGTCCACTAGTCTGGACGATCCCAAGATGGCCTCATTCATGTCTAGCATTTGTGCTGGACCTCCAAGCATCCCTCTGTGCATCCTCTTACTCTCCAGGAGGCTAGACCAGCTTCCTCACTTGGTGGTCTCAGGGGTGGCATTCCAAGAGGACTATGGCAGAAGACACAAGGCCTCTCTTTCAAAGTTGTATGACATCACTTTCACCATGTTTTACTGGCCAAAACCAGTCACAAAGCCAGCCCCTGTTCAGAAGTGGAGACACAGATTGTGCCACTCTATACAAGGAGCAGCATAATGTTTTAACCATATCTCACTTAAGACAAAGGGGGTGTGTAATTTACTTACCTCATCTCATTGGATTCTCATAAGAACCTTGAAAAGGCAAGGATTGTCACCTACACTTCATAGATACAGAAACGGAGACAGACAGGTTAAACAAATTCCCCAAAGCCACACATCTACACAGCTAGAGAGTCAATCTGAACTCAAGGTTGTGTGACATCATGGTATATATATACAATGGAATGTACTCAGCCATAAAAAAAGGATGAAGTTGGGTCATCTGTAGCAATGTGGATGGACCTAGAATCTGTCATACAGAGTGAAGTCAGAAAGAGAAAACTAAATATTGCATATTAATGCACATATATGGAATCTAGAAAAATGGTACAGATGAGCCTATTTGCAGGGCAGGAATAGAGATACAGACATAAAGAAGAGAGTTGTGGACACGGGGCAAAGGAGAGGGTAGGATGAGTTGGGAGAGGGGCATTGATGTATACGCACTGCTGTGCCAGTGGGGAAGCTGCTGTATTGCACAGGGAACTCACCTTGGTACTCTGTGATGACCCAGAGGCGTGGGAGGGAGGGATTACTTACCTCATCTCATTGGATTCTCATAAGAACCTTGAAAAGGCAAGGATTGTCACCTACACTTCATAGATACAGAAACGGAGACAGACAGGTTAAACAAATTCCCCAAAGCCACACATCTACACAGCTAGAGAGTCAATCTGAACTCAAGGTTGTGTGACATCATGGTATATATATACAATGGAATGTTACTCAGCCATAAAAAAAGGATGAAGTTGGGTCATCTGTAGCAATGTGGATGGACCTAGAATCTGTCATACAGAGTGAAGTCAGAAAGAGAAAACTAAATATTGCATATTAATGCACATATATGGAATCTAGAAAAATGGTACAGATGAGCCTATTTGCAGGGCAGGAATAGAGATACAGACATAAAGAAGAGAGTTGTGGACACGGGGCAAAGGAGAGGGTAGGATGAGTTGGGAGAGGGGCATTGATGTATACGCACTGCTGTGCCAGTGGGGAAGCTGCTGTATTGCACAGGGAACTCACCTTGGTACTCTGTGATGACCCAGAGGCGTGGGAGGGAGGGTGGGAGGCTCAAGAGGGAGGAGTGTGTGTGTATATATATATATATATATATATCTGATTCATTTTGTTGTACATCAGAAACTAATACAACATTGTAAAGGAATTATACTCCAATAAAAGAAAAATTAAAAGAAAAAAAAGACCGCATGACATCAAAATCCATTTTCTTCCCCCATGCTCCACATTCCCTCCTAACTTACCTAACTTGATTTCTATACTTCCGTCATGAGACTTAATGAAAGGAAGTAAGAACCATTTAGAACATCCCCAGCCAGCTTCTGTGTTGACCATTATTTCACAATCTGTTTCTCACCAGATCCCAACCAACCCATTGCATCTGGGCCCGCTCTTGGCCACATCCCAGAGCCATATATATTCTGGCTGTCTGATGAGGCAAGGCCTCTGTGGAAAGCAGCAGTGATCCTACCTGCTGTGATGGGAGAGTGGGCGCGGTGCACTTGCCTATGGTTGATGATGCACCTCTATGGTCCTGGTGACTTCTCTGGAACCAACTTAGCTGACTTTCATAGTAACACCATAAAGCAGGCAGACTGGGAACTCAAAATCAGATCACCTTCCTCCAGGATCACCCCGACTCTCATCCCAAAGCCAGCATCATGACTAACACCTTCTCACCCCCCAGGCCAGCCTCCTGGTCATCCATGCCTGGAGAAGCACCTGAACTACAGAATCCCACTTTTACAGTGAGCGAGACTAGGGTGTGGGACAGTGTGATGGGTTTCTCTACTGGTCTCCAGGGACATTGGTGGCAGAGCTAGAACACAGGCCTCCTGGCCCCCAGCCCTGAGTTTTGCATGAGAAAAAAAGAAGGAAGAGTCTTAAACTCTGGTGACTCTCCCTGAGCCTGAGTGCCCCATGTCAGCGTGGATTTGGCAGCATCCTTCCACGGCAAGTGAGGATGAAATCATTTAAGAATAAGAGAACTTCCTGTCTCCTCCAAGCTGGTCAAAGAACTCAGACCTCTTTTCCCTCCTGGTTGGACATGGATATCGGGATCATGACTTAAGATTGGGGATGTACAGTAATACTGGAGAAGATGCCAAGGGCTGAGGTGGTGGGCTGGGGACCCCAGATGACTCACACTCTGGCAACCTCCCTTCTCCCATGCCCCCCAAACCTCACACTGCTGAATCTTGCTTTGCAACACAACCTCCAACAAGTCACAAATCAGACCACCAGACCAGCAAATTAGAGTGTGATTTGTTCCCGGTTTTCTGTAGTTAGTGAGTTGCCCAAATGCTCATCTACATGAGTTTACAGAGGCACCCACAGTCCATCAGCAGAGAGATTCAGAGGCTGTGAGGGGAGACGGTGGGAAAGAGACCATCTCTAGGAATGACTGTCTCATTGGGTCAATTTCACTCAGGTGACGCTAGCAGTGAAGAACCCACTTGCCAATACAGGAGATGTGTAAGAGACATGGATTTGATGGTAACCCGCTCCAGTATCCCTGCCTGGAAAACTCCATGGACGGAGGAGCCTGGTGGGATAGCGTCCATGGAGCCACATGACTGAGCTTGTGGGCACATACATGTTGCAGGTGAAGTGTAGTGGAACACCATATATTTTGATGGCACATTACAGGTTCTAAAGCACAGTAACATCACCTGTTCCTGAAAAGTGATCTTATTTTAGCTCTTTTGAAATCTATTATGCCAGGCACTGTGGTGAGTACTTTATATTTAAAAAAAAATTATTTTTTGTTGTGGTAAAATATACATAGCTCAAAATGTATAGTCTTAATGTAAATTTTTCATACATACATACATAGATACATTTGAACTGTATGTATTTTCATGTGCAGTTCGGTGACATTAAATCCATTTGCATAGGTGTACAACATTCATCCCCGATGCATCTCCAGAACTTTTCTCGCTTTCGAAACTGAACCTCTGTACCCATTAAACAGTAATTTCCATTCCCTCTTCTCCAGCCTCGGGAAACCACCATTCTACTTTCTGTCTCTGTGAATTTGACTAATCTGATACCTCATACAAGTAGAACCATACAGTGTCTTCCCTTGGGAATCTGCCTTTGTTCATTTAGCATAGTGTTTTTAAAGTTCATCCATGTCCTGGCATGTGTTAAAATTTCCCTCCTTAAGACTGAATAATATTCCATTCTATGAAGGGACCACGTTTTGTTTATCCATGCATCTGCTGATAGACACTTGGGTGAGTTCCACTCTTTGGCTATTGTGAATGATGCTTTTATGAACACTGGTATGCAATTTTACATGCTTTTTGTCACTCGTCAAATCTTGCAGATGTTATTGCTTTGTCATTTTAAGATGATGGAACCAGAGGTGGAGAAAAGGCACACCTGCCTGAGATCCCACTCAGAAGATGGGACAGCCAGGACTTGATGCTGCCTAAACCCAGAGTCTTAAACTACATTAAACTCCATTGTCCCCTTGTAGAGAAATATATGGAGTTTAATAAGTGGATATAGTTACTTATGGAAAAATGTGTATAGCAGTCAATAGTTCATGAAAGTAAATCTATAATTAAGATCCAATGAAAGATACAAAATTTTGGACATTAAAATCAAAATATCTTATTCTCAGAGCAGACTACAGGTGTGTGAGGGTGAAGAGATCAGAGACCATTGCTAATTTCATTGCTAATGTCAACGCTGATGTGGATGGCAAGCCTTGGATATCTGAAGTGATGGGTCCAAGGCCACAGAGCAGAGCCAGGTCTCTGCCTGGGTGTTCTAAGACATTTCTAAAATATCAAAGGAAATAACCATGTATTCTGATGAACAAATCCACACCCTCAGGTGGACATGGAGCCTGGGTGTTTGAATGGCCCTTTCTGGAAGACGGTGGCCACATGTAACAGTGGTCACCTCCGTGAACTGATGAAATGCTGAGTGCAAGAGTTTTCACGTACCTGCTCTTTGATCCTCACAAGAGCTATGTTGTTGCTAGCACCACTTTACAGATGGAGAAACTGAGGCTCAGAGTGATTAACTAATAGTTCTACTGGCACAGAGCTAGGAAGTTGCAGAGATGGGATGCAAAAGTTGAGTCTAACTCTTAATCCCTTAATTCTCCCCCAGCAAGAGGACCGGGTGTGGTGTCAGAAACAGATGAGCCTCCCATCCCCGTAACCTCCCAGCTCAGCGTGGGTGCTCATCAGCAGGGTTGCCCCTCTGATCCATGCCTATCCCCACCCTCTCCTGGGACTTCCTGGGTGAATTGACTACAGTGGCTCTTGGTTCTTTTACACAACATTAGTCCGTTTTCCCAAAAGAACTTTATATTCTTTTTGTACATTTGTGTATTCATTCACTCACCAAATATTTATTAAGGTCCCATCATGTCCCAGCCATGGTCCTGACATCAAACCTACAAAAGTGAACGAGACAGACACTGTGTCTGCTCCAAGGGTTCTAGTTGAAGGAGAGACAGACATAACAGAATAATAGTATGAGTTCAGGTGGTGACAAAAATTAAAGCCATAAAGGAAAAGAAAAAAAGATAAAGAGAAACAGGTGGAAGAGGAATGATTACTTTAGACAGGGTGATCAAGGAGGGCTGCATGGAGGAGGTGATAGAAAAGCAGAGGTAGCCATGTGAAGGATGGCTTGGCTAGAGAGGGGTGGTAGAGAGGGAATTCTAGTGTAAAAGTCCCGAGGCAGAGATGAGCTTAGAGGGTTTGAAGATGGACAAAGAGGAGATTCGTTATGTCTGGGATGGCCTGGAGCGGGAGGAAGAGGTTTACCCAGGTTGGAGAGGTGGATGGAGAACTCTGAACCCGTGGCTAGCTATGGCGAGGAGGTTAGGAGTTAATGGTGAAGGTGGGAAGCCATTGGAGGCTTCTGAGGAAGGATTTGGATTTTGATGGTAGGGAGGGGATCAGCGCTGGAGACTTGGAAGCCACCAGTTACTGGGAATTTCCCAGCACCACCCACTCAAGGACTTAGGCAAAACTCAGGCTCACCCTGTCACAAAGGATTCCCCCTCTCCAACACACACACATAAATGTGTGCACACACACACACACTCACACTTATAAGGGATCCTGCTTGTGTTTTCTTATTTCATCAGCTCTGAAGAAGAAGGAAAAGTCAAGAAAACCAAAAGAAGAAACATCAGACTTGTTATTCTGACTTGGCGTCAGGGACCTCCCAGATACGCCTCTCTCAACACGGCACTTCCCCTTTAAAACTGTCGCCTTTCCAGGGCTGTTTCTTCAGCTGGCTGGAGCAGTGAGGAGGCTGCAAGCCCTGCAGGTTTGGGAAACCCAGAGGACAGAGGGTTAGCGGGCTAGGAGAGGAGAGGGAGGGAAGGGGCAGGGGGCAGGCAGCAGAAAGCTTGCGAAACATCTGGAAATTGCCTGCTGCGAAGGCTGTGGGGTCCCGGTTCTAAGGAACCTGAAGCCATTGCTAGATTGGTCTCCCCTTCGTGTCAGGCACAGAGCCAGGCTGCCCCAACCAACATCTGCTGGGACACCTTCCCATGCCACTTCTCTCAGAGCAAGCCTGTATGGTTGGCGTGAGGAGTCCTACTCATCCTGGGTGATGAGGCTGGGGCTGTTTTGTGGTCTAAATAAACAGGGAAGTGGAATAATAGCTCAAACTTTGAGACTGATGGACTTGCCTCCAGGCTCAGTCTTCCACTTACCTGTGTGACCTTAGACAAATGACTTAACCTCTCTGAGCCTCAGTTTTCCTAATCTACAAAAAGGGCATATTGATACCCACCTCTTGGATATCGGATTGTTGTGAGGGTTAAGTAGGAAAATAAACAGGAAGAGCTTCAGTCAGGACCTGATGCTGACAAGTACTCAAAAAGCAGTAACAAAAATTATTTCAGTATTATTATTGCTGTTGTCTTGAGGGCAGAGAGCTAGGAAGGAGGAACTGGGATTCACACCCTCACTTGTCAGATGCTGAATATTCTGTTTGCTCTGCCACCCCCTGCTTATTATAGCAATTGCATCAAGTAGGGGCGGGGTCTACACTGTCCTGATTCTGACCTGATAACCATGGAACCAGCATCTCCAGGGTTCCCAGTGGGAGTGCTGACCTGGCAGCTGTAATGTGGGTCAGAGAACAGAGCAGACATGAGGGAGGGAGCAAGGGAGGGAAGAAGAAGTAAGGAGCAGGACCCAGGTCCATCCTCCACCCTAGGATCTGTGTGGCTGGCAGTCTGCACCATCCAGAATATCCACAATTTCTCCCATTCTCCACACTCTCCACCCTTACATCAAGGTGGAACCTCTGCCTTTTCTCTTTATCCTGAGTGGACCTTGTGATAATGTCAACCAGAGTATGGTGGCGACGACTCTATGTGACTTCCAATGTCATGCTCTCAGAGAAGAGTCAAGAAGGGTCTGGGGGGCCTGGGGGATGGATATGGGCTGGTGCCTGGAGAAGGGGACCCTAGGTTCTGAGGTAGGTTGCCTCATTCATTGCCTACTCATGAATTCATTTATCAAATACATATTGAGCACCTACTATGTGCCAGACACTTTTCTAGGTACTGAGAAAACAAGACTGAACAAAACAGACCAATCTCCCTGATTTCAAGGGCTTCACATTCTACTGGGGGGCAGATAAAAAAACAAAAAATCATACTCCTTCCACAAGTCATCCGGGCTTGGACTTTCTCACTGCACCCTCCTATTGGAAAAGAAGTAGAACCATTTTCCTTTACGAGAACTCAAATCCCTGGACGTTCTGCCTTGATGCCTGGAGACCCTGGATGGGCCTGTTGGGGTGCGGTGTGACACTCAGGGCAGCCGGGCTGCGGGTCAGGAGCCCCGGGTTCGAGTCATCGCTCAGTGATCTGGCCAAGTCATGTTGTCACTCTCTTCCTCAGTTTGCTCACCTGTCAAATAGAAATAATCAACCCAGTTCTGGTTGCCTCCCAAGAATGCTGTGAAGTCAAATTGGGCCTGGTTGTAAAAAATAATTTACAAATCTTAAAGTGCTATTTAGGTATATGCGTTAGTTGCTCAGTCGTGTCTGACTCTTTGGGACCCCATGGACTGTAGCCTGCCAGGTTCCTCTGTCCATGGAATTCTCCAGGCAAGAATACTGGAGTGGGTTGTTATTTCCTTCTCCTGGGAATCTTTCTGACCTAGGGAATCAAACCCAGGTCTTTTGCATTGGCAGGCAGATTCTTTACCATCTGAGCCACCAAGGAAGCTGTTTAGGTATAAGAAATTAAAATTTCCATGATGAGCTCTGGCCAGAAAGGCTGAATTCTTTCCAGCACATCTTTCTAATTCAGGCCATAAACGGGTGGGAAGAAGAGAAGGGCCTGCCTTCCCAGGAAGCAGCCGTTGACACCAGTATGGTGAAACCAAAGGTCCCACTTGGAGCCACGGGCCTTGTTCACACCTGTGCATGAGGCAGAGATGACAGCCTCACCTATGAATTTCGCAGCCTTCCCTCATTTTGCCCATGTTGGTTCCCTGAAACCCCCTCTGGTGGGGGGTGGGGGTTGGACTTGAGAATCTGCCACTTTGCATCACTGAGGAGGAAAATCAGGCAGACTGACAATTTATTTCATCAAAGCCTCATTTTCCATCTCAGTCATTACACAGAATTTTGCTTTAAAATGATTAATAAGTTCGAATCCATATAGCAAGTTATAGATTAACAATTGTGGGCCCCAGAGGCGAGAACAAAAGAAACTTCATTATTGCATTCATTCATCAAACCTCTAATTAAGAATGTCATTCCTTATGCGCCTTTGCCTTCCAACTCTGAACAATAGGCCATTTCCCAGGCCTCTGTGTGACCTAACAACCCCAAAAATGAATATGTCCACCTGCGAGGAAAAATATCACCCTGGATTTATAATGGCCCACTGAGCTAAGAAAAGGAATTCTCAAGAATGTTCCTCTGGGCTTTAGTGACCGGGCCGGGCAAACCTTAGCAGGAAAAGGGAATTGCAAGGCTCTGGTTTTCAGCAGGCCTCAAGAAAAATATTCAAATGATGCTTTTGCAAGTTACATGCCTGCAATTATTCCAAAAACAACACCCTGAAATAGATGAACCAGTGGGTCAGGAAACGATTTTCCTTAGAGAGTAATGTCTCCTGCAACCTGCCAGCCATGTGAATGATTTACACGCCAGCTTTGCAGGTATTATGGGCTGCCCTCACAGACTCACGGCTCCTCCATCTGGTCCTTGCACGCTTCCCACCAATCTGGAGCTGGCTCGGCCTCCGTGGCATTTTTAGGTAGACTGTGGGCTCTTTCACAGGCTCTTGTGCTTTCTTCCACTCCCCCCATCTCATAAGCGCACCTTATGTGTCTCCAAGGCTCGCTCAGCTCCTTCCTCTCCGCTCGAGACGTTTTTCCGTTTTTCCATCTCACTCAGCATTTCCATCAGTCGGGGTTCACGCCGGCCAGCAGCCACCTGACCCCGGTGAACCTTCCTGGGAAAGTCTCCCAGTTCTCCCACTCGCCGCCCTTGCCTCCAGTATGTGCTCATCAGACCCAGAAGACAAGGAAGTGGAGAGCCATGCAGAAGTTCTCAGAGGCTCTTGCCTTCCTCTGGAGGATAGTTACTCCTTCGCCAGGCTGCGTGTGAGGAGTGGAGGTCGTGACACTGACCAAGCCAAGTTCCCTTTGGAAAACAAAACACAAAGCCACTAGAACAGGTTGTTATCTGTGCACTAAAAGCAAACGTGATGTTGGGGTGAGAAGAGAGGGGATGCAGAAGGATGCTATTACAAAGCTATGTGACAAACCTAGACATTATATTAAAAAGCAGAGACATCACGTGGCCGACAAAGTCCATATAGTCAAGGCTGTGGTTTTTCCAGTGGTTATGTGTGGATGTGAGAGTTGGACCATGAAGAAGGCTGAGCACCCAAGAGTTGGTGCTTTCAAACTGTGGTGCTGGAGAAGACTCTTGAGAGTCCCTTGGACTGCCAGGAGATCAAAGCAATCAGTCCTAAAGGAAATTAACCGTGAATATTCAGTGAAAGGACTGATGCTGAAGCTGAAGCTCCAATACTTTGGCCACCTGGTAAGAAGAGCTGACTCACTGGAAAAGACCCTGATGCTGGGAAAGATTAAAGGCAAAAGTAGAAGAGGGCGGCAGAAGATGAGAGGGTTCGATAGCATCAGCAACTCAATGGACATGAATTTGAACAGACTCTGGGAGGATGGGTAGGAGAGAGAGCAAGCACTGCTCCTGCTTGCCTAAACAATGCCTTTAGAAGAATTAGTAAAACGTTTCCCCTCTGGACAGATGTGGCCCCTGGGTGTGTGGTTTCTAGAGCAGTTGGTGCATTTGGCAAAGGAAAGGCTCTCATTCCCACAGACTAACACTGCTCCCACTATGCACACAGCTTGGCTGCAGAACTGGGCTGATGTTGGCCCTCTTCAGACAAGTTTCCCCAAGACAGGAAGCAACCTACACATCTCTATGTGGAGTTACTCCTGGGAAATACCATTTAAGGAGATGCTGGAGGGGTGGTGTTACTGGCTGAATGATGTTTCCCCAAATTCCTATTGAAGGCCTGATCTCCAGCACCTCAGAAAGTGATGGCACTGGGGACAAGGCTTTTACAGAGGTGATTAAGTTCAAATGAGGCCTTGAGTGGGCCCTAATCCAATATGAGTGGCTTCCTTCTATGAAGAGGAAATTTGGGGGGTTCCCTTGTGGCCGAGGATTAGGATTTCTTGTCTCATTGCTGAAGGTCTGGGTTCAGTCCCTGATTGGGGATCTAAGATCCTCAGGCTGCACTGTAAGGCCAAAAATACATATAAGAAGAGGAAGAAACTTGGACACAGAGATGCCAGGATGTGCACACACAGAGAAAAGACGTTGTGAGGCAACAGGGAGAAGGCGGTGTCTACAAACCAAGGAGAGAGGCCTCAGGAGGAGCCAACCCTGCAGGCAGACACCTTGAGCTCAGACTTTCAGCCTCCAAAACTTCAAGAAAGTATATATCTGTTGCTGAAGCCATCTAGTCTGTGTTTTTTGGAAGGAGCCATCCAGTTTCCCCGCAAAGGGTTTCCCCAGTGGTGCTAGTGGTACAGAATCTGCTGCCCAATGCAGGAGACATAAGAGATGCGGGTTCGATCCCTGGATCGGGAAGATCCTCTGGAGAAGGAAATGACAGCACACTCCAGCACTCTTGCCTGGAGAATCCCATGGACAGAGGAGCCTGGTGGGCTAAAGTCCATGGAGTCAAAAACAGTCGGACACGACTGAGCTACTAAGCACAGTATCCAGTTTCCCAGCAAAAGAAATTGTAGGTAGGAAGGTCTCAAGCCAGGGCAGTACTTGGTGTGTTTAAAGACCAGAAATGCTGCCAGTGGAGCTGGGACCCAGGAAAGCAGGCAGGGAAAGAGGACCCAAGGGGTTGGTGAGGCCTCAGACTCAGGCAGGTGACCGCAGTGGAGGGCATGACTCAGGCAAGAGAGACCCCAGGTCCGAGGCCATCTTCCCATGTAGGGTTGGGGCAGAGGAGAGGTACATGGATGGACGATGGACCTCTGGGGGCTATACTAGCACTACTTCTTGCTTGAGGAGGACTCGTGACTGCAGGGCTCCCACACCTCATGTTATAACCGGAAAGCAAAGCCCAGAGCGGAGGTGGCATGCACCGCCATCCCTGGACATCCATCTTTTTAATTTTTAAATTTTATTATCTATTTATTTTTGGCTATGTTAAATCTTTGTTGCTATGCATGGGTTTTCTTTAGTTGTGGTGAGCAGGGATTATTCCCTAGTTTCTGTTGTTGTTTTTAATCGCTCAGTCATGTCTGGCTCTTTGCAACCCCATGGACCGCAGCACACCAGGCTTCCCTGTCCTTCACCATCTCCCAGAGCTTGCTCAAACTCACATCCATTCAGTCGGTGATGCCATCCAACCATTTCATCTTCTGTCATCCCCTTCTCCTCCTGCCTTCAATCTTTCCCAGCATCAGGGTCTAGTTGTGTGCGGGCTTATTGTGATGGCTTCTCTTGTTGCAGAGCACAGGCTTCAGGGCATGCGGGCCTCAGCAGTTGTGGTTCACGGGCTTAGTTGCCGGAGACATGTGGGATCCTCCCAGGACAGGGATTGAACCCATGTCCCCTGCATTGGTAGGTCGATTCTTAACCACTGGACCACTAGGGAAGTCCCCAGATAACTTTTTCCATGCAGAGTTTTTCTTTTCTTTCTAAGGATTCATTCCTTAAAGTAAGTCCCAGGAGGGAGATAATAAGAACATGAACATTTGCTTTGGGTCACTTGTTTATGCCTCATTCAGAACCAATTTGACCACATGGCTCACTTATTGAAATGTTGCTCTTTTTAAACAGCCCCTCCACAGATGTGAGGGCCTGACTTACTCCCCTTCAGTGGATGGATGGGCGCAGGAACCAGGAACTCCGTCCAAAGGCTCCCGGCATTCGACATTCGGCTTTCATTCAGAATCGTCACCTCATTGTCAGAGACTCTGGAGTTCACGGGCTTAGTTGCCGGAGACATGTGGGATCCTCCCAGGACAGGGATTGAACCCATGTCCCCTGCATTGGTAGGTCGATTCTTAACCACTGGACCACTAGGGAAGTCCCCAGATAACTTTTTCCATGCAGAGTTTTTCTTTTCTTTCTAAGGATTCATTCCTTAAAGTAAGTCCCAGGAGGGAGATAATAAGAACATGAACATTTGCTTTGGGTCACTTGTTTATGCCTCATTCAGAACCAATTTGACCACATGGCTCACTTATTGAAATGTTGCTCTTTTTAAACAGCCCCTCCACAGATGTGAGGGCCTGACTTACTCCCCTTCAGTGGATGGATGGGCGCAGGAACCAGGAACTCCGTCCAAAGGCTCCCGGCATTCGACATTCGGCTTTCATTCAGAATCGTCACCTCATTGTCAGAGACTCTGGGCACAGTTCACACATGCAAACCGCCTGCACCTCCCCACCACGGCCCCCCAGAAGCAGAGGCCAAGCTTCCTGAGTCTCACATGAGCCCTCAAGCCTCTCTTTTCACCACACTCCCAGCCTCGCTCAGCACCTCCTCTTCAGCCCCAAGAGGAAAGACGCAAATTCCAACTGGGTACTTAGAGTCCTTCTTCAGCATTACTGGTTGGGGCATAGACTTGGATAATTGTGATATTGAATGTGATATTGAATATTTTAGTTCGCTGATTCCTAGAATGTCGATGTTCACCCTTGCCATCTCTTGTTTGACCACTTCCAATTTGCCTTGATTCATGGACCTGACATTCCAGGTTCCTATGCAATACTGCTCTTTACAGCATCGGATCTTGCTTCTATCACCAGTCACATCCATAACTGGGTATTGTTTTTGCTTTGGCTCTATCCCTTCATTCTGTCTGGAGTTATTTCTCCACTGATCTCCAGTAGCATATTGGGCACCTAATGACCTGGGGAGTTTCTCTTTTGGTGTCCTATCATTTTGCCTTTTCATACTGTTCATGGGGTTCTCAAGGCAAGAATACTGAAGTGGCTTGCCATTCCCTTCTTCAGTGGACCACATTCTGTCAGACCTCTCCACCATGACCCACCCATCTTGGGNGGCACCTAATGACCTGGGGAGTTTCTCTTTTGGTGTCCTATCATTTTGCACAAAATCATTTATCACAAAACCTAGACAGGCCTAATTCCGTGGCCCCAGCCCTTGCCCTTGGCAATAGTTCACACCCTGAAGAGTGGTTTCTCTCTGGATCCTAACAAATCCACCTCTTATCACTTTGTCTCTCAATGAATTTTTGCAATGAGACATCAGGGCCTGAGTTTCATTAGTTTTGGACGAGCTTGAGTCCCGGGAGAGAGCTGAAGGACAGGAGGAAAAAGCAGTGGGAAAAATGTGCCAAGGAATCCCCTTCATAGCCCGCCGGAAAATTTGCTAAATATCTGACCGGTGCTCACAATTTCATTGGTCTGATCTTTGGCACAGAGAAGAGAAAGGACAGAAGGACCCCCACCAGCTTGTGTAACAGCTACTGGGGCTCAGCAGATAGCGCCTTTGGGACATGCTGAGGAGTAGCCTCTCCAGAGTCCCTCAATTGTGCCCCTTGCCGCCTGCCTGTTCACGGGAGGTTTGAGGAAACAAGAAACGAGAGATTGTAAAGGAATTAAGATTTTGTTAGGCATGTCCCTCCAGCGAGGACCTCTTACCTTAACCGGAGGTTTTCTGGGATCTGAGACTGGGCCACGTGAGATTTCTGCTGAGTTAGTTTTTCACTGTCCTGGTTTCCAGCATGATGGGCCTTCCCCTGCACCGGGTTTCTTCGCCTTCCGCCTCTACCGTGGGAGCTTCGCTGAGTTGGGCTCCGGCTGTGCTTGGCCTCTCCCGTGCGGAGGTTTTTTCAGCCAGGTTACATCCGAGTTACGGCACCATAGATGTCACGCGAGTGTATGTTCCTCGGTTCTTTGTCTCATCACAACAAAGATTTAGACCGACGGACATTAAAGCCCTCGTCGCGTCACAGCTCTCGGGTCTTGGACAAACCGTGTTATACCTCTTAGGCAAATCAGTGTTACAGCTCTATTTTATTTAGAAGATAGCAGGAGAATCCTCCTCGAAGCGTGAGGGCATGTAAACCCAAAGACTTGAAGAGAACGTGGCGGGTGGGGGGGAGAGAGCGCGCGTGAGTGAGCCACCAGGGAATCCAATGAAGATAATGGTGACCTCCTTCAAAAGGCCCCAGGCATGCACTGCTACAGTCAGTGCCCCCAACCCTGCAGCAGGCCACCACTGGCCTGTACCTCCGCTGGAGACTCCCGGACACTCACAGGCAAGTCTGGGTCAGTCTTTTGTGGGGTCATTGCTCCTTTTTCCTGGGTCCTGGTATGCACAAGGTTCTGTTTGTGTCCTCCAAGAGTCTATATTTCCAAGGCCTTTGTAAGTCCTGGCAGCTCTATGGTGGGGTTCATGGCGACCTCCTCCAAGCAGGCTTATGCCATACACAGGTTTGCTGTAGCCAGAGCCCCTGCCCCTGCGGCAGTCCACTGCTGACCCGTACCTCCACTGGAGACACTCAAACACAGATACCCCATGTTCAAGGTCAGAGAAGCCCCAGCAAGACAGTAGGCTCTGGAGCAGCTGCTGCGTGGCGCTGGAGCGGCTGTGAGCAGATACCCCACATCCAAGGGCTGAGAAGCCACAGCAAGACGGTGGGAGGGGCGAATTCACGCTTAGAATCAAACCCCATACCCGCCAGAGATGCTCAGAGGGCTCAAATCAACCTTGTGTGCCAGGACTAGAGATCCCGTGGAGACTGGTAGCCATGTAGTCGTGAGACACTGGCACCAGCAGGGAAAAGCAGGATATTGCTTTAAGGAAAAAGCAGCCCACCCCCAGGGCATTGTGGTCATTGTGACTTATCTCTTGTTTGTCAGGTCACCTACAGTGGGCCATTTTTTTAACAATACGCCATGAGCCCCTTGCGGACCCTAACAGTGTACACCATGTTTTCTTTACCCATCAGTTTAGGAAATTTGGTTTCTCACTTCGGGGCTGTTTTGAATAATGCTGCTATGAGCATTTGTGTTCTCTTTTTTTCTTTGTAATTTATTCAGTTAGGAAATTGGTTTGTCTGTAGAGTTTCCAGAGTCTGGAATAAAAGCCCTCACAGAGGCAGTTACCACCAGTTACTGGTGAGTGCAAACTGCCATTTATAACTGGAGTGAGTGGCATTTTTCTGTTTGCCAAATGGCAGACTTGTAGATGGGCCAATAGGTAAGCCCACCCAACCAAAGGTTCTTAACAGAGTAGAGCAGTGGGAGAATTTTTTCAAATTTCTTCTTCCCTCTTGTGGCCTAGTTAAACAAGGAAGTCGGAGAGGAACTTTTCAGTAGGGATTTCAGTAGTCTCAGACTGTAATGGCACCCCACTCCAGTACTCTTGCCTGGAAAATCCTGTGGACGAAGGAGCCTGGTAGGCTGCAGTCCATGGGGTCGCTAAGAGTCGGGCATGACTGAGCGACTTCACTTTCACTTTTCACTTTCATGCATTGGAGAAGGAAATGGCAACCCACTCCAGTGTTTTTGCCTGGAAAATCCCAGGAACAGCGGAGCCTGGTGGGCTGCCGTCTCTGGGGTCGCACAGAGTCGGACACGACTGAAGTGACTTAGCAGCAGCAGCAGCAGTCTTCTCACAAGCTTTCTAGGTGAAGGTGGTGTCTCCTGTTTACGATTTCCCCTTTGTAACAACAGCCTAGGCTGGGCTCTGTACAGTATTGTGAAAGCTTCCCTGAGCACCTTCCAGCACCCTGTCCACTTGGCTCTGTTACTGGCCTCTGAGCTGGCAAGCAGGCGGCAGACTGGCATGTGGGTGTTGGAGTGCCCAGGACCTGCAGGACAGTGCCAGTTGCTCACACTCCTTGCCTCCAGGAGTGTGTGCAAGAGAGCCAGCAACAGCAGTGAATCCCATTACAATAACACAGTTTGCAGTTCTCTGGGAGAATGGAGAAGGGTGAGCTGTGGCTGCTGGAGCAGGTCTTGGTGGTCTTCTCACCCCCCACACCCAGTGCCTGAGCAAGCCAGGAGCGTCTGGATGTTGAAGAGACATGGAGGGGTGGCCGGTGTCAGGATGACAGTCCGCTTAACAAGAGCAGGATAAGAGTGGGGTGGGGAGGAAGGTTTGGAGTTGTGGGTGAATGTGCACCCAGAAACAGTGAACAATGGTGGAAGCAGGGCAGGTGGACTGAAGTCTCAGCCACTCTGTTCACAGGCCAGATAGGCAGATAGATCCCCAAACAGGCAGACAGACACACAAACCTCTGGTAAGACAGACTTCTAGATAAAATCCCAGGCAAAGACAGACTACATAGCAGGACAGCCAAACAAATGGACAGATTCTTAGGTGGGAAGATGACCAGCCAGGCATCCAGAGAGACCTGTATCCAGACACGACACCTCTCCCACCCTGCTTCCAGCCAACGGAAAGACAGAATCCCTCAGGAATAGACAAAGCACCACAACTGGACAGAGAGACAGTGGAAAGACATCCTAGTGCCCAGCCAACTATCCAGCCAGACCTTCAGCTTGGCAGACTTAACTCTGCCAGTAAGAAAGACCCCAGCCTATCAGAAAGGTGTTCAGGATAGACAGGTGTCCCCTAAACCAGGGGGACAGATAGAAATAGACACCCCATCCTGTTGGACAAACACACCCCCAGCCCCTGGTGGAGCAGAGACCCCCCAACTGGCCAGGACCCCTTTGCTGCATGAGCTGCCCTGCCTCCCGGTCACCCCACAGATACGCAGGGCTCGCTGAGCCTGTTGCCTCTGCTCTCCAGGTCGCCAGTTTCCAGTGACTGCTGGCATCCAATGACATTCAGTACTAGCAGGGTTCAGAAAGCCCTTTTGTGATCCGCAGTGGATATTCCCCCTTCACTCTGGTGTCCACTATCCCCAAATGATTGCTATTAGTGTCCATGATTACTCAGGGGCTCAAGTGTCTCTGTGACTCCTCCAATGGACCTCTATATTTTCTCAAAGTTTAGTGATGCTTCTTTATCCCACCACCCTGAGTGCAACAACTGAGTCCTGAGACCATCCAAGAAATCTCAGTGATTACACTGACATTCACTATCGAGCCCTGGTTAGGGGTCCTCAATGAACTTGCCTGACTCTTTTGACCCTCAGTTACTTGGTAAACTAACACTCCAAGTCCCAGTGGCTCCCTGGTTACTTTCAGTCTATCACTGACCTCCCAGTAACTGCCGCTGACATCTACTGACAGTCTCGTGAACATCCAAGGACCTCTCGCTGGCCTGCACTGAACTCACTGACAACATCAGTCCTCGGTGGTCACTACTGACCTCCTCTGAACTTTCAAAGATGACACTGAGTCAACAGTGACTCGATCCCTCAATAAGTGAAACATCCCTACTGACCTGCTTTTTGCCTTCTCAGTCACTTTTGCTCCATCTAGGCAGCCGTCTTTACTCACAGCTGACACGCCACCCTGGTTGGGATCCGGACACGTCCAGCTCCCCGGAGGCCGGGCGAGGGCGTGTAGCCATCCGCCATGCCAGGGCATGGACCCCAGGCCCGAGCTAGAGGCGGTGTTCATAGGACCATAGGGACTCAGCCAGCCCGCTCGGAGAAAAAAAAATTGAAGCGCCGGCCCAGTTTTCTAGCCCCGCGTAGCCAGGGGAACCTAGCGCCCTCGGTCCGGTAGCCTGTGGGCGGGGCTGGGGCGGGCTTTGAGTGTCATTGGCCGAGGGGCGCGCCCTGTCTGCCGCTGCGCACTCCCATTGGCCGGCGAGATCTGAGGTGGGGCCTCGGCTGCCTTCAGCGGAGTCTACCCCGGCGAGAGCGGGGAGGTGCAGGTGGACTGCACCTCACTCCCAGGCGGCACCATGAGCCGCAGTTTGGATGCGGCGCGGAGCTTCTTGGAGCAGCTGGAAGCACTAGGCGGCAGGGATGGGGTGGTCTTCGCCGGCGAGTTCCGCGTGAGTGGGCGAGTGTGGACTGCCGAGCTCCTGCTCCTCGCCCTGGACAGTTCGGACCTCCGTCTGTTCTGTGCACCCTGCTGCACTTTGCTTTGCTTCTCTCTGGGCGTCCAGGGTCGTCTTCTCACTTCGAGAGTTCTCTGTTTTTCTCTCCCCAGCACTTCTCTCTCTCGCAGTCTCTCCCTGCCCGTCTTCACTCTCTGCTGCAGAGCCCCAGAGGGCGAAGTCCACGGCTGGCCCGGGTGGGGCCGCACACGCCCTCGGGTCCCTGCATCCTAGCTGCGCTCCCGGTATTGTCGGGTTGCTGAGCGGAGAAGGCGGGCGCTCACGCGATGCCCGGCCGCTCCAGGCGACCCAGTGGTCACTGTCTCCACTGTGGTCCTGGGGAAGAAGGGGCTAGGAAAAGAGAAACCAAGAGGCCCCGCTGCAGTGAGGATATGGACGCCAGTTCTTACAGAGGATGTGGCCTGAGGTGCTTTATCTGGTCTCTCTGGCCTCTGTTTCTCCTAGGGTGAAATGTGACGAAACTGACCTGAGGATTAAAATAGCCAGTGTGGGTAAAGCGCGCTTAGCACATCTTGAGCGCTTACTTTATAGGCGTCTAGTTATAAATAATCCTAAACTTTACAGCGGGGTAGTGCAAGCTATACGTAAGGAGCGCTAGTGCAGCAGCATCGTAGGCATCGCACTGTACAAGTACTGAGATATTTTAAATATAATAACGTTAAAATCATATATGGTGACATCTTAAATTTAGAAATGTATGATAAATATATGTAAGTAATAAATGACTATATAATCATTAAGTACAACATAGAGAACAGATTTATGAAATAGTTGTATTAATATAAAATATATAGTGTATATGTATAAATGTCATAAACTATAATTTATACATTAATTTCATAGAACAGTAGACTAAACATAAAAACTCATTTATAAAATGAGCAGTTATTCAAGTTTGTAAGAAACAATAATAAAAGTATAAATCTTTATACAAATATAAAATATATATTATATATAAGAAATGTATAATAAATGCAGAATATATAATTTATTCAGTATGAAAATGTGCACAATAAATGTAAACATATAATACCCAGGTAGTACATGACATCATATCCATCCAAGTCTGGGTCCAGTCTGGGACAGTGAGCAGTAACAGTTGCTGGAGGCCAGCCTCCTGCAATCTGCTGCACTCACAAACGTCTTCCAAGGCCTCTCTGGCCTTGGTTTCCTCATCTACATAGTAGAAATATCCATTGTGGTATCCACTGCAGAAATGTGTCCATGAAGACTTAAATGACCTACCTGATGGGTGTAAGAACACTTAGAATGGTGGCTTGCAGTCACGGTGGCTTGGTAGGTGTTATTTATTATTGTCATGATTATGAATACCTGGTGATGATGGCAATACTATTCACTGATCATAATAATCTAACAGTATTAAAGCACCTAATAGTATCTACATAAGTAATGTTATACATTTAATTCATATACATTGTATATTACCCTCTTGTGTGTCACGTTTGTTATATTAAGTACATAATATATTCCAATTATTGTTCATGATAAGATGTAAATACACACTGAGGGTATGGGGACAGATGCTCAGAGGTCTGTGTTCAACACTCACCCACTTCTTGGGTGGCACTTTCAGAAAGTCCCTGACACATGTGGTGCCTCGGCTTTCTTACTGCACAACTGGGAGTCAATAATACCCACTTCGGAGGCACCTTGCAAATAGCTCAATGCCCTTACACAGAGCTTAGCATAGAGAGGGCACTCTGAATGGCTACTGTTATTGAATCAATATAATTAGTAGGCTCTACCCTATCTGGACGCAGCACTCACCTTTCATAGGGCATGTGCCGCATATCCCTGTGAGAGCCTCAGTGTCCCAGGCCTCTGATCTGGCTCCTCTCTTACTCTGTCTTCGCACCCCCGGGTCTTCTTGCGGTCCTCCCACCAGGACATCCGGGCCCGCTCAGCCGCCTGGAAGACGGAAAGCGTGTGCTCAACAGAGGCCGGCAGTCGCCCCGAGAACCTGAGGAAGAACCGCTACAAGGATGTGCTGCCTTGTAAGTCCGGGGTGGGGGTGGGGCCTCTGGAGGAGTCGGTGCCCCCACGCTGTGGGATCCAGGGGCTAGCCAGGGTCCCTGTGTCCTACTGGCTTCCCAGAACTCTCCCTCCAGGAGCCTTGCTCTGGCTGCATTTCTCCGGAGCATTCCACCAGTGCACCTCGGTGGATCCCCCCAGGTGTGCCATCCCCTGCTGGCTTTCATCTGGGAGGCCATCAGGGCTGTCACCCACAAACTCCATGTTTCTCACTTCTCCTGCTGGCAGATGATCAGACACGAGTGATCCTTTCCCTGCTCCAGGAAGAGGGACATGGCGACTACATCAATGGCAACTTCATCAGGGTCAGGCTGGGAGTCAGGAAAGGGGCAGAGGTGGTGGAGGTGACAGCGGAACCTCGATAGTGAACTTAGCCTTTACCAGGGTACAGACGGAAGCCAGGCCTACATCGCCACGCAAGGACCCCTGCCTCACACCTTGCTAGACTTCTGGCGCCTCATCTGGGAATTTGGGGTCAAGGTCAGCTTTGGGGAAGGGGGAGGTGTGCCCAGTATTCTGGGGTCCTCCCTTGGCCCTGATAACTGCACCCCCTAAACTGATTCTCCTCCCTTACCCCTATGTCTAGGTCATCCTGATGGCCTGTCAGGAGATGGAGAATGGACGGGTAGGTGTGCTCAGCCTCTCGAGTGCATGTCCTTATGCAGGAGACGGGAGAGATCACACTAGCTCTCCCCTGATCCCATGACTCAAGGGACCGGTTCTTGGAGCAACCCCACTGTAGCTCTGCCAAGCCCACTATTACTGGCTATAATTTTTTAAATGATCTTTTTCCTTTTATTTGTGGGGCTCATCCTTCCAATGCTGGCAACCCTCTCCTGCTGGTCTTCCTGCCCCATAGACCATAAGACCCTATAACTGTGGCTTCCCCAGTACAACTCTGATGTCTTTCCCCATGTTTCTCCCACTTATTCACTATGCTCCAACCACTGGGGCCTTTGTTCTGCCTCGAGTCCTATGCTTTGTCTGTTCCCTCTGCCTGGGACATTTTCCCCTTTGGGCTGCTGCATCACCACCTTCAGGTCTTGGCTCAAATGCTCCTTCCTCAATGAGATCTTCCTAGACCTCACCCCATTTGAAACTCCCACTCTCCTTCCCTGGTCCTACTTTCATTTTCCTTCACAGTTATTACCACTTCTGAATGAAATATAAGATAATCTACAAATGCATTATGCATATTGTTTATTCTGTCTCCCTGAGTAGAAGCAAAGTTCCAGGAGAGCAGGGATCTTTGTTTTGCCCATAAGTATAAATTAGTTAGTAACTGTATATCAACACTGAAGGCACATGGTTTCTGCATCCTGGCCGGCTGGGATAGCTGGCTGATCATGGAGTCTATGCAATCTATAGTGATGTACATTTTTCATCCCTAATTTTGATAGTTGTGATATCTTCTTTCCTGGCTATTTGGTCTGGCTAGAATAAAGAATCAAACTTTTATCTGTTGTACTAAATCTGTCCTGCTGCCTGTTTTTGAAATAAAAATGCATTAGAACACAGTCATACTCATTGGTTTACATAGTGTATACATGCCACAATTGTCAAGTTCAGTAGTTGCAAGTTAAGTAGACTGTATGGCTCACAAAGTCTCAAAGATTTATTACCTGGCCATTTATAGAAAGTTAGCCAATCTCTGGGCTAGAGGATTATTAGTTTTCTTTTTTCAAAGAAGCTGCTTTGAATTTTATTCATTTTCTCTATTTTTAAATTTTTATTTCATTAATTTCTTTTATCTTTATCATTTTCTTTCTTCTGGTTTAGGTTTAACTTGCTTTTTTCTAGTTCTTTAAGCTTAGATAATAGATTTGTGATTTTTATCACGTGTAAGTAACATCATTCATTTTTCTCCATACACTGCTCTAGCCACATTTCATAAACGATGTTGTCTTTTTTTTCCAGTTAATTCAACATGTGTTCTAGTTGCCCTTGTGATTTCTTCTTTGACATGGTGTTTGACCATAGCTGTGCTTAATTTCCAAATATTGAGGACTTTTCCATATATCTTCCTGTTATTAACTTTCAGTTCCATTCTGGTCAAAGAACACTTTTATATTATTCCAGATGTATTGAAACTTGTTTTGTGGCCATGAATACGATTTATCTTGGTAAATGTTTTGTATGTACTTGAAAAGAATGTGTATTCTGCTTGGTTGAGTTTCTATAAATATCAGGTCAAATTGATTGTGTCTTTTTGAAGGACACTTTAATCTTTTATATCTTTATTGTATCTTATATATCTTTACTGATTTCTTTTCCCTAAATCTTCTGTCAGTTCCCAACAGAAGTGTTGAAACCTTCAACTGTTTTATAACTGTCAATTAGTACAAGCTTGTCAATAGTATTACTCAAATTGTATTATTCATATTTTTTTGTCTCAGTTCAGTTCAGTTGCTCAGTCATGTCTGACTCTTTGCGACCCTATGAATCACAGCACACCAGGCCTCCCTGTCCATCACCAACTCCCGAAGTTTACCCAAACTCATGTCCATTGAGTCAGTGATGCCATCTAACTGTCTCATCCTCTGTCGTCCCCTTCTTCTCCTGCCTTCAATCTTTCCCAGCATCAGGGTCTTTTCAAATGAGTCAGCTCTTTGTATCGGGTGGCCAAAATATTGGAGTTTTAGCTTCAACATCAATCCTTCCAATGGACATTCAGAACTGATTTCCTTTAGGATGGAGTGGTTGGATTTCCTTGCAGTTCAAGGGACTCTCAAGAGTCTTCTCCAACACCACAGTTCAAAAGCATCAATTCTTTGGCACTCAGCTTTCTTCACAGTCCAACTCTCACATCCATACATGACTACTGGAAAAACCATAGCCTTGACTAGACGGACCTTTGTTGACAAAGTAGTGTCTCTGCTTTTTAATATGCTGTCTAAGTTGGTCATAACTTTTCTTCCAAGGAGTAAGCGTCTTTTAATTTCATGGCTGCAATCACCATCTGCAGTGATTTTGGAGCCCCCCAAAGTAAAGTCTGACACTGTTTCCACTGTTTCCCCATCTATTTCCCATGAAGTGATGGGACCGAATGCCATGATCTTAGTTTTCTGAATGTTGAGCTTTCAGCCAACTTTTTCACTTTCCACTTTCACTTTCATCAAGAGGCTCTTTAGTTCTTTTTCACTTTCTGCCATAAGGGTGGTGTCATCTGCATATCTCAGGTTACTGATATTTCTCCATGTTTCCACTGTTTCCCCATCTATTTCCCATGAAGTGATGGGACCGAATGCCATGATCTTAGTTTTCTGAATGTTGAGCTTTCAGCCAACTTTTTCACTTTCCACTTTCACTTTCATCAAGAGGCTCTTTAGTTCTTTTTCACTTTCTGCCATAAGGGTGGTGTCATCTGCATATCTCAGGTTACTGATATTTCTCCTGGCAATCTTGATTCCAGCTTGGGCTTCATCCAGCCCAGGGTTTCTCATGATGTACTCTGAATATAAGTTAAATAAGCAGGGTGACAATATACAGCCTTGACGTACTCCTTTTCCTATTTGGAACCAGTCTGTTGTTTCCTGTCCAGTTCTAACTGTTGCTTCCTGACCTGCATACAGATTTCTCAAGAGGCAGGTCAGGTGGTCTGGTATTCCCATCTCTTTCAGAATTTTCACAGTTTATTGTGATCCACACAGTCAAAGACAGCATAGTCAATAAAGCAGAAATAGATGTTTTTTGGTCTACTTGTCCTATTATTTGCTGAAAGAGGAGTGTTGAGATTTCTGTAATTTTTCATTTATCTGTTTTTTCTTTCAGTTCTGTCAATTTTGGCTTAAGGTACTTTAAAACTATAATTGAGTGCTTATACAGTCAGGATTATGTCTCCTGATGAATCAAGCCTGTTTTCAATATGTAATGTTTCTTTTATGACCCTTTCTCCGATGTGTACTTTGGTATTAATATAGCCATGTAAGCTTCCTTAGATTAGAGTGTGCGTGATTATCTTTCTTATTCTTTTACTTTTTAAAATCTGGGTTCAATTTCATTTTTTGTCCATACCGCGAGGCTTGAGGGATCTTAGTTCTCCAGTCAGGGACTGAACCTGTGCCCCCTGCAATGGAAGCATGGAGTCCTAATTCTTGGACCATCAGGGACTTCCTCATTTTTATTTTTAAATTGTTTCTTATAGCTGTCATATTGTAGATCTTAGTTTTTAAAATCTGACAGCCAATCTGACAACCTCTGCCTTTAATTGGCGTAGTATTTAATGTGTTGGGCTTCCCTGGTGGCTCAGATGGTTAAGAATTTGTCTGTAATGCAGGAGACCTGGGTTTGATCCCTGGGTGGGGAAGATCCCCTGGAAAAAGGAAATGGCTACTCACTCTAGTATTCTTGCCTGGAGAATTCCATGGACAGAGGAGCCTGGCGGGCTACGTCCATGGGGTCGCAAAGAGTCAGACATGACTGAGCGGCTAACAATGTGTTGGGGGATTGCCTGGTGGCTCAAAAGTAAAGAATACACCTGCAATGCAGGAGTTTGATCCCTGGGTTGGGAAGATCCCTGGAGAAGGAAATGGTAACCCTCTCCAGTATTCTTGCCTGGAAAATCTCATGGACAGAGGAGCCTGACAGGTTACAGTCTATGGGGCCTCAAGAGTCGGACAAGACTTAGTGACTAAACCACCACCACCTTTAATGTGTCAGTAATGTGTATAAAGCTATGATTTTGCTATTCGTTTTCTATTTGTTCCATCTGTTCTTGTTCCTTTCTTCTTTTCTGTCTTTTTTACTGAGAATTTTTATGACTCTACTTCATAGTCATTATTACCTTATTAGTTTTACCTCTGTATTATGTGCTTGTGTGTTTAGTGAAATATGTACTTATCACAGTCTGTTCAAATACTATTATTATACCATTTCAGGTAAAATGTGAGAACTTTACAACAGCATATTTCAATTTTCTCTTTCTATGCTTCAGGCTATTGTTGCCATAGGTTTAGATCTAAATTTAAAATATACTACACAACATACTGCTATTATTTTCATATAGATTTAAAGAAAACTTTATTGAGATATAATCCATCCATCTAAAGTGTGCAATTCAGTTGTTTTTAGTATATTCCTGAATTATACAACCATCACCACAATAAATTTTAGAATGTTTTCATCACCCCATAAAGAAACCCTATATCTGTTAGCAGTCATACTCCATTTCCTACCAAACTCCTCCTGCTGCTGCTGCTGCTAAGTCGCTTCAGTCGTGTCTGACCCTGTGCAACCCCATAGATGGCAGCCCCCCAGGCTCCCTTATCCCTGGGATTCTCTGGGCAAGAACACTGGAGTAGGTTGCCATTTCCTTCTCCAATAACTCCATCCTAAGCAACTACTAATCTATCTACTCTGTTAGATTTGCCCACTCTGGACTTGTCATATAACTGCAATCATAGGACACGTTGTCTTTGGTGAGTGGCTTCACACACTAAGGTAGTGTTTCTAAGATTCATGCATAGTGTAGCATGTGTTGGCTGAGCCACCAGGGAAGCCCATGTCAATACTTCAGTCCTTCTTGTTGCTGGATAACACTCTGTTTTATATTTCCATGGCTCAGTCAGTAAAGGATCCGCCTGCAAAGTGGGAGACCTGACTTTGATCTCTGGGTTGGGAAGATCCCCTAGAGGAGGGCATGGCAACCTACTCCAGTATTCTTGCCTGGAGAATCTGCATGGACAGAAGACTCTGCTGGGCTGCAGTCCATGGGGCTGCAAAGGGTTGGACATGACTGAGTGACTAAGCACAATCACTTTATAAAATTTGAGCTGTTTCCACTTTTTGGTGATTCTGAATATTGCTGCTATAAACATTCATGTGCAAGTTTCTGTATAGAAGTATATTTTCATTTCTCTTCAGTGTATACCTAGAAGTGGAATTGTTGGGTCATATGGTAAGCTTTATTTTTAACATTTTGAGCACCTGCCAAACTGTTTTCCAGTTTACATTTCAACCAGCAATGCATGAGTCTTCCGATTTCTCTACATTCTTGTTATTTTTGTCTTTTTTATTATAGCCATCCTGTTGGATGTGAACTATTGATCATGTCTTTCTTTCTTCAGTTGTGGTAAAATATATATAACATAAATGTTGCCATTTTAGTGATTTCAAACATACAATTTAGAAACATTAAGTACATTCACAATGTTTCAAACCATTATCAATATCCAATTCCAGAACTTGTTCATCATCCAAAACAGAACTCTATCCATTTAATAATTAATTCCCCTTTACTCTTCCTGTAGCTCTTGGTAGCTTTTATTTTACTTTCTGGCTTTATTAATTTGCCCATTCTAGGTACCTCATATCAGTGGAATCATATAATACCTGTCCTTTTGTGTCTGACATTTCATTTATGTTTGCAAGGTTCATCCATGTTGCAGAGCATATCAAAATTTCATTCTCTTTAAGGCTGAGTAACATTTTGTTTTATATTTGTATCACATTTTGTTTATCCATTCATTTGTTGATGGACATTTGGGTTGTTTCTACCTTCTGGTTATTGTGATAATGCTGCTATAAATATTAATATATAAGTATCTGTTTTGAGTCTTTGTTTTCAATTTTTTTGGATAGTAGAATTAATTACTGGATCATGTGGCAATGTTGTGTTTAATGTTTTTCTTTTGTTTTCCACTGTGGCTGCACCACTTTATATTCTCACCAACAATGCACAAGGGTTCTATTTTTTTTCCATACACTCACCAAGATATATGTTACTTTTTGTTTTTGTTTTTTAGCCATCCTGATGGGTGGGAAGTGGTGTCTCATAGGTTTGGTTTGCATTTGCCTAATGATGTGGATTTACCAAATATCTTTTCATGTGCTTATTTTTCCATTTGTATGTCTTCTTTGGACAAGTATTTGTTTAGGTCCTTTACCATTTGTTAATTGGATTATTTGTCTTTTTATTATTGGAGAATTCTTCTGAATACAAGTCCCTTATCAGTATATGATTTACAAATATTTGTCTCATTGTATGGGTGTCTTTTCATTTTCTTTACAGTGTCCTTTGAAGCACAAACCTTTTATAAGTTTGGACTTCCAATCTATTGTTTTGATGTACTTTTGGTGCTGTTTCTAACATGTCATTGTCTAACCAGAGGTCAAAAAGATTTACTCCTATGTTTTCTTCTAAGTGTTTTATGCTTAGGTCTCTGATTCATTTTCATTTTGACTTAATTTTTGTATATGGTGTAAGATGATAGGGGATCCAAATTCATTAGATATCCAGTTGTTTCAGTACTGTTTGTTAAAAAGACTGCTCTCTTCACTGGATGGTCTTGGTCCTTTGTTGAAAATCAACTGACCAACCGTACATGTAAAGGTTTATTTCTGGACTGTCAATTCTGTTCCATTGATTGTAGTACTATGCCAGTACTACGATATATTGTAGGTCTGCAGTTAAGTGTTGAAATCAATGTGTGAGTCTTCCAGATTTGCTCTATTTGCAAGATGGTTTTGTCTATTCTTGGTCACTTGCAGTGCAGAAGAGTTAACATAGCAAGCCTAAGTGCTTATGCTTAGAAAGGCCTTCCTGCAATATTGGCTTTTCACTGGAAATCCGATTTCCAATAAGAGTGGCCAACTTTGCTAAAGTATTCATATATGCAATGTGTCTAAGTGACAGCAGGTTTATATGACATCTGCTTTCCTTCTGAAGTTTTGGCCCATGCTAGTCAGAGGTGCCTACATACCACATAGAGTCCCCCAGTAAAAACCTTGGGCACTGAATTCCTAAGGAGCTTCCCTGTGGACATTTCACATGTGTGGTCACAACTCATAGCTGGAGGAGTTAAGCACATCCTAAGTGACTCTACAGGGTGAAGACCCTTGGAAGCTGGCACCTGCTTTTCTGCAGACTTCACTCTGTGTGCCTTTTCCCTTTGCCACTTTATTCTGTATCCTTTTATTGTGATAAATTGTAGCCATGAGTACAACTCTGTACAGAGTCCTGTGAGTCCTCCTATTGAATCATCAAACCTGAGGGCAGCCTTGGGTATCCACAACACATTTATTGTTAACATATTAATTTTAAGATCAGCTTGCCAATATCATCAAGACTAGGATTTTGATAAGGATTGCACTGAATCTATCAATTCAGGGTAGATATTGCAAACAACAGTTTTCTTTACATGAAAATACAACTGATTTTTCTGTATTTTGTATTCTGAACCTCGCTGAACTCACTTTTTAGCTCTAATATAGTGTGTGTGTATGTGTGTGTGTATTCTTCAGGGATTTTATATATGATTTCTATAGAGCTTTCCCAGTGGCTAGAATCTGCCTGCAATGTAGGAGACCCAGGTTTGATTCCTGGCTCAGAAAGATCCCCTAGAGCAGGGAATGGCTACTTGCTCCAGTATTCTTGTCTGAAAAAATCCGTGGACTGAGGAGTCTGGCAGGCTACGTTCCATGGGGTCACAGAGTCAGACACGACTGAGCGATTAACACTTTATCTAATATCACTTTTATATATAACATCATGCTGTCTGCAAGTTGAGATAGTTTTATCTCTTCCAATCTGGGTAACTTCCCTTTGTTTCTTCTTCTGTCCCATCTTTTTTCTTTCCTGTCCTTTTCTTTCTTCCTCCCTCCCACCCCCTTTCCTTTCTTTGCTTCATTTCTTTTTTCCTAATTGCACTGGTTACAACTTCCAAAACAAAATTATTCAGAAGTAGAAAGTGCAAACATCTTTGTCTTGTTCCTGATCTTAAGCACAAACCATTCAGTCTTTCAATATTAAGTGTTAAGTTACCTGTAGGGTTTTTTTAGATACTTGTTGGTTTTGCTTTTTAATTTAAAATGAGGAATTTCTTTTCTATGTCTAGTGCCTTTCATGTTTTTATTATGTATGAAGAGGTACTGGATTTTGTTCATTTTTCTGCATCTATTGAGATGATCATGGGTTTCTGTTTTACTTTCTGTTACTGTGGTATATGACATTGATTGGCTTTCATATCTTGAACCAATCTTGTATACTGTGTATAATCTTTTGTTAATGATTCTTCTGTCTATATTCTTGAGAGATTGAATAGTTTTCTTGTGATATCTGTCTGGTTTTGATACCAGAGTAATACTAGTCTTATAAAATATTCCTTTTTCAAATTTTTGGAAAAATTTGTGGAGGATTGCTATTCCTTCTTTTTTGGTAAAATTCACTAGATTATCTTTTAAAGATGTTAAAAGTGAGAAATACCTTTTGTACTTAGCTACCTATTTACTTTTTTCTTTATTCTTCATCCCTTTGTGTAGGTCATTATCCCACTGATATCATGTTTCGTTTGTATAAAAAGCTTACTTTTTTTTTTTTTGTTAAAGAAGAAATCAGAATTTATTTATTTTGGCCTCACCATGCAGCATGTGGGATATTAGTTCCCAACCAGGGATCAAACCCATACCCCCTTCAGTGGAAGTGCAGAGTCTTAACCACTGGACCACTAGGGAAGTTCCTGAAAAGCTTACGTTAATATTTCTCATAGTGCAGTTTTGCTTATGATAAAGTCTTTTAGCTTTTGTCTGAATTTTTAATTTTAGCATTTTTAGGGCTTAATACCATTGACCTCTGGCTTGCAAGCTTCTGACAAAATTCTGCTGTCATTCTTATTTCTCAAATTTAATGTCTTTTTGTGTATAATGGTTTTAAGATTTTTTTTTCTTTATTGTGATTTTACAGCAATTTATCATGATCTAACTTGATGTTAATAATCCTTGGATTATTCTTGTTATGGTTCATTGACCTTTCTGGGTCTGTGGGTTCATCGTTTCATGAAATCTGGAAAAAATATCCAGCTATTATTTCTTCAAAAATAGTTTCCATTCTCCCCTCTCCTCTCCTTCTGAACTCCAGGTACATGTACATTAGGCCACTTGATATATTTCCACAGATATATGATCCTGTTAGTTTTTTTCCTCCACTTTCTCTCTTTTTCACTTTTAATAGTTTCTATTGCTATGCCTTTATGTTCATCAATCTTCTGGTATCTAATCTGCTATTTTAAAAAATTACTTATTTATTTGGCTATTTATTTATTTGGTCTTACCTCTGGTACTCAGGATCTTCAGCTGGGTCTAGTTCCCTGACCCAGGCCCCCTGTGTTGGGAGATAGAGTTTTAGTCACTGGACCACCAGGGAAAGCCCTAATCTCTGATTAGACAGTGAGTTTTTTTCATATTCTTTTCCATTATGGTTTATCACAGGATACTGAATATAGTTCCCTGTGCTATATAGTAGGACCTTGTTTATCCATTCTATATACAATAGTTTGCATTTGCTAATCCCACACTCCAATTGTTCCCTCCACATTCCTGTTTCCTCCAGTAACTACAAGTCTGGTCTTTGTGTTCGTGAGTCTGTTTCTCTTTTGTAGATAAGTTCATTTGTGTCAGATTTTAGATTTCACATATAAGTGATATCATATGGTATTTGTCTTCTCTTTCTGACTGACTTAGTATAATAATCTCTATCATACTGAAAATGGCATTATTTCATTCTTTTTTATGGATGAGTATATTGTGTGTGTGTATATATACATACATCTCCTTTACCCATTCATCTGTCAATTGACATTTAGGTTGTTTCCATGTCTTGGCTATTGTGAGTACTCCTACTATGAACACAGTGTGCATGTATCTTTTCAGATAATAGTTTAGTCCAAACATATGCCCAGGAGTAGGATTTCTGGATCATATGGCCACTCTTTTTAGTTTTTAAAGAACCTCCATACTGTTTTCCATAGTGGCTGTACCAATTTACATTCCCACCAGCAATGTATGGAGGTTCTCTTTTCTCCACACCCTCATCAGCATTTGTTATTTGTAGACTTTTTACTGATGGCCATTCTGACTAGTGTAAGGTGGTACCTCATTGTAATTTTAATTTGCATTTCTCTAATAATTACCAGTGTTGAACATCTTTTCATTTACCTTAGATAGTGAATTTTTTATTTCGTATATTTTATTTTTCCTCTCTAGAAGTTCCATTTAGGTCTTTTTTATATCTTTTTTTTCTACCACATTCATGTTTTTCCTTTTCATCTTGAACATATTTATAAAAGCCGTCTTAAAGTCTTTGTCTGCTTTTTTCCTCATTTGTATTAGGTCTTTTTCTATTGACTGACTTATCTCCTGGGTGTAGGTCATATTTTTTGCTTCTTTGTTTGTCTAGTAAATTTTTATTGGATGCTTAATATTTTAAATTTTACACTTGCTAAGTTGCTTGGGTCATGTCTGACTCTTTATGACCCTATGGACTGTAGACTGCCAGGCTCCTCTGTCCGTGGGGATTCTCCAGGCAATACTGGAGTGGGTTCCATTTCATTCTCTAGGGGATCTTCCTAGGGAACAAACCCACATCTCTTATGTATCCTGCATTGCCAGGTGGGTTATTTACCATTATTGCCACATGGGAAGCCTAATTTTACACAAGTATTGATAAATTTTAGATCTTGTTATTTTCCTTTAAAAAGGAACTTTTTAAAAAAAGTGTTGGAACTTTTTTTGGAAGGCAGTTATTTTTGGATATTTGATCATTTTAAGGTTTATTTTTAAGCTTTTTAAGGGTATGGCTAAAGAAGCCTTTATTCTAGAACTAAGTTCATTCTACTTACTAATGTGTGGTGTCTTGTTCCTTACTGAATGCCCTTTTTAATCAATCAGGTCTCCACTCTGGCTGGAGGAAATGTAAATTATTTGTTCCATTGTGAGCTCTAGGAAATGTTCATCTTATAGTTCCATAGCTATTATGCTTTCATGGAAAGTTATTCTTTCCTAGCTTCATGGGGTTTCGTATCATATCTAAAGAGTCAAGGGGACCTCATGCAGACTTCTGGTGTTCTTTGCTTTTGTTTGCATAGTACTATTCTTTCAAGAACTCTGCCTTGGCCTCCCTGAGCCAAGATTTCTGGTTTCTCAACTAGTGGGATCATCAAACCCTTCATGGTCTGCAGCCTGGTTACTGCCTCGGCAGTAACCTTGGGAACTCATAGGGTTTCACTCATGTGTTTCTCTTTGTTCAGTGATCATAGTCCTGCAAATGCCTGTGGACCAGTGTCTGAAAATAGTGGCTCAGACATTTCTTTCCAGGTTTTTAGTTGCTTACAGTAGAATATTCTGGACTGTCTTCCTCCTGCACAGTCAGAAGCTCACATCTCCACAGAGTCTGTGTTTAATTTGATGAGATGCTGCTGCTCTTTGTGCTTCCACCAGCAAGCTGGGCTGTTCCAAGGGGTTGTACACATGTTAATATGAACTCTTCAGGCAGACTCCCCCGCTTCAGTCCCTGCCCTTTTCCCCTTGTTTTTTGCAGAAAAAGTGTGAGCGTTATTGGGCTCTCAACAGGAACCACTGCAGATTGGGCCTTTCTGTATCACTCTGGTGAGTTGGGGCAGAGGTGGGAACAGCACTTTATGGAAATCTTGGATTTTGTCTTTCACAGAAGATTCTGAGTGGAAAGCTTTTGGGTTGGGCTTGAAAGAATGAACAATTTCCCCACAGTCCCCCTCACACTGCAGGGAGCTCTCTGGTATTAGCATGCAAATAGTCAGAACTCATTATACACTGATTTTGCATTTTAACTACTATCACGGTTATCTCTGTAAATATAAGTGTACCTGGTTAGGTTCTTAAAATTCTTATTTCCCTTACCATTTCAAAAGAACTCAGAAAAATCTCTCATAGGTTATAAAAACAATTGGTACTGATAAATACAAGCAAACTTTTGTTTTAAAACAAAAGACATTTCTTTCATTGTAAATGAGCTTGTTGGAACTAGCTCATAGTTTCTCTTTATCCCTTATGTAAAATGTTTCCTTCACAGAAGTCATGGGGGGATATTTAGACTAAATGAATTTTTAGAAATAGGTAGTTTTTTTTTTTGGTGTGAGGAGGACTGTGTTGCACGACTTGCAGAATCTCAGTTCCATGACCAGGCACTGAACCAGGCCATGGCAGTAAAAGCCCAGAATCCTAACCGCTAGGCCACCAGGGAACTACATTTTTAAGATTTTTAATCAGAAATGCAGTTTCCTGAAAATGTTTTCTGGCACCTGTGATCATTTTTCTCTGCCCTCTTCCCATATGCCCCATATCCACAGACAAGGGAGAGGTGGCTGAATCCAGACATCATACTCAGGATCCTGCAGGTCACCTTCCAGAAGGTACTGAAAGGGGAGGAAGAGACTTCCACATAGTGAGAGCTTCCTGTCTCTGCTTTCTTATCTGTAAAATGGGCCTTAACAATAGTACCCTTCTCTTTAGTTATTATCTGTTTCATTTAAATGGAAGATGTGGAGAACAGGGCTGACATGAAGTAGTTGCTCAATATATGCTTTTCTTTCTTTTTTTATTCTTTGCCTTCATTTTCCTTGTTTCAGGAATCCCGCTCAGTGTCCCAGCTGCAGTATATGTCCTGGCCAGACAGAGGGGTCCCCAGCAGTCCTGACCATGTGCTTGCCATGGTTGAGGAAGCTCGGCACCTCCAGGGATCTGGTCCCAATCCCCTCTGTGTCCACTGCAGGTTTAATAAATGGGCTTTATGGGGATCTGGTGAGACAGAGGGGATGGTAGTTGGGGAGGGAGGCAGGGAAGAATAGTGAAGGACTTGGAGCCAGTCTTGCAGTTTCTTGAATGCCTATTTTAAGAAACCTGAGGCCACACTCGTTAAAGTTGCAACTGAAATTGTCAGTATTTATTGAACACAGACTGTCTGCTGGGGAATAAGTACACAGCTGACGCTAAACAAATATCAGCAATTAAAAAGTTTTTCCTTTCAAATTATAACCTGCGATACTGGGAACTAAAAAGTGCTGCAGGGGCCCCTCCATTAATTAAGTCCTTCACCCCCCACCCCAAATGTCCCCTTTAAAATGGGTTGCAGGAAGGCCCTGGTCGAGCTCATTCTGATTCTTACTTGTCAGTGCTGGCTGCGGGCGAACAGGTGTCCTGTGCACTGTGGATTATGTGAGACAGTTGCTTCTGACCCAGGTATGAAGAGGGCATGCGCGTGAAGTGTGCACCCTGTGCCCACAGGTCCTCCTCATGTGCCCGTCTCTCTGCCCTAGATGATCCCACCTAACTTCAGCCTCTTCAGTGTGGTCCTCGAGATTCGGAAGCAGCGGCCTGTGGCCATACAGACAGAGGTGTGAGCAGGGTCTTCCCATTCCAGGGACACATCCCTCCTGCTCTTGTCTTCCCTTCTCAATGACCTGTCTTCCCCCCTATCCACTACCCCAGGAGCAGTACAGGTTCCTGTACCACGCAGTGGCTCAGATGTTTCTCTCAGCGATACAGAATGCCAGCCCTCATTACCAGAACCTCAAGGAGGTACCAAGGCCCCCTTCCAACCCTCAGAGACCAGGACCCAGAGCAGAGGTCTGTGCCACCACTATGGCAGCATTTAGCCCTTGGACTCCTTGCAGTAGCAGGGACTGACTCTGATATCTACCTTCGTCATCCTCCTTGCTTCCTTATCAGAGTCTCTCCTCTTAAGCTGCCCCCATAGAGACCACAGTGATCTCCACTAGGAGTCTGGACAGTGTCCTCTGAAGCCTCATGCCCTTCTCCTCCTGTCTTTCCCCCAGAATTGTGTCCCACTCTACGATGACGCCCTCTCCCTCTGGACTTCCCAGACGCTGAATGCCATCACCCGCTCATCCAGCGGAGTCCTTAGGTACCTAGCCCCACCCCCGGAGTCTTCTCTTTCCAGTCTCTTCTTCTGGTGGCTGGCCCTTTCCTCACCCTTGAAACACTGGCGCCATCCTTCAGTTCACCAAATGTTCACCAGCCCTTTCTTTGAACTGAGCTCTGGGAACCTTCCCGAAGATGATTCTTTAATACCAGAGATGACACTGCCTCTGCCCCTACCCCTACATTCCGGTGTCAGCACTTTCCTCATTCCCCTCAAGTCATTAATTCAGCAGATATTTCTTGATGCTGCCCAACTGTCAGGCCTCATATCTGGTGCGGCAGACTTCAGCCCTTGGTCTAAGACCAGCTCTCCATTTTGACACCTTCCCTTCCTTCCCTTTGGAGAAGGCAATGGCACCCCACTCCAGTACTCTTGCCTGGAAAATCCCATGGACGGAGGAACCTGGTAGGCTGCAGTCCATGGGTCTCGAAGAGTCGGACACAACTGAGCCACTTCACTTTCACTTTTCACTTTCATGCATTGGAGAAGGAAATAGCAACCTGCTCCAGTGTTCTTGCCTGGAAAATCCCAGTGACGGCGGAGCCTGGTGGGCTGCACAGAGTCAGACACGACTGAAGTGACTTAGCAGCTTCCTTCCCTTTAGATGTCACTTCCTCATTCATTTATTCAATAAACAACTACACAGAAATGACCACTCCTCAATAACACCTCGCCCCATTCACCGGCCAGCTGGGCCCTTCCTTCGTTCCTTCCTTCCTTCATCCATCCAACCTGCTGGGCCCTAGGGACACAGAAACGTGACCCCTTTCTCCAGAGACCAACCGCCTCCATCTCAGTGTTCCTTCACTGCGAGCCGCCGCAGGCGGGAAGGAAGCCGGTGGTTTGCTCGCCCAGCGAG
>SJXQ01011856.1:158750-176338 GCA_006408695.1 Aepyceros melampus | reverse complement strand
GCCCGGGCCTCCGGCCCTCTCCATGGCTGACACTTACGCGGTGGTACAGAAGCGTGCGGCCCCCGCGGGCACCGGGGCAGGCGCGGGCGCGCGGGCGCGCGGCACGGAGGACACGCCAGTCTACAGCCAGGTGACGCCGCGCGCCTGGCGGCACCAGGCGCAATCAGAGGACGCGCGCGGCGCGCAGCCGGGCCGCGGTGAGTCCAGGAGGCCGGGGAGGCGGGGCTGGGTTGGATCGTCCCCCACCTGTTGCTCCAGATCCTCTCTGGCTAGGCTCTGCAGAGCCTGGAGGCCGCGATGACCTGCCCTCCCCCCAGCTCGAGTCTGGCCGGGGCACGCCCTGGAGGGCTGAGGTTCGGGCTTCCCCGGCCATGCCTCTAGGATTGTTGCCTGTCCTCAGGTCACGCCCGGAAGCGTCTAGGGCCACGCTGTGGTCTCTGACCCAGTCACCTGGTCTAGGCAGAGGGCTCCGTCTTGGTTACGCCCCTGGCCCCTGGGCCCGGACCTGCAGCCCCCCGGCCCGCCTTCTTGGGCAGGGAGGATGCCGGAATTTGAAGGGCCGCCTGAGTTGACCTGTTCGGGGTTTCTGCCCGCAGTTCCTGTTGACGAAAGCCTGGCTGGGCCTGACGCCTATGAGGACGTGGCGGATGGAGCTCAGACTGGTGGGCTAGGTAAGTCAGATAAACTCGGTTGCTGAGGCCGTTTGCAGTTGTGACAGGGGTGGGGCGGGGATGGTGGCAGGGTGCTCACATCCTCAGAGGCCTGTGGACGTGGCTGCAGCAAACCAGGAGGGCCTGGAGGCCTGAGAATGATTTTCCACCGATTGCCTTCCTAGCCACACCTCAGCTTCTCTCATGAGCCTATGGTGCCCTTCCTCTTCCAGGCTTTAACCTGCGCATTGGGAGGCCTAAAGGACCCCGAGATCCGCCTGCTGAATGGACCCGGGTGTGAGCGCTGCACCGCTGCCTGTCTGTTGCTCCACATGGGTGCCTGGACTGCTGAGTGTCATACTCTGCTTTATGAAGTGTTGGGAATGGGGATGCTGGGCTGAATAAAAATAAACGTTTCTTAGCGTGGAAGATGTGGGGCTCTGCCTTAGTGATATAGCATTCAAGGCACTGAAACCCTGTTCAAGTCCCTTTGTCCTTATCTTTTGAAGTAAAATGCTGACTCAAGAGTTAATGATTTGAAAATGTGAAGATGTAGACACAAAGAATAGTTGTTGAGCTAGGGAACGGTAACAATTTAGACTATAATTCTACCACATAGTAGAATCACATAACTCCCAGTTTCCTGAAAGGGATAAAGAACTGACACACACTCCTAAGTTGTTTTTATAGGAAGCAGACCCCCACAAGATAAAAACTTCTGACAACAAGAACATGGACCCTAGACTGGTTGAAAGCAGAGGTTGAAGATGCTGAAATTTCACCTTGATGCCAACCAGTCCAAGGATTGTCCATGAGCCTGGTCCATGATCACCCCCTGCTCCTTGAACACTATAAAACTCCTCACTACCACCTCTAGGGTGGGCCACATGGTATTCATGGCATTAGCCCACTGTGGCCCCCTTTGCCTGGCAAAACAATAAAAGCTACTCTTTTCTACTTCACCCAAAACTGTCTCTGCATTTCTGTTTGGCACCAGTGAACAGAGGCTGAGTTAGCAACACCATGAGACTTGGGGAGGTAGGTGGGTGATGATGGTTGGTGAGGTTACACTGAGCATACTCAAGAATAAACTCAACCCTAAGGGTCTGGTAGGGCCCCCCATTATGAAGGGGATGATGGATAGATAGGCTTCTGGAGACCACCTGAAAGATTGGTTCATTTCAGTATCTGAGTTCATTTCAGTATCCCTCACTCAGACATTCAGCTTACAACACAAAGAGATGGATGGGCCCTCACCTCCCACTACCATTCAGACAGATGGAAGCCATGCGTAACCATAGCCAAGCAGACTGATTTCAGACAGACAGGTAAGGAGAGCCCCAGATGGGTAAGCAGACAGATAGAATTCCAACCTGGAGAGGCAGGCCATTCCCCTTGGCTGCCAGAGCTTCAGAGGGACAGTCCATTCCCTGGGTAGACCTCCAGTCAGGGAGAGTGACATACCAACAGTCTAACAGACCACCCCATGCAAAAGACATCAGCAGATAGACAGACCCTCTCCTCCAGCTAGGTTGCTAGACAGACACCAGACAGACAGACCCTTGGCTGGACAGACTCCCAGACAGCCATAAACAGATCCCTAGCTGATAGACACAGATGTCCTCTGAGTTAGACAGACCTTCAGCTACACAGACCTACCATGTGGGCAGACAGACTGACAGGCCTCATCACATGGACTCCCGGGTAGCCAAATGTACTCCAGTCAGACAGATACCAGCCACACAGACCTTTGACTGCACAGACACTTCACCTAGCCAGGCAGACTTCCAACTAGGCAGACAAGTGGGCAGACTTTACCAACTCACCAACTATACAGAATCCATATTTTGGCAGACAAATCGACATATCTCCTGCTGGGAAGACAGCCAGGTGGACTCCCAGGTGATCAGCTGGTCAGATAAACAGATAAAAAACCAACAGGAGTCAGATGGACCCCTCCCCACTACACAGACCATCTGACAGTGGGACGTACACTGCAAATCCTTCAGGTAGATGGACTCCCTGCCAGCCAGATGGGCTCCTGGCCCTCAGATACACAGGATCCCTTTGGGTGGATGGACCCCTAGCTGGACAGATAAGATTCTCAGCCACAGTGAGACACCATCCTCGACCAGAGAAATAGATGGATCCCAAAGCAACTGGCCAGCTATATCCCAAGTTAGATGAAGAGACCCCAGAACCAGATGAACAGGTAGACTCCCATCTGGCCAGATGAAAGGATGCCAACAAGTCAGACCCCTAGCTGTTCGCACAGGCTGCTAGCCACACAAGCTCCAGCCCTTGAGCTGGACAGCAGATGCACACAGATCACCAGCTTGGCAGGCAAATCTGCAGTCAGCAAGACAGCCCACTATCCTCCTAGTCAGATGTACTGACTCAGACTGATAGACTGGTGAACTTCCAAGTAGACTCAGCTGGAAAAATAAACCCCAGACAGACCGACTGCCAGCTTGAAAAGATCCTTGGACAAACCCATAGCACAGACATGCAGACCTCTAGCCAGAAACTCAGTGAGCCACACAAAGCTCTAGCTGGACAGACAGATGGGTTATCCAGCCAGATACATAAAACCGTCAAACCAGACAGAACACAAGGTAAACAAAAAGATGGTAAATTTACACTTGATGCTCCAAAACCCTGATCCTGCTCTGTGAGCCTCCTTCCTGACATGATCTTCCTTCTGGCAGTGTCTGTCCAACAATGTTAGCTTTATTTAGGTGGATGGCCAGCTATTCCTCCCTAATGTAGTACATCCCCCAAGCTGCTGGAAAGCTTACCTGCATCTGTGATGAGCACGGACCACCACCTTCCACCTGCCTAACCAGGCCACATCCCTCATACAGTAACTATGAGAATTTAGTGAAAGATAATGTAAAGAGCCTAGCCTCTGCTCAAGAAATATTCAACCATAATTAACTCCAGGCCTCGGCATTCATTATAGGCACTGAGACAAGTCATTTGCCCTTTGAGTGTTGGTGGAAGGAGCATGAAATTTGCCTTCCTTGACCACAGCAGTGCTTGTTGCGAGTGACTCAGCTTTTCAAGTGTGTATAGTCTATGCACAAGCAGTTCAACCAGCAGAAACTATAAACTGCAGAGAAACTTAGGGAGTCCCTAGCTTAGTGGGCAACAGGTGAAAATTGGAGCTAATCTTGATTTAGATAGGCAGAAAGGAGGCCCTGGAACTGCTAAAGAAGGGTGAAGGTGGTGTTTAGAGTGTAAACCAACCTCAAAGCCAGAAACATTGTCATTGTGCTCTAGAGACCAGAAGGGGATAAAAGTAGTGTAACAGGGGAGAGGCGGCCGATGGCAGAGGAAGAGGTGTCTTTCCATCATTTGATTGTTTCTTTAAGCTGGGCTATATCATAATGATGAATAGCTTGGAGTCAGTCACTTACTAGTGTGATCTTGAGCAGGCTTATTAATTCCTCAGTGTTTCAGTTTTCCAGTCTATAAAATGAGGAATGTAAAATTATATTTATCATATTGCTGCTACATATATAACTGTGTGTCTCACCCTTCCTCACTGTGTGCACTGTTCATTGAACCCATGGTAGGCAAGGCATGGACTAAGAGGGTGGAAGAAAACTCAAGGAGTTCTAGGAACTGCAAATACGTTTATTCTCCCCAGTGGCACAGCAACTGTAGCAGCAGACATGCTGTATTCTCTCCTCTCGTGGTGACACAGGGGACACAGCCATAATGCATCTTCACCACCATAATGCAGCCAGAAGGGCTTTTTCAGGTGGAGCTTACATATGCTTATAGAACAAAGTAGCCCGTGGCCAAGAGAGCACCCCACATGTTCCTCACGTGATGTGCACACACAGTGCTGTTAGTGACCTCAGCTGTTCTGTAATCATTATTTACGAAATAATGGGGGGAGAGAGCCTGGCCATGCCATCTTGGCTACTTTGCTCCTACACTGTGAATCTGGATTTTTACAATAGACACAGAAAATTTTTTGAGAAAAAAAAATTTCGTAAATTTTCTTAAATTTCTTAAAATTTTTTTGATTATCCCTAGAATCAAAGAGAATTCCATATAGTTGTCACCCTGCGTCCCTGACTTCCCTGGTGGCTCAGACAGTAAAGCATCAGCCTACAATGCAGGAGACCAAGGTTCGATCCCTGGGTCGGGAAGATCCCCTGGAGAAGGCAATGGCACCCCACTCAAGTACTCTTGCCTGGAAACTCCCATGGATGGAGGAGCCTGGTAGGCTACGGTCCATGGAGTCGCAAAGGGTCGGACATGACTGAGTGACTTCACTCACTTGGTCACCCTGCTTATTTAACTTCTGTGCAGAGCACATCATGAGAAATGGTGGACTGGAAGAAACACAAGCTGGAATCAAGATTGGTGGGAGAAATATCAATAACCTCAGATATGCAGATGACACCACCCTTATGGCAGAAAGTGAAGAGGAACTAAAAAGCCTCTTGATGAAAGTGAAAGAGGAGAGTGAAAAAGTTGGCTTAAAGCTCAACATTCAGAAAATGAAGATCATGGCATCTGGTCCCATCACTTTATGGGAAATCGAGAAACAGTGCAAACAGTGTCGGACTTTATTTTTCTGGGCTCCAAAATCACTGCAGATGGTGACTGCAGCCATGAAATTAAAAGGCGCTTACTCCTTGGAAGAAAAGTTATGACAACCTAGATAGCATATTCAAAAGCAGAGCATTACTTTGTCGACTAAGGTCCGTCTAGTCAAGGTTATGGTTTTTCCAGTAGTCATGTATGGATGTGAGAGTTGGACTGTGAAGAAGGCTGAGCGCCGAAGAATTGATGCTTTTGAACTGTGGTGTTGGAGAAGACTCTTGAGAGTCCCTTGGACTGCAAGGAGATCCAACCAGTCCATTCTGAAGGAGATCAGCCCTGGAATTTCTTTGGAAGGAATGATGCTAAAGCTGAAACTCCAGTACTTTGGCCACCTCATGTGAAGAGTTGATTCACTGGAAAAGACTCTGATCCTGGGAGGGATTGGGGGCAGGAGGAGAAGGCGACGACCAAGGATGAGATGGCTGGATGGCATCACTAACTCGATGGACGTGAGTCTGAGTGAACTCCGGGAGTTGGTGATGGACAGGGAGGCCTGGTGTGCTGCGATTCATGGGGTCACAAAGAGTTGGACACGACTGAGTGACTGAACTGAACTGAACTGAGATGATAATATCAAAAGCTCTACTTGAGTCATGGGAATTCCCTGGTGGTCCAGTGGTTAGAATTCCACTGCATGGGGCACTGATTTGATCACTAGTCAGGAAACTATGATCCTCAAAAACAAAAACAAAACCAAAAACATGTACCTAAAACAAAAATAAATGAAAGTAAATTTAATTATATATTCTCCTGCTTAAAATCTAGTGGCTCTAGTCTTCAATAACTGTTGCATTTTAAGTCAGTGGGCAGAAAAATCATTTATTCAGTATAGGTTGTTGATATAATTAACTAGCTGTGGGGACAGAGCAAATTAGCCAAGATGGCAGGGTCAGGATCTCTCAGCTCACACCCTCCCTCTCCTGTTAATAATGATTATGTAACAGCTGAGACCACTTAGAGCACTGTGCATGGGCATGAGGAGGCACTTGGCCAAGGGCTACTTTTGTTCTGTAAGCATATTTAAGTTCTACCTGGAAAGCCCTGGAGATTGTGAGTTGTGTTGTGTCTGCTGCACTGAAACGGGAATCTGAGTTCTTGTTCATGAAGCCGAAGTATGGACTGGAGGAACACATAAACACTCATGGTAGCAAGCAAATACGATTTATTAGAGAGCAGGAAAGTATAAAGCTCTGAGCGAAGATACTGAGGGGGGTAAGGAGTCCCCCAAAAGGTGGGGATTACAGCAGTTTTGTATCTTTACCAGTATTAATCTCTTCCTTTTTTGGTTGGCTCCTGTTCTTAAATCATGTTATTTCTAACTAATCAGTTTAAAGGTCAAGATGCTTAACTTAACATCTTTATTGCTTCTCTCCTCACCCTGAGCCTTCGGGGGAGCCTGCCACTATGGTGGTATTATCAGCATATCCGAGGTTGTTGGTATTTCCCCTGGGAGTCTCATTCCAGTGCAATCCAGCACAGCATTTTGCATGATGTATTCTGCATTTAAGTTAATAAGCAGGGTGAGAATATACAGCCTTGACATACTCATTTCCCAATTTTGAACCATTGTCTATTCCTATTAAGGTTGGTGCAAACATAAGGAGATCAACCCTGGGATTTCTTTGGAAGGAATGATGCTAAAGTTGAAACTCCAGTACTTTGGCCACCTCATGCGAAGAGTTGACTCATTGGAAAAGACTTTGATGCTGGGAGGGATTGGGGGCAGGAGGAGAAGGGGACGACCGAGGATGAGATGGCTGGATGGCATCACTGATTCCATGGACATGAATCTGAGTGAACTCCGGGAGTTGGTGATGGACAGGGAGGCCTGGTGTGCTGCAATTCATGGGGTCACAAAGAATCGGACAGGACTGAGCAACTGAACTGAACTGAAATGAAACATAATTGTGGTTTCAGACTGTGAGTTTTAAATCATTATAACTAGGCTCAAACACATCTTTATTAGTCAAAATAGGAACCATTAGAATCAATATATTTTTGCCAATAAGAAATACGTTTATTCCTGTAGTGTAAAAATCCATGTTTCAAGATTCAGTGAACTCTTGGAAAGCATTTTCTGCTTCCTGCTGGTTGTGAAATGTTTTCCCTGCAAAAAGTTGTTGAGATGCTTGAAGAAGTGGTAGTCAGTTGATGAGAGGTCAGGTGAATATGGTGAATAAGGTTAAACTCTGTGGTCCAATTCATTCACCTTTTGAAGCATTGGTTGTGTGATGTGCTATTGGACATTGTCATGGAGAAGAACTGGACCCATTCTGTTGACCAGTGGTGGATGCAGGCATTGCAGTTTTCGGTGCATCTCATCGATTTGCTGAGCTTACCTCTCAGAGGTAACGGTTTTGTCAGGCAGGATTAAGAAAGCTGTAGTGGATCCGACCAGTAGCAGACCACCAAACAGTGACCATGACCTTTTTTTGGTGCAAGTTTGGCTTTGGGAAGTGCTATGGGGCTTCTTCTCAGTCCAACCACTCACTGAGCTGCTGGTCACCAGTTGGTGTATACAATCCACTTTTCGTGGAATGTCACAATCCAATCGAGACATGCTTCATTGTTCAAAACGATAATTTTTTTCACCCACTTACTGAGCTTTTTCACCTTTCCAATTTGTGTCAAATGCTGAGCAACCATAGGAAGGTGGACACTGAGTTCTTTGGCAACTTCTTGTGTAGTTGTTAGGTGATCAACTTTGATGATTTCTCCCAACTGGTCGTTGTCAACTTCCAACAGCTGGCCACTATGCTCCTCACCTTCAAAGATCTCACTTCCTTTGCAAAACTTCTCAAACCACCACTGCACTGTACGTTCGTTAGCTGTTCCTAGGCCTGGTGTGTTGTTGACGTTGAGAGATATCTCTGCTGCTTTGTGACCCATGTTGAACTTGAATAAGAAAATCACTTGAATTTGCTTTTTGTCTAATATCATTTCCATAGTCCAAAATGTATATAAAAGAAACAGCAAATAGTAAGTTATTAGCAAGAAAACATAGTGAGAAATGTGCATTAAAATGATGTATAACATAGCCACATTTATCTAAGATTTATAAGGATGTATTCCAATGTCAAATTGCAAATTTCAACAACTGAAAAACCAAAATTACTTTGCACCAACCTAATAGCTTCCCAATTTTTAGTAAAATATGACGCTTTGTCTTAAATGTGCCTTAAGTCTTTCCATGTTAGTGATTGCCTCAGGTTGACACACAGCCCTTCTCTTATTGAGAAGGTTCTCAGCACTGAAAGAGCTATCCCCTGTGGGCCTCTTCCTTTCCTGAATATCTTTGCTGGATGTGAGTGGAATATTGCTCCTCCTTCCCACCCAAAATATCTAATTCTTAGCTCTGGGAACCTGTGAAGTTGACATTTTTGGGAAAAGGATCTTTGCTAGTATAATTAAGTTAAGCATCCTGAGATCATCCTGGGTTTAGGATTGGCTGATGTTCTTATAAAAGAAAGGAGATTTGTGACAGAGAGACAGAGAGGTCATTGAAGATGGAGATAGAGATTGAACTGATGGGTCTACAAGCTGAGCAACACCAAAGAAAACCACTAGGGGCTGGCCGAGAGACCTGGAGTGGATTTTCCCATGGAGCCTCCAGAAGAAACCAGCCTTGCTAACACCTCTATTTAAAACCTTTGGATCCCAGACCTGTCGATTTAAACCACCAGTTTACAATCATTTGTTATGGCAGCCACCAGAAACTCAAATCCTGGGTGTACCAAGAATGTGAGACTGGACCATTCTTTCCCCAGGCCATCCTCAGAGTTGTGTTTGCAGCAGGAAATTTTCAGAGAGGCGCTGGCTCCCTCTGGAATGTTCCCTGCACTCAGTGTTCCTCAGCTGTGATTCAGCCCTTTGTGTGAGCGGCACCCGTCTCTCACACATCCCTCTCCAGTGGAGTGTCATGGCAGGAGATGCAAGAATGATGGGTGCCCCGTGGTTGCTGACTCAGCAATCTCATGCCTTCTGCCAGCACCAGTGAAACAGGGACAAGTTGTGGTCCATGTTTAAGGAGGGTGGTATCAGGTGACACCTCCTCCACTCTCCCCTCAGTGATTCCTCTCTCCTTTCTAAGTTCAACATCTTCTGACTTTATTCTTCCTCTATGTATAGTATTTGTTATTGTTTAGATCGTTATTGGTTTAGATCTCCCCTCTGAGAAAATACAAGGCCCTATCTGTGGCCATATGTGTTATTAAAAATTTTTTTAAATTAATTTATTTACTTTAATTGGAGGCTAATTACTTTACAATATTGTGGTGGTTTTTGCCATACATTGACATGAAATAGCCATGGGTGTACATGCGGTTCCCCATCCTGAACCCCCATCCCACCTCCCTCCCCATCCCATCCCTCAGGGTCACCCCAGTACATCAGCCCTGAGCACCCTGTCTCATGCATCGAACCTGGACTGGCAATCTATTTCACATATGGTAACATACATGTTTCAATGCTGTTCTCTCAAATTATCCTACCCTTGCCCTCTCCCACAGAGTCCAAAAGTCTGTTCTTTACATCTGTGTCTCTTTTGCTCTCTTACATATAGGGTCATCGTTATCATCTTTCTAAATTCTATATATATGCATTAATATACTGTACTGGTGTTTTTCTTTCTGACTTACTTCACTCTGTATATCAGGCTCCATCCTATTACTATACTACATCTTATGCTGCTGCTGCTGCTAAGTCACTTCAGTCGTGTCCGACTCTGTGCGACCCCATAGACGGCAGCTCACCAGGCTCTGCTGTCCCTGGAATTCTCTAGGCAAGAACACTGGAGTGGGTTGCCATTTCCTTCTCCAATGCATGAAAGTGAAAAGTGAAAGTGAAGCTGCTCAGTCGTGCCCGACTCTTAGCGACTCCAGGAACTGCAGCCTACCAGGCTCCTTCGTCCATGGGCTCTTCCAGGCAAGAGTACTGGAGTGGGGTGCCATTGCCTTTTCCGACTACATCCTATACTACTCTGTATAATAGTTTCATCCACCTCTTTAGCACTGATTCAAATGTGTTATTTTCAATAGCTGAGTAATATTTCATTGTGTATATGTACCACAGCTTTCTTATCCGTTTGTCACATGTGTTATTTTTAACCCCAGTGGTGTAGAGGTGTTTTACACAGTGATGGAAACTTTGTTTTCATTTCCTACTCTATCTTTTGGCCACATCACACAGCATGTGGGACTTTAGTTCCCTGACTGGGAATTGAACCCATGTCCCCTGCCTTGCCAGCATAGTCTTAACCACTGGATTGCCCGTGAAGTCCCAGTTTCTTAACTCTTAATTCAATGCTTATTGCTCACCTCCCTCTGCACCGCCCACCACCAAAATGTGGTACTGAAAGATGCTGCTGGACATCTGGCAATGGGTAGCTGATCTCATGCAGGCAGAACAGGTGAAGAATTTCCATTTAGGTCTCAGGTCCTCAGTGAATTTCTCAAATCTTACACAGAAGGGAGTCTCTGAGGTGTCGGGCTGCTAAGAATTTAATGGCCTTTGGCAACTGGGCTGCCTGGCCCCATCCCAATTATTTTTCCCACCTTCTACTCTCTCTCACACACAGAGATAGTCATCCCAGCAAAATGCACTGCCTTCCCCGAAGCTCCTTACTCTCCTTCAGTTACAGCTTCCCTCATCCCATAGGACCCAGCTCCTATCTCACCTGCTCAGGGAAAGGATGGAACATTCTCTCACTTGCCCTATCCTTTGGCCTCTATTTCCCAGAAGACCTGGTGCTAGCTCTTGTCATATCCCTCCCTGGCTGGCATGATTCTGGGACTGCAGGGTAATTCTGTGGGTCAGGGATGCATCTTGCTCTTCTTTGCTGCCTATATGTTTGGAGCATATTCTGTACACAGCAGTGCTCAGTACATGTGGATTTCAGTTCTGCAAGTGGAATTGCTCAGTCATGTCCTGCAAATGGGTCTTTTCTTAAAATTATAATTTAATTTTTTAACACCAAAAACATTTTGCATTGGTGTATAGGCAATTAACAATGTTGTGATAGTTTCAGGTGAACAGTGAAGAGACTCAGCCATAATGTATACATGTATCCATTCTCCCCCAAACGCCCCTTCCATCCAGTCTGCCACATGACATTGAGCAGAGTTCCATGTGCTATACAATAGATTTTTGTTGGTTATCCATTTTGAATATAGCAGTGTATATACCCCTTCCCAAAGTCTTAACTATCCCTTCCCCCACCAGCAACCATGAGTTCGTTTTCTAAGTCTGAGTCTTCTTCTGTTTTATAAGTTCATTTGTATCATTTCTTTTTAGATTCCACATATAAGGCATGTCATGTGCTATTTCTCTTTCTCTGACTTACTTTACAAAATATGACACTCCCCAGGTCCATCCATGTTGCTGCAAATGGCCTTATTTCATTCTGTTTTAATGATGGAGTAATATTCCACTGTATATATGTACCACACCTTTCTCAACTGGTAAAGAATCTGCCTGCAATGCAGGAGACCTGGGTTTAATCCCTGGGTTGGGAAGATCCCCTGGAGAAGGAAAAGGCTACCCACTCCAGTATTCTGGCCTAGAGAATTCCATGGATTGTATAGTCCATGAGGTCACAAAGAGTCAGATATGACAGTGATTTTCACTTTCACTCACTGTTGATGGATATTTAGGTTGTTTCCATGTCTTGGCTATTGTAAACAGTGCTGTGATGAAGATGGGGTGTATGTATCTTTTTCAGCCATGTTTTTCTCTGGATATATGCCCAGGAGTGGGATTGTAGGGTCATATGGTAGTTCTATTTTTAGTTTTTTAAGGAATCTCCGTACTGTTCTCCATAGTGGCTGTACCAATTTACGTTCCCACCAAGTGTGCAGAAGGGTTCCCTTCACTTCATGCCCTCTCCAGCATTTCTTGTTTGAGGATTTTTTGATAAGAGCCATTCTGATCGGTGTGAGGTGATATCTCATTGTAGTTTTGATTTGCATTTCTCTAATAACGAGTGATGTTGAACATTTTTTCATGTGCCTATTGGCCATCTGTATGTCCTCTTTAGAGAAATGTCTATTCAGGTCTTCTGCCCAGTTTTTAAGTGGGTTGTCATAAGCTGTTTGTAAATTTTGGAAACTCCTGCAAAATGGTCTTGTTGGAAAGCCTGCAGATGCCAATTGCGGCCTCAGTGAAAGTCATAAAAGAAATCACTAAGCAGCTATTGTTCATTGGTCAAATTTGATAACAGCTAAATTTAGTCCAAATATAAGGTCAACATATGAATAAATTATCTAGTAAGTGGGAATTGTTTTATTTACTTATTTTATGGCACATTTCTTGTAGAATATACAAATTGCTCCAGAGGCTATGAATCCTTAAGAAAATATGAGAAAGACAAGGGTTTGTAAAAGCCACATCAGCATTCTAATCAATTTCAGAGGCTTTGACAGTTAAGAAGACGGTCCAAACATAAATACAAAATTCGCTTGAGAAGTGATTTTAATGGATTCCACAGGTCTCAAGCAAACATATGGCCTGCAGCCTTCTCTTTGAGGATGACTTCCCTAAGAAGTCTATGTATCTGATTGGCTATTTGGGGGTTGATGACTGATAAGGTCAACAGGGTGACTACCGTGACTTTTTTCCAAGTGCCAAGAGTAGGAGATTTTTAAACATATCTATTTGGCTGCATTGAGTCTTGCCGTAGTTGTGGCATGTGGACTCTTAGTGGCAGCATGGAGACTCTTAGCTGTGGCATGTGGGATCTAGTTCCCCAATCTGGGATTGAAGCCAGGCCCTCTGCATTGGCAGCATGGAGTCTTAGCCACTGGACCACCAGGGAAATCCCAAGGAGGAGGAATTTTTGCCTTATCTTGTTAAACATCGTGGTAAGCAAGACGCCAGTTTCAAAAATCTTTGTTTTCTTCCACGGGTTCAGCAGTTTGGGGTTAGTAGATATTTATTGCATTTAATAAGAATGGAAACTGTTGGTGAGAAAGAGCACTACAGCGTGATCATGCCTAAAAGCCTAAAGTTGAACTTTTTCCACCCTGACCTTTAAATAGGTCAAAGCCCCCATGAGAGTGTGGGATCAGCAGCTCTACAGCTACCAGGAACTGGTTCAAATTTGCATTATGTATACAGCGGATGCTTTAAAATCAAGCAACATCAAAAATATCAACAATGGGATATTGTGATTTGTAACAAATATTTATTTTTGACTTCATCTATTGTTCCTGGCTCCCCGCTCCCAAAACCCTGGAATTTCCTAAGTAGTAAGAGCAAGAGGAGCATTTTTGTTATAATATATGATCTTTTGTCCTCAGTTCTTGAAAGTGCTTCAGAGCCATAAAGGTGAAATAAGTGTCATGTTATTTGTAACAAATCCATTTCTACCATACCTGAATTTACATTAATAAGGTGACTTTTGGAAAACCCCTGAGGTCTTTACAGGTGACATTAGTTGTAATGAACCTGCCTACCAATGTAGGAGACACAAGAGACATGGGTTCAATCTCTGGATCGGAAAGATTCCCCTGGAGTAGAAAGTGGCAACCACTCCAATATTCTTGTCTGGAGTATACCTTGGACAGAGGAGCCTTTGTGGGCTATAGTCCATGAGATCGCAAAGAGTCAGACATGACTGAAGCAACTTTGCATGCACCGAGGTTGGACGGTTGGTTGTCTGGGAAACCACTAAGATGCTTAGAGGGTTGGAACACTCAGCACCAACCTCTCACCTGGGAAGGTCATGTGGGGTCATGGGCGATGGCTGGAAGTTGAGTTCAGTCGTCATGGCCAAAGATTCAATTGGTCATGCCCATGTAAATATCCCTGAATTTCTGACTTTGTAGAGCTTCCAGATTGGTTAACCAGAGTGCATCATCACGCTGAGAGCGTGGCACACCTTAAACTTTGCAGGCACAGAAGCTCCTGCGTTAGAAACCTTTTCAGATCTCACCCTGTGTATCTCTTTGTTTAACTGTTCATTCCTGTCCTTTGTAATAAATCAGTAACCTAACTGAGTAAACTGTTTTCCTGAGTTCTGTAAGGCACTGTAGCAAATTAATCATAGGTGTTTGGGGAACCTTCAACTGATAGCTAGTTGGTCAGAAGCACAGGTAACAACCCGGCCTTGCCCTGACATTTAAAGTGGGGTAGTCTTGGTAGGACTGAGCCAAGTTATGACCCCAGGAGAACACAAAGTAGGACTGATTAAGTAGGACTTAACCTGTGGGATCTGATGCCTTCTGCAGGTAGATGTCAAAATTGAGCTTCATTGTGAAACACCTAATCAGTGTCTGGGGCTTCCCAGGTAGTGCTAGTGGTAAAGAACCCACCTTCCGATGCAGGAGACAGACTCAGGTTCTAATCCTGGGGTTGAGAAGATCCTCTGGAGGAGGGCATGGCAACCCCACTCCAGTATTCTTGCTGGGAATATCCCATGGACAGAGGAGCCTGGCAGGCTACAGTCCATGGGGCTGCGAAGAATCTGATATGACTGAAGTGACTTAGCACGCATGCAATCACTGTCTACTGAGAATTGCAGAATTATTTGGTGGAGTTGGAAAAAACACATTAGAAACAATTGCTTTGAATACTCTAGTCGGCTTCATATTCCTTAATTTGGGTTTGTTTTGGCGGTGGGAGAAATGTTCATGATCAAGACATCTGAGCTTAGGAGAGAAAACTCAGCCATATTTCTGTTTCTCTAAAATTTGGCAGGTGTATTTAGATATGAGCAAAAAGGCACCAACATGAGTGGTATACTGGGGAAACCTCTATAGTATGCACAGCACAGAGGAAGGAGGGGAGCAGAAAGAGAAGGAAGCACTTTCCTATCTAGGTGAAAAGTACAATAAACCATGCAGGAGGGAGCAAGGGTGGGTGTGTCTTGGTCCCATAACAAATGAGGAAGGAGGGGTCAGGAGCGGCCTCTTGAGGAAATCACACCTTGATAGAGCTGTACTCACTGAGCTCAGTTTCTTGTGGGGGTTAATTACCAGTGAGAGTTGACCTTTGTGTTTTCCTGGGGTCATTGAAACGGAACCACAGAGACCCCATAATCTGCAAATTGGTCCTTTCATGTATTGCCAATGGGAAAATATATTGAAGTAACAGTTTTCATTAATTATTTGATAACGGCTGCCCTTTAGCAAACCAGTTCATTAGGAGTCTACTCTCTGGATATATTCTCAAAAGTTCACTAAGCACGGTTTTCTCTGGAGTTGAGGGGGGGCGGTCTGTCTGTGAAGATGGCTATCACCCTCTGGGATAGTGCTGTGTGATTATTAAAATCAATCAATGAAACTCTCCTGGGAGGATCATGAAAGGCATGCTTGTCTGTCTGAGCTGGCAGCCCACTGGGGAGACTCAGTGTGCATTGAATCAGCCATCACTTGTTTCCCACTTTTCTCTCCTATTTCAGATGAGGAGCTAAAACCTAAGGGTCTCCTGCACAGGTGTCCTTCTGTGGCTATGCTCTACTTTTACGGGCAAAGTTGTGAGCGTGGAAAGGACACGACAGGGACTGGTAAGAATGAATGACCAGGAAGTGGCATTTGAAACACAGTTATGTTCCCTCATTTATTTACACTGAGTGCTTTTCCGTCCAGAAACTTCAAGGCTTCTTCCTGGGATACCTGACTTCCCCCCAGATATGCCCACTGCACATGCACCATACCCAGCATGTATATTTGGAAAATGGGGGCTCTCATGCTCTCCTCCTTGAACTTGGGACAGCTGTTTGGCCTTCTCACTGAGACTGGGCAGAACCCACCCCAACCTTGCTGTACAGGAGCACAGTCCATGGTGCTGGGTGGGCAGCGGGAGAAGTTGGGTAGGAAGAGTAGGCCTCTGGCAACTATTTCTTCTAGTCCTTTATTTATTTGTTTGTTTCACATAGATGATCTTAACCATATAAGCACACTTATTTGATCAAACTATGTGCCTTACACACACAGTACACATGTCAGCCACAGAATAAAATAAGAAACGTTCTTTCAGAGAGTTTAATGATTGGTGGGGACCTGAACAATAGATGTTTGAGTTGAGGAAAATTTTGATTGCACTAATATAACCAGACCTTATGAAATTTAAAATTAACACCCAGTTTTCATCGTTAGCATCCGTTTTCCTATATAAGATTAGAATTCAATTATATAATTGTTCCTCTTTTGGAAAAGATAAGTTTAGATGTCTAGACAATTTCATGTATACAAAATGCTTCATTTGAGGCTGCATTAAAAGAAGTCTAGATTCCCCAGGACTGAGTGTCCTCTTGGAGAACAATGAGTACATTCGTAGAATGTCTTTACTATTTGCTGAAGAAGATAAAATATGTCTCATGGCTTTTCCCTACCAATTTTTGGTTCTTTCCCCTACTCCCCCCACCTACACACACACGCATACACACACTTTCCCCAATATTAGCTATTTCTGCATTTCCCCCATATTCTGAATTTCTTCACATGTTTAGTTTTTTTCAAAGAGACCCATGTTATGTTTTCTTTTAAGCTACTGAATTTTGTGATTCTAAGACAAAGAGATAATTTTAGCTCTAATATGGAATTGAAGGCATGGTGTTTGGGGAAGGGAAAGATAAAAAATCATGGTATGTTAGAACTATCAACAGCAAACACCATATTTTCTAGAAGAAGAAAAAGAAGGGAAGGAGGCAGGTAGAGGTGACAAACACATCATTTGGGAGACAGGCATCAATCATTGTGAACAAAAATGAAGGTACAGCTGTGGAAGTGCAAAAGCAGTCTGGAAAGGAACCTGGTTCCTGGTTGCTTTACCAGGTCACTTGTAGGCAAACAGGTTCCATTCGAGTTCCTGGCAACTGACATTGATAGAGGCAGGGTGTGTTTATCAAGAGACCATCTTTGTCCCTCTGGCGGAAAGAACAGGCAGTATGGTCCTGTGGATCTAGGACTAGCAGGTCTGACTGATTAATGCAGTCTTATTTATAGAACTGCCATTCATGTGTGCTTTGAGGATGACCAGGGAAGATATTCCCAGCACATGACGGGCGAGAAGCCCACGTCCTTGGTGGCCTCTTGTAGTACGCCCAGTAAGGCTGCGCGAGTCCCAGCGGAGGGACAGCAGAGCAGTCACAGGGGGCTTGCAGTGTTGGAGCCACCAGCCTTGTATCTGGTTCCGTGGGGTGTACTCTAGGTTAAGGAATAGAGTTTGCTTCAGGGGCTTTGACCACGCTGAGTCTCGTCCCCACATTCACACGCACAGGGCCAGTGCCTCAGTCGTGTGAAAGGAAGAGCACCGGGCACGAGGAGGTGGCACCCGGAGGGCTGGAGGTGGGGTTCTCACGTGTGCGGTGAAGCTGTG
>SJXQ01011856.1:132578-158540 GCA_006408695.1 Aepyceros melampus | reverse complement strand
GCATTAAAAGAAAGAAGGCCTCAAGCAGGAGGCACACTCCAAGAGCAAGTTCTACTGTCTCAGAGAAGCTTGGGAGGAAGACAGTGCTGTGCAGAGGGCTGGGGAAGCCCACTTCAGCACACCCACACAGACCCCACTGGACAGGTGAGCCCACTGCTCACCTGCCTCCTGTGTGGCCTAATCTCACCAAATCCAGTGGTCAGGTCAGGAGTTATTTGAATACTCAGACTTTAAAAGCTGGCATTGAACATTCCTGTGCTTAGATGTCTAGTCATAGAAAGGCTTTGCTGGAAATAAGTATGCAAAGTATAAAGTACACATTGTAGGGGATGTATGCACACAGACCCATGTATGGCCTGAGCCTCTGGAGCCACTCTGTCCTGGCCCAGCGACACCAGGTTCCTGACTTGGGGAAACTGAGATAAGAAGTTATTGTTTAAGCTTTTAAGTTTGGGTATGCTTTACACAGTAGAGATAAAACACAAAATGTTAGCTGATAGGATATGGCCTGTTTGGAACCCCCTCAGAGTGGACCCTTTAGCCTTGCCATGGCTCTCTCACTGGGGTCTGGCTGACTTTTATCCAAAACACACATCTGGCTCCAATTCTGGGTCAGCCAGTGCTCTTTCAAGGCTGAGTTAGATTCTTCTGGGATCAGAAAGCTCCTGGGGGATCACTGAATTCTCCACTTATTGGAGAATTCTATCCTATTGGCATTGAAGAAAGTGGTACACAGGCATCTTGGCAATTGACTCATAAATTATCATCATTATTTGATCCTCATAAGCCTCATCAATTTTGGGTATCTGGGGGGAAAAATCCAGTCTCTGGACCTGAACATGTGTGGTAACACCTTTCGAAGCCTTGTCCAGGGCTTAGCTAGCCTCTCCTTAAGGATATTCTGTGCCAGCCCCCTTTAACATCATGATAAGTCATGGAGAAAAAGATGGAGTAAGAGTGGATATCTCCCCTAGAGGGTCAATAGTCAAGAAATATTCATTGAATGAATATATAAGTTCCTTTTACATTGCTGTTAACATTATATATATTTATACCTGTAGCTATATGCTTCACTTTTCTATTTAGCATTTTTCTTCAAGTGTCTCCAGGCCACCTGAAGTCTTTGTAGACATCGCTATGAGGGTAGCACCAAGCTCCACTGACAGTGGACACTTACGGCTGAGCACTCTACCAGCTAGTCCAAACTTGGTCTGCCTAGCATAGCTAGTGGCATGTATCACAGATCTTTTCTATGCCTATATTTAGGGATATTTTCTCTATTAATAATAATGCTGAGGTATACATACATTTTCACTTGAATGCATATCTATTTGCTTTGGACTGATCCTCCAAAGTGGACTCCTTAGGTTAAAAGGCAACAAGGAAGACCACAGCAGCCATAACATGTAGGGATTGGCCTGGCATCATGGCAGAACACAGGATGAGTGGAAATAGGATATGTTTTGTGTGAGGAGTGCTGTGTTCTGCCAGCAAGGTGTGGTATGGAAATGTGGTTGGTAAGGGCAGGGAGAAGGCAAGATTCATGGTGGGTAACATTTAACTTCCCACTATATTGTTTAGGCTTGGGCTTCCCTGGTAGCTGAGCTAGAAAAGAATCTGCCTGCAATGTGGGAAACTCTGGTTAGATTCCTGGGTTGAGAAGATCCCCTGGAGAACGGTTAGGCTACCCACTCCAGTATTCATGGGCTTCTCTGGTGGCTCAGTTGGTAAAGAATCTGCCTGCAATGTGGGACCTGGGTTCAATCCCTGGGTTAGGAAGATCCCCTAGAGGAGAATCTTTAGTAATCCATTCCAGTATTCTTGACATGGACAGAGGAGCCTGGTGGGAATCGCAAAGAGTCAGACATGACTGAGTGACTTAGGCTTAGAAAATAACAATCAAATTACCTAAAGGATTTTAGAATTAAACTTGACAAACTGATACTAATATTCATCTAGAAGAGAAAATGTACAGCAACAGCTAAGAAGAATTTAACTGTATTAATTAAATTGATAGAGATGGATGGAACAAGCAACAAAAATCTCAGATCTAGAAAAAGCTGATGTACATCTAGGAATATGGTAAATATTGAAGAAAGAGTTTTACATGGGTGGAAAAAAAGAAATATATTAATGTTTAAAGAACTGATAAAAAATTTGACAGCTCTCTTTCTCATTATTAGCAAATTTAAATTTCACAAATATTAAAAAATTAAACATTCAAAAAATTATAAAAGTATATTAGAAAATATAGGGGAATATTATATACCTTTGGGGTAGAAAATGTCTATCTATATACCTGTCATCTATTTTATGACTATATTTGTAAGTTTCATATGTGACTAAAACAAATGAAAAAGAATGGATGTATTTTTTAAAGGTGAAAAAAATATGAAAACTGAAATTGACTTACAATTGTATGCTCTAAGAAACTGGAGAAGTCTAATCCCAAATGGGGTCCCCACATGAATTTGCAGGTGTTTTTGAGAGTACTCGCCTTGAAAAGGTGTTTTGAGAGTACTCCGTTTTGTTGCTGATTTTGATATATTGGTGCACACCACAGATGGTAGAGGAACCCAAGCGAGAAATGAGAGTTGACCCCAGAGCGGGTCAGCCTATTGTTATTGCAAACCTCAACCCCATTCTACACTGGACTGCATCATGGAGAAACTAAGCTATGCTTCTTTTTGTGCCAATCCATTCTATGTACATCAAGATTTGTAAGCCATCATATCCAATAACATTTTGGGTGTACATGTAGGTACAGGGAGTGTTGGTTAGGCTGGGCCCATAGCAAGGCACGGGAATGAGCTTCCACTTGTGGCAGGTTGTACTGAGAGGCTGGAAGCAGCAAAGCCCCTTCCTAGTGGCTGCAAAGCCAGACTTCACACATGCCCAGGGCTCTGCCCATGGCCATTAGATGCAACCACAGACCCTGGTGGCCCTATCGTTTTGCCACACTTCAAAAACAGGCACTCTCATTCCTCTCTTCTGTTTCTCCTGCTTTCTTTGTTTTCTATTCTTCCTTCTGTATTGCACACAAAATTCCCCATAAGTAATTTTACATGGTCCAGCTAACCACAATCCAGCATGTTGCAGTCAGATTTGTCAGAGTTCTTAAAACAAAGGCTGTTCCTTTAGAGTGTCATTTACCCAGCACAGTAGCAAGTAACCATGCGTGACTATTTAAATGTATGTTTATTAAACGAAATAAAATAAAAACCTAGTCCGTCAGTCGTAGTAGTCACATTTCAAGTGCTCAGTAAGCATCTGTGGTTTGTGGTGGCATGCTGAGTGCATGTCCAGAACATTCCATCACGGCCAGAAGCCCTGCTCTGGAGGCTGGCCTTCGGCAGGTACGGATCTGGATAGAGTCCGTCAGAGGTGTAGCAGTAGGTCTCAGGACAAAGGCACGGAAATGTTTGCATGTGGGCTTGCATCTAACCTCTGTGGACAGCGGTCAGCATGTGGAGGCTGTCATGTATGGAAAGTTGGGCTTGTGGCACAAGTTCTGTTTCCATGCAGCAGAGAGCAAGGCTAGAGAAGTTCTGGACCCAGTGCTGGCCAGTTTTCTCAGACTGCATTCTCAAACACCTTCTGGCAGTCATCTGTACTCTTTGTGATGCAATTTTTCTCATCCATAAATGACAAGATTTTATTTCCCGGCCAGCTTCCGGCACAGTGTGTGATCCAGTGGCCCATTCAGTGCAAGGAGCAGAATGCTAGTTTTCTGATACCGAGGCTAGTATTTTGGTCACTGGAAGACTCACTCAGGGAAAAAGAATGAACTCATTGGCAAGTTCTATTGAGAAAGGAAATACTGTGAGGACTTCTCTGGCTGTCCAGTGGCTAAGACTCCACACTCCCAAGGCAGGGGACCTAGGTTCAATCCGTGGCTAGGGAGTCAGATCCTACATCATGCAACTAAGAGTTCATACCACTGTGTCTCTTGGGACTGACCCTGGCAGATGTCTGTACTATATTTCAGACCTCTCCTCTGTCAGTGGCAGTGCTCTGAGATACGTGATTTATTCAACCAGGTCTTCTGTGGGTGGAAGTTTAAAATCCTTCCAGTTTTCACTATTAAACATTATATTGACATAAATACAGTTGTTTATTTACCCTTGTGAACTTTTGTGAGTCTCCAAGATCTAGTCTTAGAATTATTGGATCAGAAAGCATTTACATTTTAAGTTTTGGTGGTGATTGTCACTTTATCCTCCCCCCAAATCTTGTCAGTTAACATATCTGCAGAAATTTAATGACAGTGGCTGTTTCCCCAATCTTATATTCAGGATGTGTCCTCAAACTTTTCAGATCTTGCTAGGTATCTTTTTTTTTTGCTTGAATTTGCAAATTTTTGATGACCGATTACGTTGAGAATTTCTCATACGCTTATAGCCAAGTGTATTCCTTCTTTTCTGAGAAAACATTCATATCCTTTGTCATTTTTCCACTGAACATTTTACCCCTTTCTTTGAAAATGTTCTTTGCCTATAAGAACAAAAGCAATCATTAATTTTAGGGTCTAAGAAGACTCAAGCTTAATGGTGTGGACAATTCAGAACTGATGATGAGATGGCCCCAGGAGCTTCCCCCTGAGTGAGTGGTGAGAGCCCTGGACCATACAATGGAGGGGTCTAGTGAGCCACAGATGGATGCTAAGTCCAAGGTCACCAACCAACTCGTAGATTTTCAGTGGAAGTTGGGTATGGCTGTGAGCTTGGACAGCTGCAGATCACTTAAGTATCCTTGTTACAGTGATGCTCAAGGTGGCAGATCATTTAGGCCAAATAAAGAACAAGTCCTTTGAAATGACAATTCCACAGTGTCAGGATTTCTACAGACAGTTCAAGGAAATTGCTATAATTTTTGAAACTGTGTGAAAACTGATTACTTGGTTGATGAATTGCTACCATCATTCTAAAACCGTGGACTTCACTTTCTGCAGCAAAACTGCCTAGGATCAAATGATATTTATTGAATGAAAATTGCACCTTTGATTTTCCATTTTTCTTAAATAATAAAAGAAATCAGATAAATAGGAAAACAAAGGACCAATGAAAACTTATATCTCTGACTCATTCATGCCACTTACATGAATTTATTCTCTAAAAAAGCCTAAAAGTTCAGTAGAAGGCAAGAGCTATGTGTCCGATGGTACTCATTTCTAAGAAATGGAAACAACTAACCCTTAAAAATGAAAACTATTTGCAAATGGAAAATGATTTTGATATAATACTGAATGAAATAAAGCCAAAATGTAAACTATCTGCATGATAATAACAACCATGGAAAAATATGCATGCAAATAGTCTCATGCAAGTGGCCTCTTCCTGGAAAAGAATATGGAAAAGTGAAAACAATGGTGTGTAAGAGAGGTAAAATTGCCGGAGACTCTTCCAATGAAAACCAGTGAACAAGTCAACAGATAAAGTCTAGGGAGCTGGAGAGGGTGGAAGCAGGGTCTTTAGAGTGAAGGAGCTTGCTATGTGCTGTCTGATGTACTGGCCTGTGCAAGACCCACAAAGGACCACCCTCACACACACCTTGCACTTCCCAGCATCAGTCACTGGCCTATGACTCACGGTATTTTTCATGGCTATCTATGTTTTAAATCTATTTTTCTTAATATTTTTTTCTGATTTGACTTTGAATATAATCATTCCTTCTACTTGGTTGCTTAATAGCAATATTTTGCTAGTAATAGTTTCTTAAATGCATATAAAAATTAATAGGAAACTATTAACATAAAAATTTTTTCATCAGAGTCTCCATAATAGGAGACTAGAGGAACTGCATTTTTGCTTGAAACATTGATTCTGTTAATAAACTAAGTTTAGACAAGATTCTAATCAGCAGAGATACTTTTGGAACACAACCTCTTTGTGGCTTTGCTTCTGAGCCCTGTGCTGGGTTAGCAAGTCTGCAAAAGGCTAGAAGTTGCACTGGACAAGTGCTGGCCCTCTAGCTCTAGCACGGTTTCAGCAACGGACATCAGCCAGAAAAGCCAGGGGTTATTTTGCAGGAAGGGGGACCCTTTCCAGGGACCAAAAATGGGCTCTTATCTAACACTCAGAAATGAATTGTCCAAGGAGACACATGTGATGACAAAGCAAAAGACTTTATTGGGAAGGGGCACCCAGGTGGAGAACAGTAGGTAAGGGAACCCAGGAGGACTGCTCTGTCATGTGGCTCACAGTCCTGGCTTTTGTGGTGATGGGATTAGTTTCTGCGTTGTCTTTGGCCAATCATTCTGACTCAGGGTCCTTCCTGGTGGCACACACATGGCTCAGCCAAGATGGATGCCAGCAAGAAAGATTCTGGGAGGTGGTAGGACACTTGGCATCTCCTTTTGACCTCTCTGGAATTCTTCCAGTTAGTGGTGGCTTGTTAGTTCCGTGTTCCTTACCAGAACCTCCTATCATAAAATACCTCATGCAAATAGTTACTGTGGTTTCCGGCCAGAGTGAATGGTTTCAGTCAGTATGCTTCTCCTAAAAGTTAGAGATGATGGTTAGGCTAGCAAGAATTTATTCACAAGGATAGGAGAGGTTGTTTCTTTCCTTATAAAGACTGTTAGCCCATATTAAGTATTGGGTAAGATTTTTTGGGTAATAGAGTTTTTGGGTAATAATTCTTTGGAATTCTGGACCAAAACATCAACTCTGGAAGAACACTTAGAAACAAAGAGCATTTAGATGCAGGATCCAAATTTGGCTGTAGCTGCCCCAGTATCCAGAGCACTTGTCACCCTTTTGACTGCAGCATGCCAGGCTTCCCTGTCCATTGTCAACTCCTGGAGCCTGCTCAAACTCATGTCCATCGAGTCGGTGATGCCATCCAACCATCTCATGATTACTATTTAATAATAAAGGTGAGGATACTTGTCCTGCTTTCTATTTCTACATTATCTGGCTCCACTCTTCTCCTCTAGAAAATTAGTGGATATACAGAAAGCCAGGGATATGTTAGCCTGGAGAATAAATCATTATAAAAGGGCTCTCTCCAATCAAATGTCATTCAGTAGATTTTACTTATTACTTTTACCTCCCCCCCCCATTTGTTTGCATTAGCACACAGTTTCATTCACAACTTTTTTCCCCCAGTGATTTTAAAATTGGGATGAAGAAGTGAATGTGATGAAGCTAGTTCACATTGTGGAAATGGCAAGCACAAGCTCATGACTGTCTGTCTGCAACAGCTGTTGCAGATGTTTCCACTACACAATAGAGGGTGTCTGTGGGGATGACCCACCTCACACATTGGTCTGAGAGTCCCAGCCGGCAAAGCTCTATCTTATTGCTACTAAGTCCCTTGGAAATGAATTTTTACCACTTCCTTTTGTGATTTTGGTCAATGCTGAAAAATTCTCACTACCAGAAACTTTTCACATTGGTCTTTTTATCTGGTCTTATTTTCTATTTTAACCTGATGTTGAATATCCAGCATTTCTCAAGTTGAGGTAAGAAGTTGGAGGCCTAGAGAACATACTGTCTGTCTGTAAAGGAGCATCCGTGGGAAAGTATGACATCTGGATTCTCATATCTGCTCTCTTTCACAGGGGGGCTGCCAAGCAGAGCAGTTTCATCAATTACCACCATGCTTATGTGAATAACAGCGCCTTTGCAGAACTCTGAATATCCTGTCTTCCAACAAAGGACAACATGGCTTAGTAAGGGAAACTCCCAGGGGAAATATAACAGATAGATTGCCACACTGGCCCACGTAGCACCCACAGTTGAATGAGGACTCACTCCCCCAAGCTTTTTCTTGTATGCTGCTCCTGATCCACAGGCCTCCACCTGTGTTCTGCCTGTTTTCTCTTTCCTTAGTTGTTTGTATTTTGTAGGGAAAGAGCACGTGATCATGTAAAGAAGTGGTACCAGATAAAACTATAGAAATACTGAAAAACATACACGCACAGAAGTGTGTACAGTACGAAGAATCTCCCTCCTAGTTCAGACCCCAAACCGAGGCTCTCTCTTTAGCAAGCTTCTCATTCATCCTTTCAGAAATATTCAAGTGGTACAAGTTGTATGTATAACCCTCTTGTTTAAACAACTGGGACATTCTATGCTCATCGTTTTTTATGTATAGTGTGACCTTGGCACTAACCAAGATGAGTCAGGCTTTCTTTGTGCACCCAAGGGACATGAAGGCAGGTTCCCAGGCATGAGTTATGAATGGTGGCTTGTGAATGCGCAGAGAGTGGTGATGGCTACCGGGACCCAGGGTTACACGAGCCTGGTATCTGTTTTCCTCTTTGATTGGGATATTAGGTAGATCTGGAGTATGCTCTCGTTCAGTGTCTCCTCATGTAGGATGTTGCTTCAGTTTCTTGTTGCTGCTGTGACATATTAACACAGACTTAGTAGCTAAAAACAGCACAACTTATCTTACAGTTCTGTACTTCAGGAGTCTGGATTTAGCTGATTAGCTAAATTAGTCTGATTTAGCTCTCACAGGCTAAATCAAAGTGCGAACAGGGCTGGGTTATATTCTGGAGGATCTAGAGGGCCATTTCCTTGCCTTTTCCAGCTTTGAGGCTTCCCGAATTCCTTGAATCTTGACCTCTTCCTCCATCTCTCCAATCTTCAAAGCCAGAAGCATTGCATCTTCAGATCTCTCTTTCTGACCTTGCTTCCATCCTCATAGCTCCTTCTCTGCCTCTTTCTTCCACATTTGAGGAGCCTTGTGATTCCATATCTTAGATAATCCAGGATAATTTCCCCTTTGCTGTATAACCTAACATATTCACAACTTCTAGGGTTTAGATAGGGACAGGTTAGGAGGGCTGTTAATTTGTCTACTACAGATGTCAATTCCTATTACATGAAAAAGAGGAATGAAGTTTTCTGTTGAAAAGTTTATTTTCAAATAAACACAATAGGCTTTGATACCCTAAGGGACACTGAATCTTTTCAAAAGTGTTCTCCAAAGTGGTGGAGTCTTGTGTCAGATCAACACCTACCCTCCACATCTGCCTGAAACCCAGGCAGCCACCTGCAAGCCACAGGCTAGGGCTACCTGGCTAGGAGGCTGGTGAGCAGCCCTGGGACAGCTGTTCCCACCTACTCCAGCAGGTCCCCAGGGAAGGCTTCTGCCCACTGGCTCTGTGCTTCTGGCAGCCCAGGCTGCAGCCACCTCTGGTGCAGACCTACAGCCTGTGCAATGCCCTGTTAGAAGCTCTCTTCGTCCCAATTTTCCGGTGCCCTCCCGGTCACCTGAAGCAGACGCGAGAGTCCACGTGCATCCACAGAGCTGCTAAGTGAAGCCTGCTCCCGTGCAGGCAGTGGTACTTTCTGAACAGTGGCTGTTGATCCACTGAATGGATAAGATTGCCATCTTGCCATACCTACTCCCCTAAAGAGACTTCCGGTAATGGGGGCGTAGTGGTAATACCAGCAGGCACAAGAACTGCTAGGACCTGGTGAGGGTGGGGTGTGCAGGGACAGAGTCAGGGGAGCACAGTCTGTGCTCTCAGGGTGAGGCTCTGTCGGTGACCTGGTCGCTGGCCACTGTCCCTCTGCATCTTGCTACCTTAGGGGACATGGTTCAGGCCCACCTGGTGGCCGCCCTAAAGCCCTTGCCTTCCTGCACCCACAGGAGCCCCTCTCCTGCCTCTCCGCCGACTTTCCTCCTAGCCCTTCATGAGTTTCTTCTCTATGTAGTTCCTCTGCCAGTCCCTTAAAGAGTGTGTGTGTGTGTGTGTGTGTGTGTGTGTTAGTTGCACAGTCGTGTCTAACTCTTTGCTACCCCAGGGACTGTTTCCCACCAGGCTGCTCTGTCATTGGTATTCTCCCGGCCAGAATATCCGAGTGGGTATTCCTTTCTCCAGGGGAACTTCTGGACCCAGGGACTGAACCCACCTCTCCTGAATTATAGGCAGATTCTTTACCATCTGAGTGACCTCCATTCTCCATAGGAAGAAAGGGTTTTCTTAGTTCATTTACAGCAACGCCCCCTTACCCCCACCCCCCTCAATAGAAAATCAAAACTTCCTGAGAACTATTCTTTCCCTCAACTGGAGAAGTGTTTTGATGTTTTCCGTTTTTTTTTTTTTTTTCTTTTTTAACGCTGGTAATATCCCCCAAACTTGATTTCACAGTATGCCGGTGGGTGTCCAGCAGTTTGGAAAGCACATCAGCCCTGGGTTACATGACTGGAGCTGTTTGCATGGAGTACTGTTCAGAAGGGAGTGTGTCCTGCACGGCTAGCACTGCCAGCCTTCCCTCAGTGCCAGGATCCGTCACTGCCTCTATGTGTGTATGTTATCATGCTTGGTTCCTGCAGATCTTGTGGTGAGGGTATTTCCTCCCCCTCCCCCATTTTTCAGACTAAGAAATTCACTCTTGGGTGTATAAAGTGCCTTACTCAGGATTATGAAGTTACTTGGTATTGAAGCCGAGAAATATCAGCATCCTCTGCACTGAGTGCCATATGGGATTAGGAGGACAGGATCCTGAGCAGCACTACTCACTAGAAATGAAATTCAACCCACGTTTTTATATCTTCTAGTATCCACATTGGTCTTCCGGGGTGGCTCAGTATCCACATTAAAAAAGCAAAAAGAAAGACCTGGAATAACTTTTAATACTGTATTTTGTGTAAACAAATGTATCAAAATGTTATCATTTAAATGTGTAATTGACACAAACACTTATTATATTAATGCATTTTACTGATCTTAAAAATTTGGTGAGAATTTTCACTTACAGCACATCTCAATGCCTCAGGTGGGTGCTGGCTGCCAGCTTGGATGCCATGGCTCCAGAGCCACAGTTTCTGGGCTTGCTCCTGATTGTGTCAGGCACATCATTAACATCTCAATGTCTCCATTTTTCTTGTATAGAAAATGGAGGCAAAGTATCAATTTCATAAAGTTGTGGAGAAGATAAAATGGAAGAACCCTTTCCCACAAGGAGAAGGCAATGGCACCCCACTCCCATACTCTTGCCTGGAAAATCCCATGGATGGAGAAGCCTGGTAGGCTGCAGTCCATGTGGTCACTAAGAGTCAGACATGACTGAACGACTTCCCTTTCACTTTTCACTTTCATGCATTGGAGAAGGAAATGGCAACCCACTCCAGGTTCTTGCCTGGAGAATCCCAGGGACAGAGGAGTCTGGTGGGCTGCCGTCTATGGGGTCGCACAGATTTGGACACTACTGAAGTGACTTAGCAGCTTTCCCACAAATGGCTCATTATAGCCTCACAATTTTTAAGGCTATTTGTGTAACTGTTGGATTCAGGAAGATTTTGGAGTCAGATCCACTTAGGTTCTACCACCGCTCAAACCTCTCCAGTTGATTTTAGGCTGATCACTTCCTCAAACTTGACTCCTTGTTGGGAGCCGCATTAGACATTACCAACAAAATGGAGGCACGGCCCCAACTCCCTCTCCCTGTCCTGCAGGCACGGACCCAGTATGAAGGAGCTAGGTCTTGTGATTCTGACTTGTTTTTTCCTTTCCTTGGCTGAGATGACTGAAAAGAATATTAAAGTGCTTATTGTTCTTGAGAGGAGCATGAGAAGGCACAAAGACTTCTGCAGTTGTGCTCAGAGAATAATTCATAAGGTTAATCATCTAAATTTGTTCAAGGATCTTTACAAAAGGGTGTTCCAGGATGAACACATAGGCCGCAGCTTGAAGCCATGGGAAGGACTGTTGTCTGAAACTTATTTGTGAGGGAAATGTTCGGCAAAGGAGTTTGCTGAATTTAGGGCTTAGGAATAATTAAAAATAGTTAGAAGCTAAAGATTTAAGGAATGTTGTAATGTTAGCATATTTTACTATGGCTTATCAGTTCAGTTCAGTTCAGTCACTCAGTCGTGTCCACCTCTTTGTGACTCCATGAATCGCAGCACACCAGGCCTCCCTGTCCATCACCAACTCCCGGAGTTCACTCAGACTCACGTCCATTGAGTCCGTGATGCCATCCAGCCATCTCATCCTCGGTCGTCGCCTCCTCCTCCTGCCCCCAATCCCTCCCAGCATCAGGGTCTTTTCCAGTGAGTCAACTCTTCACATGAGGTGGCCAAAGTACTGGAGCTTCAGCTTTAGCATCATTCCTTCCAAAGAAATCCCAGGGTTGATCTCCCTCAGAATGGACGGTTGGATCTCCTTGCAGTCCAAGGGACTCTCAAGAGTCTTCTCCAACACCACAGTTCAAAAGCATCAATTCTTCGGTGCTCAGCCTTTAGGAATTTTAGAGATATTAATAGCTAGAAGCCTTCTTAAGAGATAGTGAGATCAGGATACTAGGGGCAAACAGGATTTAGAAAAATAAGAAATAAACTGAGGTTTGTGGTATGCAGCCCAGATATAAGCACGAGTTACAATGTAATCACAAGTTAAAGTAAACACAATTCTGAGAGAACCACTGAAGCAGAAACTCTGCTTGAAGGGCAACAATAATTTACAGAGATAATAAATCTGGGTGAGGGGAAATTAAAAATGTCAAACCTCTGACCTAATGCTTTTGTTAAAGTATAAAAGAAAACCTAAAGCTTGAAATAAACATGCAGTCCAAGAAAATTTAATGAGAGGCTGCATTGTTACTTGCCGACACTGCCCATCCCTTCAGGCTGATTCCCTGGCTGCTGGAGCTGGACTCCAGCAACTCCTCATCTGCAGCCTATGACCTTTGAGCTGTGAGCAGCTGCTCTTCTCTCCTTCCTCTCCTGGTCTCCTCCCCGGTCCAGATTGCACCTCTTAGATAGTCAAGTCAGCCCATGAACATGTCCTGACTCAGAATAATGGATTTGTCAGATTAAAAATGAAGTTGTTCTGCACTGCCTTACCAAGGAGTTCCTTCAGATGTAAGGGAGCCACTGGGAAGGGGGCAGACAAGGCCTAGCAAGGTGATGCAGATTACAATTATCTAGAGAGATCATTGTTTAAAAAAACACCCACATTTGCCAACAAAGGTCCGTCTAGTTAAAGCTATGGTTTTTCCAGTAGTCATGTATGGATATGAGAGTTGGACTATAAAGAAGGCTGAGCACCGAAGAATTGATGCTTTTGAACTATGGTGTTGAAGAAGACTCTTGAGAGTCCCTTGGACTGCAAAGAGATCCAACCAGTCCATCCTAAAGGAAATCAGTCCTGAATATTAATTGGAAGGACCCATACGAAGCTGAAACGCTAATATTTTGGCCACCTGATGCAAAGAACTGACTCATTGGAAAAGACCCCAATGCTGGGAAAGGTTGAGGGCAGGAGGAGAAGGGGACAACAGAGGCTGAGATGGTTGGGTGGCATCACTGACTCAATGGGTATGAGTTTGGGTAAACTTTGGGAGCTGGTGATAGACAGGGAGGCCTGGCATACTGCAGTCCATGGGGTCACAAAGAATTGGACACAACTGAGTGACTTAAATGAACTGAACTGAACTGAAGGGAGTACTTCAGACCAACTAACCAGGACCTCTGGAAGTTGGGCCAGTCCCACACAGAGGATGCCAATGAGAACCAAGGTGAGAAGCTCGACTTTTCAGTCATTCTCAGCAAGGCATGGAATATAGTTTTACTTAGAAAGTACTAGATGGTGACTAATCAGGAGACTTTGTTTCCTCATCTGTGTTTTCATGACTTCCAAAGTTCTGATAAGGTGGCCTACTACCATACCAGAACACCTGGTGAAAACTGAGAGGTTTGGGATCTCTAATGTCCTGTCTGGGTAAGTACCTTGCTGTAAATATAATTTTTGGTTGCTGTTGTAAACATCTTTGCCACAAACATTCTTGTCAAATAACTGATAAGGCAATTTTACCTTAAAAGTTAAAGTAACAATAAGTAAATAGTGTATGTATCCATGGCAATACTGCACAAATAACTATTTTATTTTGTGGATTGTACCTAAGCACTTATTTTCCAAGTCTTTTGTTCACAGTATTTTATAAAAATATTTTTTTACTTGTTTATTTGTCATTGCACATTTTCACTGAAATGTCTTCCTTCCTTAAGAGAGGTGTCAGTTTCCAAACACTAGGATGTGTGTTTGTTCATTCTCTATGTTGCACTGTGAACTCTTCTACATTGCTTGTTCCTGGCAGATTGTCGTATGTTTACTGACAGACATTCTAAAATTCTGTGGGAAATGTGATTTCAACTCTGTGCCTTCAAGACCCTTGGCCTCTTTCTCATGCAGTGTGGGTGTTTCCAAGTAAACCAACTTCTGGGGCAGATCATTGTCATTTGTCAGCTTGATAAACTACTAATAATGTCATTAACTGGAAGAAATCCTAATGGATTTCAACCAGTTGAAACTAAACTGATAAACAGTTATTTTATCTTTCATGGAAAAAATGTATTATGGCCTATCAGTTATGAGGCAAAAATGTTTGCAGCAAAATGCTTCGAGTGAAAGTACCTAGAACCCTCTAATAGAGTTTTGTTTAGCTGTGTTACAATTTGTCTACTGTTTTTGGGTTAAAAAACTGAAGTCTAGCTAAATTTAGTAGCCTACCTAAAAGAAAACTTAATTTTACATTAGATTGATTTTATTACAAATCATTAAATTATAAATATACAAATAATTAACTAAAAACAACTCCATTGATTTTATTTGTAATGCCAAGCATCCTTCTGGAAGCATCTTATTATATAGGATGAAGGGATTCTTGAGTCCATGATGTCTGAAGCCCTGCATCATAAGAAGGCTTGATGTCTTTGGTAGCATTTCAGAATTTACAGAGCAATTTTTCCACTGGTTTTCTCCAAATACAGATCTTATTAAGTCCAGTCACAGGAACGTGAAAATCCAGTCAGCGTAATCAGCAATGCCATATGAAAGCCGTGGGTGAACTGCTGTTCAGAAACCTTATGGAGCTCTGATGCCCCCCGGCCTGTTCACCTCCTCACCTCACTTTTCTTATCTGTAAAATGAGGGTTGTAATGATTACTGTGGGCTTCTCTGGTGGCTCAGTGGTAAAGAATCCACCTGCCAATGCAAGAAATACGGGTTCAATCCCTAGGTCAAGAAGAACTCCTGAAGAAGGAAATGGCAACCTACTCCAGGATTTGTGTCTGGGAAATCCCAGAGGAGCTTGGGCAGAGAAGCTTGGAGGGCTCCAGTCCATGGGGTTGCAAAAGGGTTGGACATGACTGAGCGACTAAATGACAACAACAACAACAGTAAGTATTGTAGAGGAAGGAAATTCCTCCCAAAATAGAGTCTCTCCACAAAACAGAGAAGACAGAAAGCAGTTTTACTAGTGAATATGCATATCAGGTTATCTGTGAAAAGAGATAGCAAAGGATATTCTGCCCACTTATATAGCTGAGCTGCCACGGCCATTCTATGACACCCTATTTTTAACCACGACATACATAAACTCTCACAGTTAATGCACCTCATCTTCCCATTAGAGGACTTGACAGCATTTAAACTCACTTGGAAATCAGAAAACCACTTGCACTAGTTAAATGCCTTTATCCAGTGGAATCATAAATTTCTATTACAATCTTCCCTGCTAGCAGATGGTTACAGCTCCAAGAAAGGTACTTAGGTTACACTCTACAGTGACAGGGAGAGTGAGGTGTCACCGCAGGTGTTTACATTTCCAAAGGATGAACCCCAAATGATTGTGAAATAGTTCTGGGCTATAAAACTAGCAAGTGGCTTATCTTTATAAAAATTTATACAAATGTCAAAAGATTCATAGTCACTAAGTTTCTCATAGAAATGGTCTAGGAAAGGGAGAAAACATAAATAATTTGTTTAAAAATGTATCCTAATGGTATTAAATAAGAATGTGTGCAATGTATCTAGCCCATAGAAAAAGCTCTCTAACATAGAAAAGCTCTATAACAAAAAATATTCAGAGATCATATGCTGAAGAAATTTTCTTTGTATTTATGTTCATTATATAAGATTTCTTGGATGTTGAGGGAAACTACAGCCTGATCACACAGGCTCTCAATCTAGAACATTTGGGCCAGAAACTAACTTTTTTATCCTTTGGTGACTGGTGAGAGAGGAGGGGGAGGTTGGGATCTGGTTGTGACTAATGTGCTAAGGGTGTCTTAGGTCTAGGATTTTTCTCCTCTTGTTTAATCGTCCTAGAAATTCTGAGAGGTAAATATCATCACACATGTGTAGATAAGATGAAACGTGAGCCATTCAAGGACCAGTCCAGATTGCATGAGTGGGAAGGAACTGACAACCTGACCCAAGGGGCAGACTTTCCCTCCTCACTAGGGGCTCCTCTGGGAACTGGCCCAAGGCCTTGGGTCTCTAATAAAAACCATAACATTACTTCAGACTCTTCTAGAAATTTTGCTAAATGCTTAGGTTTAGTAAATACCTATTTTGGACATATAGACTGTGTTCCATCTTCAGATTTTTTATTCAATTAGCTATCAAGTTAAGAAGAAAAAAGAGGATTTTATTTGAGCCAAACTGAAGATTATAACTTGGGAGGCAGATTCTCAGAAAGCTCTGAGAACTCTTCCACCTGTTAGAAGTGGAAGGCATAGTCATATGCATAAGGCATAGTCATATGCATAAGGCATAGTCATATGCATTTTTGAGACAATGGATCATACATCAAAATGACATACTGATATTTTACATAAAAGTCATCAAGGATACATACATGCTGCAGGCAAACACATGTGAAGAGAGCAACAAGTCAGCATGACTCTTACAGGGCTAGGAAAGAACTCTACCCTTTTTTTTCAAGAAGGTATTAAATAATTCATTGATTACACATGATAATGGATTATACACAAACTTCATTCCCATCTATAACTTTATCTGGTACCATAATTCAGCTAGATATATTGCATAGGATGTGTCAACAATCACATTAATAACCAAAAACTCCATGACTCTGCTTGGGTGACCCTTTTAATGGTAAACTCCAGGTCACAGCATGGTAACTAACTGTCAGTTCAACTACATCAAGGTTTCTGAAGACAATGGTTTCTACACTCAAGCAGGTTGTAAATAAATTTTGAATAGAACCTGGCAGCACCCTGAAGGAATTCTAACTTCACACTGTTGATATAGTTTACCAAAATGTCTTCAGAGTAGGCTAACTTTACATAGCACATTAAAAAAAAAAGACACAGTTATTCAGCATCATAATCAAACTATTGCATTCAGCAATTAACAATATTGGTACACAAAAAAGCTACATTAAAATCCTTTTTTGGACTGCTTTACACTTAACACAGAACAAAAACTAAACTAATCTGTTATACAGTTTGTCACACAACCTAACATTCCAGGTTCCTATGCAATATTGCTCTTTACAGCATCGGACTTTGCTTCTATCACCAGTCACATCCACAGCCAGGTATTGTTCTTGCTTTGGCTCCATCCCTTCATTCTTTCTCCACTGATCTCCAGTAGCATATTGGGCACCTACTGACCTGGGGAGTTCCTCTTTCAGGATCCTATCTTTTTGCCTTTCCATACTGTTCATGGGGTTCTCAAGGCAAGAATACCGAAGTGGTTTGCCATTCCCTTCTCCAGTCGACCACATTCTGTCAGACCTCTCCACCATGACCCGCCCATCTTGGGTGGCCCCACACAGCATGGCTTAGTTTCACTGAGTTAGACAAGGCTGTGGTCCGTGTGATCAGACTGACTAGTTTTCTGTGATTATGGTTTCGGTGTGTCTGCCCTCTGATGCCCTCTCGAAATACCTATCGTCTTACTTGGATTTCTCTTACCTTGGACATGGGGTATCTCTTCACAGATGCTCCAGCAAAGCACAGCCGCTGCTCCTTACCTTGAACAAGGTTGCCCCTCCTGACCTTGAACGTGGAGTAGCTCCTCTCGGCCCTCCTGCACCCGCGCAGCCCCAATGAAGCAGAAATAAATGTTTTTCTGGAATTCTCTTATTTTCCTATGTTCCAATGGATGTTGGGAATTTGATCTCTGGTTCCTCTGCCTTTTCTAAATCCAGCTTGAACATCTGAAAGTTCTCGGTTCACATTCTATTGAAGCCTCACTTGGAGAATTTTGAGCATTTCTTTTCTAGCATATGAAATGAGCACAAAGTGTGGTAGTTGGGTAGTTTGAATCTTCTTTGGCATTGCCTTTGTTTGGGATTGGAATGAAAACTGACCTTTTCTGGCCCTGTGGCCACTGCTGAGTTTTCCATAGTTGCTGGCATATTGAGTATAGCACTCTAACAGCATCATGTTTTAGGATTTGGAATAGTTCAGCTGGAATTCCATGACCTCCACTAGCTTTGTTCATAGTAGTGCTTCCTCAGGCCCACTTCACACCCAAGATGTCTGGCTCTAGGTGAGTGATCACACCATGGCAGCAATCTGGGTCATTAAGATCTTTTTTTGTATAGCTCTTTTATGCAGTCTTGCCACCTCTTCTTAATACTTCTGCTTATGTTAGGTCTTTGCTATTTCTGTCCTTTATTGTGCCCATCTGGAGAGATCACTGGTCTTTCCCATTCTGTTGTTTTCCTCTATTTCATTGCATTGTTCACTTAGGAAGGCTTTCTCATCTCTCCTTGCTATTCTTAGGCACTCTGCATTCAGATGGATATATCTTTCCTTTTCTCCTTTGCCTTTTGCTCCTTTTCTTTTCTCAGCTATTTGTAAGGCCTCCTCAGACAGCCATTTGCCTTTTTGTATTTTTTTTGGGTTGGTTTTGATCGCTACCTCCTGCATAAGGTCATGAACCTCCATCTGTAGTTCTTCAGGCTCTCTGTCTACCAGATCCAATCCCTTGAATTTATTTGTCACTTCCATTGTATAATCGTGAGCTTCCCTTATGGCTCAGGTGGTAAAGAATCTGCCTGCAATGTGGGAGACCACGTTCTAACCCTGGGTCAGGAAGATCCCCTAGAGAAGGGAATGGCAACCCACTCCAGGATTCTTGCCTGGAGAATGCCATGGACAGAGGAGCCTGGTGGGCTACAGTCCATGTGGTCTCAGAGAGTCAGGGATGACTGAGCAACTTACACTTTGACTTTTGACTGTATACTCATAAGGGATTTGATTTAGGTCAAGCCTTGATGGCTTACTTTAGGTACATAAACATTAAGGTTGTTCTCAAGATGAATTCTTGAGGAATTAAAGTCTTTATCACTATGAAACTACTCTCTTTCTTCCTGGTAATATTCTTTCCTCTTAAATCTGCTTCGTGTGTTGCTAGTATAGGCACTCCAGCTTTCTTTTGATGTGTTAATAGAGTATATCTTACTTTACATATGTTACTGTTAATCTATCTATGCCTATATACTTAGAGTGGGTTTCTTGTACAGACCATACAATTGAGTCTTGCTTGTCCTCTTATCTGACAATCTCTGCTTTTTAATTGGTGAGTGCAGACCATTTGTATTTAGGATGATTATTATGGTTAAGTTTAAATTGATTATCTTAATACTGATTTTCTATTTGGCCCATCTGTTCTTAGATCCTTTTTTCTATTTTCTTTCCTTCTTTTCTGATTACTTGAGTAATATTTATTTTACCCTTTTTTAGCTTAGCAGCTGAGCTTCTTTAGTAGTATATGTGTTGTTGTGGTTTAGAACTTCCCACTTTATCACACTCTGCCTGCAAATAACATTATATTACATCATGGATAATATAAAATTTACCATGATACGTTTCCATTCCCTGCCCCCATTCTGGGCTTCAGATTATTGCTTCGTACATTTCACTTCTGCATATACTATAAGCTGCACAGTTCATTTTTTCCCTCTAAACAGTAAAGCAGTTTGCAAAGAGATTTTTAAAAATTAGGAGAAAAGCCATTTATATTTACCTACATAATAGCCATTTCTGGTTCTTGTCACTCCTTTTTGTAGGTCCAGATTCCTTCTGCTCTCATTTTTCTTCTGCTTGAAGGACTCCCTTTCACATCCTGAGCTGTTCTTCTGGTGATGGGTTCCTTCCGATTTTGATGGTCTGAAAAAGTCTATCTTCCTCCAAATTTGAAGGAAAATTTCACTGGGTGTGAAATTTAAGGTGGTCAGCTTTCATTCTTACAGTAAAGCTGTCGCACCATTCTCTTCTGGCTTGGATTGTTCCCAGCAAGAAGTCTGCTGTTACTCTTATCTTTTGTTCTCTGTACATAATTTGCCCTTTCATTCTACCTTTATAGGTTTTCAGCGATTTGATTATGATATGGCCTGGTGTAGTTTTCTTTACCTGCTTGGGATTCAGTGAGATTCCTTGTTTTGTTTTTTTTCCCTGCTTGGGGGGTCATTGAGGTTTTTGGTTCTATAGATTTATACTTTTCATCAAATTTAGAAAAATTTTGCTCATTATTTCTTCAATTATTTTTTTCTGTCCCCTTTCCTTCTTTCCCCATGACACCAATTACACATATGTTGATGTTGTCCCCAGGTCAGTGATCCTCTGTTTCTTTTCTTCCCCCATTCTCTTCTCTATGCTTAATTTTGGATAGTTTTTATTGCCACGGCTTCCAGTCCACTAATCTTTCCTTTTGAAGTGTTTAATCTGCTGTTAAATCCCACCTAGTGTATTTTTTCCTGCCTAGTGTATTTTTTCTGTCTTGCATATTGAATTTTTTTTTTTGTTTGGTTTGAGAACCTTTTTTTTTAATATTCACTTCCATTATGGTTTATCATAGGATACTGAATATAGTTCCCTGTGCTATACATTAGGGCCTTGTTGTTTATCCATTCTGAAGGTAACAGTTTGCCTCTACCAATCCCATACTCCCAATCCACCCCTCCCTCTTCCCCTCCCCCTCGTGGCAACCACAAGTCTCTTCTCTATGTCTGTGAGGCTGTTTCTGTTTTGTAGATAGGTTCATTTGTGACATATTTTAGATTCTACATATAAGTGATTTCTTTTTTTTTTTTTAATTTATGTCTCAGGAAACTCAAACAGGGGCTCTGTATAAACCTAGAGGGGTGGGGTAGGGAGGGAGATGGGAGGGAGAGTCAAGAGGAAATGGATATATGTATACCTATGGCTGAAGAATTGATGCTTTTGAACTGTGGTGTTGGAGAAGACTCTTGAAAGTCCCTTGGACTGCAAGGAGATCCAACCAGTCCATTCTGAAGGAGATCAACCCTGGGATTTCTTTGGAAGGAATGATGCTAAAGCTGAAGCTCCAGTACGTTGGCCACCTCATGCGAAGAGTTGACTCATTGGAAAAGACCCTGATGCTGGGAGGGATTGGGGGCAGGAGGAGAAAGGGACGACCGAGGATGAGATAGCTGGATGGCATCACTGACTCGATGGATGTGAGTCTGAGTGAACTCCAGGAGATGGTGATGGACAGGGAGGCCTGGCGTGCTGCGATTCATGGGGTCGCAAAGAGTTGGATGCAACTGGGCAACTGAACTGAACTGATGGTGATTCATGTTGAGGTTTGACAGAAGACAGCAAAAGTCTGTAAGGCGATTCTCCTTCAATTAAAATAAATAAATCATAGGTGATATCTTATGGTATTTGTCTTCCTCTTTCTGACTTCAGTTAGTGTGATAATCTCTAGTTGCATGTTGCTGCAAATGGCACTATTTTATTCTCTTTGTGGCCGAATACTGCTCCTTTGCATATATGCGCCAGACCTTCTTTATCCATTCGTCTGTTTATGGACATTTAGATTGTTTTCCTGTTTTGACTATTGTGAGTAGTGCTGCTAGGAACATAAGGGTGCACGTATTTTTTTGAATTATAGATTTGTTCAGATATATGCCCGGGAGTGAGATTGCAGGATCATATGGTAATTTTCCTTTTAGTTTGCTGAGGAGCCTGCATATTGCTCTTCATAATGGCTGCACCAACTTACATTCCCACCAACAAGGAGGCTTCCCTTCTCGCCACACCCTCTCCAGCATTTGTTGTTTGTAGATGTTTTGATGATGGCCATTTTGATGAGTATGCGGTGGGACCTCACGGAGGTTTTGATCTGCCTTTCTCCAATAATTAGTGCTGTTGAGCGTCTTTTCATGTTGGACACTGTATTTTTAACTCTAAAAGTTCAATCTGGGCCTTCAAAAATATATTCTATTTCTTTCATTTTCAAGCTCATTGCGGGGGCCAGCGTGAGGAACTCCGCCCATGGCAAAGGTCATGAGGAAGGGGGCTTGGCATACGCAAAGGCGTGATCAAGCCTCAGGAAACCCCCTGTTACCGAGCATCTACCCCCAAAACCAAGAGTCTGTTTTATGCTCTCACCTACACCTCTGACTTTACGGGGGGCTCTCCCCCATAACCATTTCTCTCGGAGAAGGAGTTAACTTGCAGCTCCAGTTAATAAAAATTCCTGGGCATAACAAGAGTGTTTCAGCTTACGAACTCCTCTGAAGGTTATCTAGCCTGCCTGTATAGGTTCATCCGGCCACATGTGATTGTTTACAGCCTCCCAACAGTGAAGGCATGAGATGTTTTAGACTTACTAAAGGCAGATTCTTTTGGGAAGTTAGAATTTATTAGTATAGTGGGTTGATTAGGAATTATATTGGTGAAGGGTTTTTCATTTGTTGTGCCAATAATTGCTACTAATTCCCTGCCCTTGGGTGTGACAAGGGTGTCTTGGGTCAAACCTCTCTGCTGGCAAACTAGTTTGTGTGATAGGATTATCCATACTCCTGCCACTACAGAGCACATGATTGTTTACTACCTGTCAACCATAAACAGCACAGAGTTTGGGGTATTTTGAAGGTCTTAATTAGCATAGGGCTTTTCTCATTGTTGAGTCAATGATTGCTGCCAGGCCTCCATGTCCTTAGGCACCTGGGAATATATTAATATATTTGGAATATAGAAAAAGAAATATAGTAGTTTTTGGTGTTAGCAATACTAGACTTTTTGAGTTAATGAATTTTCTCCTTTGTTATAGATCACTGTACTTTGTTATAAATCACTGTGTCCTTGCTATGTAAAAATGTAACTTTATCACTATCTTAAGACTAAATAGATCTTAAGGGGAACATTGGTGAANGAATATATTAATCAATGTATTTGGAATATAGAAAAAGAAATATAGTAGTTTTTGATGTTAGCAATACTAGACTTTTTGAGTTAATGAATTTTCTCCTTTGTTATAGATCACTGTACTTTGTTATAAATCACTGTGTCCTTGCTATGTAAAAATGTAACTTTATCACTATCTTAAGACTAAATAGATCTTAAGGGGAACATTGGTGAAGGGATTTCATTTGTTGGGCTGATGTTTTGCTGCTAAATCTCCATATTCCCTGCCCTTATAATGAATATAACTAGCATACAAGAAAAATAAGTATTAACCTTTAAGATTAATCATGTTAACCTTGGGTTAAATAAATTCCTTTCTTGATTGTAACTCACTACACCCTCACCCTATAGGAATGTAACTTTATTTGGAGGGTGGTGCCTGGTTTAAGAAAAAACACCCTTGGAAAAAATAAGTTTTTTGGTTATCAGAAAGAAAGGGTCATAAAGTGTCAGCAGGCCTCATGTCCAGAAGATAATGTAAAACCCCTAAGACATTTTTTTTTATACACTTATGTGAAGCACCTGATTTTGACAAGGGTCAGGTCTGCTGACCCCCGCGTGATTCTGTATTCATCCCTATGTGTAACAAAAGGTATATAAGCAAACCTGAAAATAAAGAAAATGGATCATTTTACGGAAAGACTGATTCCCCCATGTCGTTCTTTCTTGTCCTCCATATTTCTGGCTGAATTCCCATCTGGAGCGTGGGTGCCCGCCACGTCTGCTTAGTTGCCCTGGCTTTCAAGTCCATGCGAAAGGGTGCCCAAGGAGGGGCACCTTCCGATATTCAAGTGGTGCCGGTGGCCCAATGTAGATGGTGCAAATTCCTTGTCTTGGAATTTTATTGGTATCCCGTGTAAACCAAGTTATTCAGCCTCTTTCTCTTCTCTAATACCTCTTACTATTTTCTGGCTGAATTCCCATCTGGCACGTGGGTCCTCACCAAGCCTACTAACTCTGCCTGGGCTTCTAAGATTGGATGGGGAGGCCTCAGTGCCTCCTCTCCTTCAGGAGAACGGGAAGACGCCTGCGGCCTACGTAGGTGGTGATTGGTATTCCATGTAAGCCAAGTTATTCAGCCTCTTTTTCTGCTAATTTCGGAATCTCTCTCTATCTGTAATTGAATAAGTTCTTTCCTAGGATGCCGACTCCGTCCCCACCTTCGAATCACCCTGGATCCACCGGGGCTGGACCCTGGCAGTCACCCTGATCCCGCAGAGAGCGGCTCTCAGGCTCTCAAGATCACACAGTCCGGTTTCTCCAGTCCCCACACTGCAACCCTGAACTGGTGCCAGTTCAGTCTACAACATGGGGTCAAGTGCCTGAATCCAGAGATCTTGAATGAACTGCTTTGTGTACTGTAAAGATAAAGTAACAGGCCAAGAGAGGGTGAGTGACATGTCCAAGGTCACACAGCCCAGTGAAGAGTCAGTTCAGTTCAGTCGTTCAATTGCGTTTGACTCTTTGAGACCCCATGGACTGCAGCACGCCAGGCCTCCCTGTCCATCACCAACTCCTGGAGTTTACTCAGACTCATGTCCATCAAGTTGGTGATGCCATCCAACCATCTCATCCTCTGTTGTCTCTTTCTCCTCCTGCCCTCAGTCTTTCCCAGCATCAGAGTCTTTTCAAATGAGTCAGTTCTTCACATCAGGTGGCCAGAGTATTGGAGTTTCAGCTTCAGCATCAGTCCTTCCAATGAATATTCAGGATTGATCTCCTCTAGGATGGACTGGTTGGGTCTCCTTGCAGTCCAAGGGACTCTCAAGAGTCTTTTCCAAAACCACAGTTCAAAAGCATCAAGTCTTTGGTGCTCAATTTTCTTTATGGTCCAACTCTCACATCCATACATGACCACTGGAAAAACCATAGCTTTGACTAGACAGACCTTTGTTAGCAAAGTAATGTCTCTGCTTTTTAATATGCTATCTAGGTTGGTCATAACTTTTCTTCCAAGGAGCAAATGTCTTTTAATCTCATGGCTGCCGTCACCATCTGCAGTATTTTGGAGCCCCCGAAAATAAAGTCAGCCACTGTTTTCCCATCTATTTGTCATGAAGTGATGGGACCAGATGCCATGATCTTAGTTTTCTAGGGAGGGAACACAGCTCCACCCATCAACAGAAAATTGGATTAAAGATTTACTGAGCATGGCTCCGCCCATCAGAGCAAGACCCAATTTCCCCCTCAGTCTCTCCCATCAGGAAGCTTCTACAAGCCTCTATCCTTCTCCATCAGAGGGCAGACAGAATGAAAACCACAATCACGGAAAACTAACCAAATGGATCACATGGACCACAGCTTTGTCTACCTCAATGAAACTATGAGCCATGCTGTGTAGGGCCACCCAAGACGGGCGGGTCATGGTGGAGAGTTCTGAGAAAACGTGGTCCACTGGAGAAGGGAATGGCAAACCACTTCAGTATTCTTGCCTTGAGAACCCCATGAACAGAATGAAAAGGCAAAAAGATAGGAAACTGAAAGATGAAGAGTCGTCACCCCAGTTCACCCTCTCCCATCACAGTGAGGCAGGACTCCAGTTCCAGGCAGCAGTCCCCTGCCCCCGGGCCATGCAGAAGCCTTGGTACCCAGGCCGGAGGCAGAGCCGGGGGCGAGAAACGCATCACAGACACAGCCGTGGAGCCAGGGGGCCTGTGGACGGGCTGCCCGGGAAGCCTGGACGCGGCGGGCCCGGGCGGGCGCCGCCTGGCGGACAGTCTCTGGCACTGCACCCAGCCAGCCGAGGCGCGCCAGGGGTCGCCGCGCCCCCGCACTCGGAATAGAAAAGCGGCGGCCCAATCCCGTCTCTCCACAGACTCCCCACGCGGGGATCCTGGGCGCGCAGGTGCCAGTCTTTGGCGGTCATTGCGAACCCGAGGTCGCCGGCCTTGGGCTCTCGCGGATGAATTCGCAGCAAACTGCAGGTTGCAGGCGACAGAAAGGATTGCCCCCCGGGGACGTCGGGGGAGACGGGGCCGGGTCGCAGGGGACAAAGCCAGGGGTGGCCGTGGGGTGGATGGAGGC
>SJXQ01011856.1:41151-132301 GCA_006408695.1 Aepyceros melampus | reverse complement strand
CGAAATGGTACCGACAGGGCTGGGTGGGCCCCCCAGGGCTGTCTGCTCTCAGCCCAGACTCCAGCCCTGGGTTACTTGCCCCAGGCTCGCCTGCGCCCCTGCCCACCTCCACTCTCGTCCCTGGCCGGGTCCCTGGCTTGGCCGTGCAGCTCCGGCCTGCAGATCCTGGCTTTTTTAAAATCAGGCCGCACGTCCTTTGACATTTATAGTGACAGTTTTCCCATCGCAGAGGGGACATCCGAGGCCCCCTGCCCCGCCAGCCTTCACTTCCGATGCGGGAGGTGCGGAAAGCAGCTCGCCCTGGGGGCACCCGCATCCATGTAGCTTTGCTGCCCATTTTACAGATGATTCGAAGAGGACGGACGTGGGGTCTGCAGAGCCCTCCCCGATGCCCGCACCTCCCCGCCCCCAACCTCGAAGCTCCAAGCCGGGAGGTGGGGACCGGAGGAGGTAGCCCCCATGGAAGAGCTGATGTGAGGTGAGCTCTCAAGGTGCAGGAAAGGCACCTGGGGCTGGAGGAAACCTCTCACTCACTGAGCACTCTGCACCCGGCCTGCAGGAGGCCACTGACCTCATTCCCTGCAGTGTAGAAGGGACTGAATAATTTCTGGTTTCCAGGTTCTGCGGTGAAATGACCTCCGATCCTCTAAGTCACACAGTGTATGGAGCAGGATCAGAGCTCTGGGCCAAGTCTGTCTGACTTCAGAGTCTTTTCCACACTGAGTTGGGAGAGAGGGGATATGAATTATTATTCGTGTTTCTCAGCTGCTGCTGCTGCTAAGTCACTTCAGTCGTGTCCGACTCTGTGCGACCCTATAGACGGCAGCCCACCAGGCTCCCCCGCCCCTGGGATTCTCCAGGCAAGAACACTGGAGTGGGTTGCCATTTCCTTCTCCAATGCATGAAAGTGAAAAGTGAAAGTGAAGTCGCTCAGTCGTGTCCGACTCTTAGCAACCCCATGGACTGCAGCCTACCAGGCTCCTCCATGAGATTTTCCAGGCAAGAATCCTGGAGTGGGGTGCCATTGCCTTCTCCGCGTGTTTCCCAGAGGAGGACACTACGGCCCAGAGAGTTTAAGTGGTTGTCCAAGCTCACAGAGCAAGAAAGTAACGAGAGTCCCCACCTTCCTAGCATCTCTCGTGTCCTCATTTGTAGAATTTGGACAGCACGCAGACCTTGCAGAGCTGGTGACTTGACTGGTAACCAACCTCCCCCTCCTCCTCACTGTGCCTGGCACACAGGTGGCATTAGATCATTCACTTGGTCTCCTACTGTTATTTCCCGGGAGCCTGATGTCCCAGATTGTATTCCAGTAAGAAGAGATAGCCAAGAGGAGGAGGAGACGATGTCCTCAGACAGTTGCGAGTCCCGGCAGAGCTTCTTCACTGGCACACTGGTGCCTCTGGCCATCAAGCTAAGATGCCCCTGTCTGGAGCACTCGCCATTCGTCTGTGACATTGTTGGCTCTGGCACAAGTTTCTGGTTTGGAAGAACCACTGCTGATGCTCCGAGAGACTGTTCAGATTTCTTGCCAAGAGGAGCTTGAAGGAAAACCTTAAAATGGCTAAAAAGTCATTGAAAGACCCCACAGTCAACACAAATGGTGGCTAAATGACAAAGATAGCATATATCAGAGCCAGTGAAGTGTGTGGTCATGAATTGTCCATTTCCAGTAATTCAAGCCTTCCCAATAAAGGTGATTCACTGAATGAAATTTGATTCTTAAGCCTTTGTAAGATTTTTCACAGACATAAACTCAGGACTGAGGGAGGGAATTGCACACTGATTTGGGGTGGGGGGCTATGAAATGGCCTGGGAGGGGACTTAGGACACAGGTTGTGGTGAGTGTGAGCAAATTCCCACCTTGTGGTCCCACTTGGATGGTTCTCATGCATCTTCTTCTTATAAATGGCACCAGTATAAATACCTTTGTATGATACTTGGAGCTCTTTTCTTTGAGCTGTCGCCTCAGAATGAAGGCCTGGGATCAGGGGTCCCAGCGCTTTCCCTCCTGCTTCCCTCCCAGTGCCCACTTGGATTCACAGCCAAGGTTCATAGTGGATACAGGCAAACACACTACCAATGGTTGTTTGAATTTGCTTGCTCAGGGCATCTTCAGGTTCTTAACAGACTCTCTAAGAAACACCAGGGTCTCCTGCAAAGTGTGAAATAAGGATAAGAATCCTATCTAGGAAAAAAGGAATTCCGATTCCCATGGACCTGATTCAATCTCCTCTTGCCTTTTGGTAAAACTCTTTCATTGTGAATATAACACACATCCAGGAATGCACATAAAACCCGAGGGTCCATACACTTTCCTGAAGCAAAGTCCCACCTAACTCCCACCAGACACACCCCAGGAGGCCGTTTCCAACCACCTCCTCTTCCCTCCGCCCTAAAGTACTCACTGTTCTGACTTCTAATATTACAGTTTAGTTTTCTTTTCTTTTTTTCAACAGCTACAGTGTAGTTGAGGCTGTTGTAGAAATGTGTATGTGTGTTCTTAGTCGCTTCAGTCGTGTCCAACTCTTCGGGACCCCACGGACTACAGCCCGCTGGGCTCCTCTGTCCATTGGGTTCTCCAGGCAAGAGCATTACATACGTGGGGTTAAGGTCGTGTTCACCTGTGCGTCTGGCCTTTCTAGTTTGTAAAATTCCTCTGCATTTGTATTCATTCACGAGGGCCTCTGTTACATAAACATGCCATGGCTTGTCCACTTTCCTACTGAAAAGACTTTGGGGCTGTTTCTAGTTTCCAGTCCTTACTTTAAAGCTGCTAAGGACAGTCCTGTACCTGCCTACTGCTGGCAGGTCCGCACCAAAGGTGCAGGTGCTGGCTTTGCTTTTGTTTTTTCTTCTCTCTCTTTTTTTTTTTCTTGGGTGACTTTGCTTTTCTTTGATTTATGTAGGGTGTTAGCTGAAACGAAACATTCTACATTTCAAGTCCTGGCATTTTTGCCTCATCCAGCTAGCACTCCTGCACCAAGCATGGATTAATTTAAATTTGGATTTTAGCATTAAAAATGAGGCTTTCTGAACTCTTGAGTCTCATTTAAGAAATTTTTGTTGAACAATATTTTAAATTATTTGTCTATGTGGTTTTGGCCGTGCTGGGCTCTAGAGCGATGGGTTTCAGTAGTTGTAGGGAGTGGGCTCATTTGTTGCAGCTCAGGCTCTAGAGCTCATGGGCTCAGTAGTTTGGCGCACGGGCTTAGTTGCTCCAAGCCATGTGGAATCTTCCAGAACCAGGGATCAAACCTGTGTCCCTTGCATTAGCAAGCAGACTCTTAAGCACTTTACCTCCTAAGAAGTCCTGAACTATAGTTGATGTATAACATTATATAAGTTACAGGTATACAGTATAGTGATTAACAATTTTATTACAAATTTTTTTTATTTACTTATGTTATTGGCCTCACTGCCATAGTTTGCGGTATCTTAGTCCCCTGGGGAGGGATTGAACCTACACCCTTGACAGTGAAAGGGTGGAGTCCTAATCACTGGATCACCAGGGAATGCTTGGTTCACAGTTTTTAAAGGTTATACTTCTTTTATAATTATTATTAAACATTGGCTGTAGCTTATTTTACACATAATAGTTCGTGCCTCTGAATGCTCTACCTCATTTTGCCCCTCCCCCCAGTGCCCACTGGGAGCCACTAGTTTATTCTCTGTGTCTGTGAATCTCCTTTTCTTTGGTTGTGTTCACTGGCTGTGTTTTTCAGATTACACACATGAGTGGACTCGTGCGGTATTTGCTGTGTGATGTCATACAGTATTTCTGATTCATTACACTTGGTGTAGCCCTCTCTAAGCCCATCCATGTTGCTGCAAATGGCAAGACGCCACTCTTTTTATGGCTGAGTAGCATTCCACTGCAGTACGCCATCCCTCGTCTTTATGCACTCATCTGTTAATGGACGCTTAGGTTGTGAAGCTTTTTGAAGGTAAGTCCCACGCCTGGTTCATCTCTGCTTCATCTTTGAATCCTCCTCAGGACATGACACCAGATTTTGAGAACAGGTAGCAGAACTTTGTGGGTGTTTGACTGCCCTCCTCCCAGCCTCCTACTTCTCCTTTGGGGAAGCCACCCCCATTATAGAGCATCTTGGGGAGACAGGCTCACGCCTCTTTCTCCAAATCTGCGGAACTCGATCCCCCTCTCCCAGCCAGTTGGAACTTGCTGCTGGTTGTCCTGAATTTCCTGGATGCTCACCCAGCATCCAGGAGGGTTCCCAAGTTTCTGTTGGAGTCTTCATGCACTAAGAACATTATGATTGCTCTGTAGTTTCATAACAGGTGGCTTGCAGAAACTTCCTTTAAAAAATCAGCTTAAATGGGGACTTCCCTGGTGGTCCAGGGGTAAGTTCTGATGCAGGGGGTACTGGCTCTATCCTTGGTTTGGAAATTAAGATCCCAAATGCTGCACAGTGTGGCCAAAGAGTAAATGAATACATTGGCTTATTTTTTTTTTTATTGTTGGGGTTGAAAAGTTTCTTGTATATTTTGTATACAAACAACTTTTACAACTCAACAACAAAAAAACAAATAACCCAGTCGAAAAATGGCAGAAGACCTTTATAGATTTTTCTCCAAAAAAGACATTAGATCTCCAGTAGGCACCTGAAAAGATGCTCAACATCACTAGTTATTAGGGAAATGTGAATCAAAACTACAATGAGGTATCACTTCACTCGGTCAGAATGGCTATCATTAAAAAGTCTACAAACAATAACTGCTGGAGAGGGTGTGGAGAAAAAGGAACCCTTCTACATCAGTTGTCTCTGACTCTTTGCGACCCCATGGATGCAGCACGCTTCGTCTCCCTGTCCTTCACCATCTCCTGGAGCCTGCTCAGACTCATGTCCATTGAGTCGGTGATGCCATCCAACCATCTCATCCTCTGTCACCCCCTTCTCCTCCTGCCCTCAGTCTTTCCCAGCATCAGGGTCTTTTCCATGAGTTGACTCTTGGCATCATGTGGCCAAAGATTTAGAGCTTCAGTTTTAGCATCAGTCCTTCCAATGAATATTCAGGGTTGGTTTCCTTTTGAATTGATTGCTTTGATCTCCCTACAGTCGTCTAAGGGATTCTCAAGAGTCTTCACCAACACCACAGCATGAAAGCATCAATTCTTTGGCGCTTAGCCCTCTTTATGGTCCAACTCTCCATTCCTACATGATTAGTGGAGAAATCATAGGTTTGACTAGATAGACCTTTGTTGGCAAAGAAATGTCTCTGCAATTTCTGTCTAGGTTTGTCATAGCTTTTCTTCCAAGGAGCAAGTGTCTTTTAATTTCATGGCAGCAGCCATTGTCCACAGTGATTTTGGAGTCCAAGGAAATAAAGTCTGTCACTGTTTCCATTTTTTCCCCATCTATTTGCCATGAAGTGATGGGACCAGATGCCATGATCTTAGGTTTTTGAATGTTGCTTTTTAAGCCTATGACCCAGCAATCCCACTTCTGGGAATATACCTGTGAAAGTGAAAGTGAAGTCACTCAGTCGTGTCAGACTCTTTGCGACCCCGTGGACTGTAGCCTACCAGACTCCTCTCTCCTTGGGATTCTCCAGGCAAGAATACTGGAGTGGGTTGCCATTTCCTTCTCCAGGGGATCTTCCCAACCCAGGGATCGAACCCAAGTCTCCCGCATTGGGAGACGCTTTAACCTCTGAGCCACCAGGGAAGCCCCTATACAAAACTAGAATTCAAAAAGATATGCGTACCCCTATGCTCATTGCAGCACTCTTCACAGTACCCAAAACATGGAGACCTGAGTGTCCACTGACAGATGAATGGATAAAGATGGGGTACACGTATACCCTGGAATACTGCTTAGCCGTGTGTGTGTGTGTGTCAGTGACTCAGTCGTGTCCGACTCTTCGTGACCCCACGGACTGGCTCTTCTGTCTGTAGAATTCTCCAGGCAAGAATACTGGAGTGGGTTGCCATTCCTTTCTCCAGAGGATCTTCCCAACCCAGGGATCGAACCTGGGTCTCCCACATTGCAGGCAGATTCTTTACCATCTGAGCCACCAGGAAAGTCCCCCCAAAGAGCAAAATGATGCCATTTGCAGTAACACGAATGCAACCAGAGATTATCATACTAAGAGAAGTAAGTCAGACAGAGAAAGACAAATGCCACATGATATCACATGGATGTGGAATATAAAACACGGCACGAAAGAAGTATCTACAAAACAGAAACTGACTAATAGACGTTGAGAAGAGATCTGCGGTTGACAAGGGGGAGGGGAAAGGGACAGGAGTGGACTGGGAGTTTGGGGTTGGTACTTGCAAACTATGATGTGTGCAGTGGATAAACAAGGTCCTACTGTACAGCACAGGAAACCACATTCAGTATCTTGTGAACAATCATAACGGAAAAGAATATAAAATAGAATATATGTATGTATAGCTGAGTCACTTTGCTGAACTGACAGAGATTGGCACATCATAAATCAACTTCAATTTTTTAAAAATCCTTATATATTTTGGATTCAAGTCCTGTGTTGGATATGTGTTTTGCAAATATTTTCTCAGTCTGCCGCGTGTCTTTTCACTCCCTTAGCAGTTCCCTTAACAGAGAAATTTTTAATGATCAGTCCAGCTGATCAGTTTTTCTTTCATGGATTGTTCTATCAGCGTCTTACGCTGGAAAGTCAATACCAACCGCAAAGTCATCTAGATTTTCTCCTCTCTTATCTTGTAGCAGTTCTGTGTTTTCCATTTTGGTGTACAATCCATCTTGAGTTAATATTTTTGTGAGAACTGTAAGGGCTGTGTCTAGGCTCGTTTTTCTCCATGTAGAGGTCCTGTTGTTCCAGCCCCTGTTTTAACATTGATTTATTTCTGGCTACGCTGGGTCTCCACTGCTGCGGGCGGGCTTTCTCTAGTTGCGGTGAGCAGGGGCTCCTCTTCGTTGTGGTGTGGGGGCTTCTCTTTGTGGGGGCTCCTCTTGTTGTGGAGCCTGGCTCTGGGGCTTGGGCTCAGTAGTCGGGGGGCACAGGCCTAGTTGCCTTGGGGCTTGCGGAATCTTCTTGGACTAGGGATGGAATCCATGTCCCCTGCGTTGGCAAGGGGCATTCTTAACCACTGAGCCACCTGGGAAGTCCCTTCCAGCCCCTGTTTTTGAACAAACTCCTTTCTGTGTTGCCCCATCGCCTTTGCTCTTTTGCCGAAGACCAGTGGGTCTATTTCTGGGCTCTGCATCTGTCCCATTGATCTATTTTGTCTAGTCTTTAGCTAGTACAAATCTGTCTTGATGACTGAAGCTCAGGGTAAGTCCCGAAGGTGGGTCGTATACGTCCCCTGACTTTGTTTAATTTCAGTTCAGTGCTGGCTACTCTGGGTTTTCTGCTTGCCTGTGTAAACTTGAAAATCAGTTTGTTGATAGTGAAGCCGTGGTTTAAATCCATTTTACCTGCCTTCGCTAATTGAGGTTAAGGCTGGAATGACCTCCAAGTGGCACCAGCCTACATGATCACACATTTGCCTGAGTTATTGTCTAGCAACTTGGAGTCAGCTGCTTCTAGTTAGTTAAGACTGGCTAGGACCCCTGACCCTTCCACCAGGGCATGTGTGAGTGTCTCCTTTTTGCCATCAGAGGGCCAGAAACTCCACCCTCTGAACTCACTGAGGCCTGTAACGTAGTTACAGCTGCTCAGAATGAGTTACTGCAGCTTTCCCCAGTTACCTCGCCCCATGCCCCCGGTGCCTCAGACCACCCTGCCTCCTTTTTCTTAATCTCATAAACACCCTAAGCTCCTTGTCTTTTGGGGAGGTGGACATGAGATTTGTCTTCCCATCTTCTTGCTTGCTGCCTTGTAGGTAAGCCTCTCGTTGCTGCAAACCTCAGCGTGTCAGCATTTTGACTTGCTTGCATGTCCAGCAAAAGGAAGCTGGTTTGGTAACAATAGCCCCAGAATAACTTGCTGGGATTGCGCTGAATCTATGGCTTAAGTTGGAAAGGACAGACGTTTTTTTAACAATGGTGAGTCTTCCTACTTGTGAACACAGAACATCTCTCCATTGATTTTTGTTCTCTGATTTCTTTCACCAGAGATCTTTGTACAAATTTCGTTAGATGTATATCTAAGTATTTAATTTTGGGGGGTGCTAATGTAAATGGTATTGTTTTTCATTTCAGATTCTGATTTTTATTGATGTACATAGGAAAGCAATTGACTTTTGTATGTGAATTTTGTATCCTGGAGACTTGCTATAATTGCTTATAGTTTCAGGAGTTTTGATGTCATTCTTGAGATTTTCCACAAATCATGCTATTTCTCAATGGAGACCATTTAAAATCTTTTCCTCGCCTACCTGTGTACCTTCTATTCCCTTTGTCTTAGTGAATTTGCTGGGACTGTAGAGTGGGGTCAGATCAGAGTGCTGAGAGGGGACATCCTTGTCTTATTGCTGATTTTAGGGGAAAGCATTTAGTTTCTCACCATTCAGTACGATGTAAGTGGTAGGCCTTTTGTAGATTTCATTATCAAGTTGAGAAGTTCCTTGCTATTTCTAGTTTGCTGAGAGTCTTTTTTTAACAAGTGTTGGATTTTGTTAAATGCTTTTTCTGCAACTGTTGATATGTCCATGTCGGTTTTTTGTTCATGTGATGAATTCCATTTATTGATTTTTGAATGTTGAAATAGTCTTGCATAACCTGGAATAAATTTCACCTGGTAATGCTGTATAAATTTTTTAATATCATTGGATTCTATTTGCTAATATTTTGTTGAGGATGTTAGTATCTGTGTTCATGAATATTGGTCTGTAGTTTTCCTTTCTTATAATGTCTGTCTGATTTTGGTGCTGGTCTCAAGTTAGAAAGTATTCCTTGTGCTTCTATTTTTGAGGATAGGTATAATTTGTTCTTAAATGTTTGGTAGAATTCACTATAAGCCATTTGGGCCTGTAACTTTCTGTTTTGAAAATTTATTATTGACTCAATTTCTTTTTTTTTCCTAGCACTACAATTTTTTTTTTTACTTTTTTTTTTTTTAAGTAAGTGTTTTAATTTTTTTGGCTGCACTGAGCAACTTGTAGGATCTTAGCTTCATGACCAGGGATGAGACCTGGGCTCTGGCAGTGAAAGTGCCAAGTCCTAACCACTGTACTGCCAGGAAATTCCCAGCTTCAATTTCTTTAATAGATATAGGCATGTTTGATTATTTCTGTTAGTTTTGGTATATTGTGTTTTTCAAGAAATTGTTCCGTTTCATGCATATTATCAAATTTGTGGAGACAGTTATTATAATATTCCTTTATTTTCCTTTTAATGCCCATGGGATCAGTGGTAATGGCACCTTTCATTTCTTTCTTTTTTTAAATTGAAGTATAGCTGGCTTACAATATTGTGTTAGTTTCAGGTGTAGAGCATAGTGGTTCATTAAAAACAATTATATTCCATAATAAGTTATTTTAAAATGTTAGATATAATTCCCCGTGCTGTATAGTAACTTTGTGGTTTATCGACTTCATGTAGTGTAGCTGTCTGTTAATCCCATAATTCCCAGTCCATTGGCCTTTAAAGTAATTATTATAGGTATGTACTTATTGACATTTATGTACTTATTGACATTTCTTGTTTTTCAGTTGTTTTGCAGTTCTTCTTTGCTCACTTTTCTTTTCGTCTTTCCTTTCGTGAATCAATCCTCTTTTGGAGTATGCTTGAGTTCCTGTTTTCTGGTTTTTGTGAATCTGTTTTTTGATTTGTGATCACCACAGGATTCATGTTTGCCAACCCTTAATCACGTCTACTTGCTTTCAACTGATAGTCGTTCAAACGCATTCTAAAACATCTACATTTTCAGATGCGGATTCCGTCCCACATGTTGTGATTTTCATGTCTTCATACTTATCTTTTTACTCTTGATTGAAGCTATATTCAATTTTATTGTTTGTTTTATAATCTAAATACTGTCTGTCTTATTAAGTGATCATCAGTCTTTACTATATGTTTGCCTTTCCTATTGGGATTTTCTCTTTCCTAGATTCTTGCTTCTTTTTCATTTAGAAAAGACCCTTCAATATTTCTTTTCAGATACTGTTTCAGATATTTAGTACTGTTAAATTATTTTACTTTTGCTTGTCTAAGAGATTCTTTCTCTCCTTCTATTCTAAATGATAATCTTGCTGGGGAGAATATCTCAGATTGCAGGTTTTTCCCTTTTAGAACTTTGAATATATCATGTCACTCCCTTCTTGCCTTCAGAATTTCTGCAGAGAAATCAGATGATAGCCTTATAGAGTTCCCTGGTAAATAACTCCTTTCTCCTGCTGCCTTTAGAAATCTTTCTTCAACTTTTGCCATTTCAATTATGTGTCTGTGTTCATCCTTTTGGGACTCTCTCTGCTTCTATACCTGGTTATGTTTCCTTCTTTAAGGTTTGGGAAGTTTTCAGCCATAATTTCTTCATATTGTTTTTTATTCCCTTCTTTCTCTCTTTTTCTAGAATCCCTATTATGCATAGGTTGAGATGTTTTATATTATCCCATATATCTTGTCAGAGAAGGCAATGGCACCCCACTCCAGTACTCTTGCCTGGAAAATCCCATGGACGGAGGAGCCTGGTGGGCTGCAGTCCATGGGGTCTCGAAGAGTCGGACATGACTGAGCGACTTCACTCTCACTTTTCACTTTCATGCACTGGAGAAGGAAATGGCAGCCCACTCCAGTGTTCTTGCCTGGAGAGTCCCAGGGGCGGGGGAGCCTGGTGGGCTGCCGTCTATGGGGTCGCACAGAGTCGGACACGACTGAAGCGACTTAGCAGTAGTAGTAGTATATCTCTTGTATGTTGCTTTTTCTTTCCCATTTGTCTTTTTGTCTGCTGTTCTGATCGGGCAATTTCTATTTTATCTTCCAGGTCACTTATTTATCCTTGTTATTTAGTTTGCTATTCATTGCTTCTAGGTTGCTTTTTGTCTTGGAAATTGAATGATCTGTTTTGATTGGTTCATCGTTACAGTTTCTAGTTCCCTGTTACAGTGCTCTGTATTTATATTGACATTCTCTTTTAATTGAGTTAGCATTTTTATTACCACCTTTTTGAACTCGGGATCTAGTAGATTGGTGAGCTCTATTTCATTATCTGTTCTTTCAGGGGACTTCTCTTGCTCTTTAAATTGAGTCTAATCTTCTTTCTTTGCTTTTACTTGACTTTCTCTGTGTCTATGAATTTAGGAGAAAATAGTTACCTATTGTGGTCTTGAAAGGGTGTTTTTATGTGGGGATGTCCCTGTGTGGACTGTGCGTGTCCGGTGTCTTTGGTCCACAAGAGCTGGTTTTGATAGGGGGCCAGCCGTGCCTTTCCTCTGGGTCTGCGCTGCCATCACTTTGATAGGAGGTGTGGCTGGTGCTGGAGATTCTAAAGCCTGTGCAGGGCATGAGGCGGGACTTCCTCTCGGCTCCCTTGGCAGTTGCTGCTCTGCCAGGGGTGGGATCTGCTCCATCGTTGTTGGATTAGAAGCATTAAGGGTAAGCTTAAATGGTAGAGTGACTTAAGGGTTATTCTCCTTGAGTGCCTGCCCTGCCCCTGAGGCCCATGCATGCACTCAGAGGTCAAATGCCTTGCCTTTGTAGGTGTCTGGCTCAGCTCAGGGTTTCCCAGGTGGCACTGGTGGTAAAGAATCTGCCTGCCAATGCAGGAGACACAGGTTTGATTGCTGGGTTGGGAAGATCCCTGGGAGGAGGACATGGCAACCCACTCTGGTATCCTTGCCTGGAGAATCCCGTGGACAGAGGAGGGTGGTGGGGTGCAGTCATGGGGTGTCAAAGAGTCGGACACGACTGAAGCGACTTCGCATGCTCAGCTCAGATGTAGCCCAAGGTCACTTACTTCTCTGTTGCGGTTGTACCCGATTTAATGCAAGGCTGTGGCATGGAGATGAAGAACCTAAGCCACCTCATTTTGTTGGAAAAGACTCCATTTTAGAGTTCTGAGGAAAGAGTCTTTGGAAATCCTCTGACCTCACCCCACCACCTGCGAGCTAATCAGATCCCAGATCAGGATCTCCTGACTTTATGACCTGCCCGGGAAATTCTAATTAAGCCCAGGAAATGGGAACCAATCAGAACCCAACACCTAACCCTTCCACAGAAGGTAACATTTTTCACGTGAGAATACCCTATATAAGCAATGAAACCCAGAATTCGAGGCTCCTCTCCTTAGCAACTGCATCAGTAATGGTGGGAGCCCCAGCTCGAGCTTGGTAATAAAAACTCTCTTGCTTTTGCATTGGATATCGGCTCCCTGGTGGTCATTGGGAGATTTCGTGACTTGGGCATAACAGAGAGCGAGCGGCTAGGGTGTTTGTTGGCTGGCAGTCAGGGCGTTGTGGCTGCAGGAATCAAGATGGCTGTGCTGTTGCCAGAGACCTGGGGTGCCTCCGTGGTCGTCTTTTCCCAGGACCTGTCTGCCCCAGATGCAGCACCAAACTGTGGTGTGGGGTGGGGTGGGGCGGGTGGGGCTGGAGTCTTTTCTAGGCTGGGAGACTGAACGTGTCATGCTGTCTCCTGTGGTGCGGTCGCAGGGGTAAGCGGTGACTGCGGGCTCTCGGACCACACCCCCGGCCCCCAGGCCGCCTCTGGGTCTTTCCCAGGACCCGCCTGGCGCAGGTCCCGCACCAAGCTCTGGTGTGGGGTGGGTGGGGCTGCGGTGCTCACCCTGCTTGCAGTGTGGCAAGGCGGTAGCTTGCCAGTGCAGAGCTCTCTCTGCTCTGATTGTTGGCAACCCAGCACCCACGCACCCTTCACGAGTAGTCTAGGCTTCTCCAGCCCTCAGTCCCTGCAGTTCTCCCAGCCGCCAAAGGGGCTCGTCTCCTCTGTGTAGGACCCCAGACTGGGCTACCCAGTCTGTGACTGGACCTGCTTGCTCCCAGGATGAGGGTCCACCATGCAGATCTTCTCTTCCTTTCAGACTCTTCCCAAGGCTGAGGTCCTGACGCACCTCTTGTCTGTCCTACCTGGTTACATGGAAATCTTCCGTGCACCTTTGGTTGTATAGGAGTTCTTCAGCGAGTTTACTGAGCGGCTCTGTGTGCGCTGCTCCACACCTAGATGTATTTTTGACGTGTTCATGCGGGGAGGTGAGCTCCTAGAGTGTCCTCTTCTACCATCTTGATCTAAATCCCTATTTCTGATATTAGTAATCATGTCTTCTTTTTGTATTTTATGGGTTCAGTTCAGTTCAGTTGCTCAGTCATGTCCGACTCTTTGCGACCCCATGAATCGCAGTACGCCAGGCCTCCCTGTCCATCACCAACTCCCGGAGTTCACTCAGACTCACGTCTATCGAGTTGGTGATGCCATCCAGCCATCTCATCCTCTGTCGTCCCCTTTCCTCCTGCCCCAAATCCCTCGCAGCATCAGAGTCTTTTCCAATAAGTCAACTCTTCACATGAGGTGGCCAAAGTACTGGAGTTTCAGCTTTAGCATCATTCCTTCCAAAGAACACCCAGGACTGATCTCATTTAGAATGGACTGGTTGGATCTCCTTGCAGTCCAAGGGACTCTCAAGAGTCTCCAACACCACAGTTCAAAAAGCATCAATTCTTCGGTGCTCAGCCTTCTTCACAGTCCAGCTCTCACATCCATACATGACCACAGGAAAAACCACAGCCTTTTATGGGTTAGCCTAGAAGTTTTTATCAATTTTCTCAAGGACTCAGCTCTTGTTTTATTTTGTTGATTTCTTGCTTTTAATTTCATTGATATCTGCTCTAATATTTCTTTCCTTCTGTTTCCTTTAGACTTAATTTGCTTTTTCTAGTTCCCTGAAGCAGAAGCTTATTGATTTCAGCTCTTCTTTTTAAATGATGCATTTAATGGATCATGGAAAAATGAAGAGAGTTCCAGAAAAACATCTATTTCTGCTTTACTGACTATGCCAAAGCCTTTGACTGTGTGAATCATAATAAACTATGGAAAATTCTGAAAGAGATGAGAATACCAGACCACCTGACCTGCCTCTTGAGAAACCTATATGCAGGACAGGAAGAAAGTTAGAACTGGACATGGAACAACAGACTGGTTCCAAATAGGAAAAGGAGTACGTCAAGGCTGTATATTGTCACCCTGCTTATTTAACTTATATGCAGAGTACATCATGAGAAACGCTGGGCTGGAAGAAGCACAAGCTGGAATCAAGATTGCCGGGAGAAATATCAATAACCTCAGATATGCAGATGACACCACCCTTATGGCACAAAGTGAAGAGGAACTCAAAAGCCTCTTGATGAAGGTGAAAGTGGAGAGTGAAAAAGTTGACTTAAAGCTCAACATTCAGAAAACAAAGATCATGGCATCTGGTCCCATCACTTCATGGGAAATAAATAGGGAAACAGTGGAAACAGTGTCAGACTTATTTTTTTGGGCTGCAAAATCACTGCAGATGGTGACTGCAGCCATGAAATTAAAAGACGCTTATTCCTCGGAAGGAAAGTTATAACCAACCTAGAAAGCATATTCAAAAGCAGAGACATTACTTTGCCAACAAAGGTACATCCACTCAAGACTATGGTTTGTCCAATGGTCATGTATGGATGTGAGTTGGACTGTGAAGAAAGCTGAGCGCCGAAGAATTGATGTTTTAGAACTGTGGTGTTGGAGAAGACTCTTGAGAGTCCCTTGGCCTGCAAGGAGATCCAACCAGTCCATTCTGAAGATTTGTCCTGGATGTTCATTGGAAGGACTGATGCTGAAGCTGAAACTCCAATAATTTGGTCACCTCATGCAAAGAGTTGACTCATTGGAAAAGACTCTGATGCTGGGAGGGATTAGGGGCAGGAGGAGAAGGGGACGACAGAGGATGAGATGGCTGGATGGCATCGCCAACTCGATGGACATGAGTTTGAGTAAACTCTGGGATTGGTGATGGACAGGGAGGCCTAGCATGCTGCAATTCATGGGGTCACAGAGTTGGACACGACTGAGTGACTGAACTGAATGCTATAAATGTCCCTCTAAGGACTGCTTTTGCTGCATCTCACAAATTTTGATGTTATATTTTCCTTTAGCTCAAAAATATTTTTCTTGAGACTCCTTTGATCTATGTGTCATTTAGAAGTGTATTGCTTGGAACTTCCCTGTTGGTCTAGTGGTTAAGACTCTGTGCTCCCAATTCAGGGGGCGTGGTCAGGCAACTAAGATCCTGCATGGCATACAGCATGGCCAAAAACAAACACCAGCGGGCTGTTTAGTCTCCAAGTACTTTGGGATTTTCCAGCAATCTTTCTGTTGACTTTTCTGGATTAATTCTACGGTAGTCTGAGAGCATTCTTAGAATAATTTCTATTCTTTTAAATTTCAGTTCAGTTCAGTTGCTCAGTCGTGTCCGACTCTTTGCGACCCCATGAATCGCAGCACGCCAGGCTTCCCTGTCCATTGTTTCTCTATCATTTTTCATTATTGTTTTCTTAAGGAGCCTCATTAGACATTTTCCTCAATACCCATTTTTCTTATGAAATTTTAATGCCATAGATGACATACTGGACACCTGTCTACAAATCATATGCACATCTATGCTTTATACATTAAAAAAGTAAGTTTTTTCTGCCCCTTTGGGGGGTGATGTCACCCTCTTTGAGAATGCAGGCTCTCAATACTCTTATGGGTGACTTGGAGAGACGGGCAGGGAAGACATGCTAATGAGACTCAGATGAGACAGAGTTGAGAGGGATGGGGGATACAAAGAATGACAGAATCCAGATTCTAAACTGTTTTGAATCATTAGACTCTCATCACTCAGTTTTAAATACACATTCCTGCATCCAGGTTCAAAAATTCAAGTGCACAGATGGGCAGAGGAAACCAATTTGACAAGCTGCATTGATCGAATGGGAGATTCTCTCTCTTGGGAAGTGGTGGATTCACTGTTCTGTGTAGACATGGTGATATGTCTATGAAGAACATATGAAGAAACCTGTTCTGTTCTGGGAATGATCTTGGCAGGCCCATAGAGAGAAAGCAGATGAGTAGTTGCCTGGAGGTTGGGTGGGGAGCAGGGAGTAACTTCTAACGGGTAAGAGGTTTTTTTAGGGGAGACAAAATTGTTCTAAAATTAAATTGTGGTGATGGTTGCTTGACCTTGTACATATATTAAAAAAACATTTTTAAAAGGTAATAAAAGACTTCCCCTGGTGGTCTAGTGGTTAAGAATCTGCCTGCCAATGCAGGGGACATGGGTTCAATCCCTGGTCCAGGAAGATTCTACATGTCACAGGACAACTAAACCTGTGTGCCGCAACTCCTGAGTCCACCTATCATGACTAGCGAAGCCCGCACACCCGAGAGCCTGTCCTCTGCAACAAGAGAAGCCACCACAATGAGAAGCCCAAGCATTGTAACTAGAGTAGCTCCCCTCGTTGCAACTAGAGAAAGACTACATGCAGCAACAAAGATTCATCAAGCCAAAATAAAATAATATATTTTTTTAAAGTAAAATAAGAAATCCTAGCAAAGTTAAAATGCCTAGAGGAGAGGGCAGAGACTCTCTGAGCCATCTAGAAATTACAGCCAAGACAGTTCTCCCTAGGTAGGAGAATGGGTGAGTCAGAGGTGCCATGGTAGCTGAGTCCAAGTGCTCCAAGTTCTGAGATCTGGAGCAAGAAACTGACTTCTTCAGCGTAATTCCATAGAACGTGCAATGGGCTGAATTGCCTCCCCTCAAAGACTTTGAAGTTTGAACTCCCATTACCTGTAAATGTGGCTTTATTTGAAAATAAGGTTTTTGCAGATTATCAAGTTAGGATTTGATCCTTAAGATGGACTCTAATTCAGTATGACTGGTGTCTTTATAAAAAGGGGAAATTTGGGCATTGAAACACATAAACATCAGTGCCATGGCTCCTGCCTTCCTCCCAACTCAAGTCTCTGACTTACCCCAGGGGCTCTGTCTTAGGGTTTAGAATATAAGATTCTGACCAGATGAATGTTTGCTCGCCTTTCTCGGCCAGGCCAGCCAAGTTCCTGATGGCCAGCTGTCTTGATCTTTTGTGTGCTCTGCTTAGTGCCAGCAGAGACTCTGATCTGCGGTCTTGCTGGATGGTTGATGTTGAGTCTCTGTAGCATGTTAATTAAGGCTGTGGCTTTTGATCCAGACTTCCTGGGTTTATAAGCCTAGCTCTACCTCTCACAAGCTGTGTGTCCTTGGACAAGTTGCTTAATTTCTCTGTGCCTCAGTCTCCTCCCCTGTGAAATAAGGACCCCGATGACTATACGGATTCAACATTCCAGCTGTTGCTATTATTTTCCTCTGGGCATGTTGAGGTTGGCTTCTAATTCCAGTTCAGTTCATAGGACTGTATTTCCCACAGTAACAATAAGGCAGTCAAATTGGAGCACAGAAAAAAAAAAAATGCAAAAAATCTTACCAGGAGGGAAGGGCACTTTAAGAGTCAGAATCCACATAAAATAAAATAGCTCTTCTTATGTTCTCCCTGTGGTGTGTTTTGTCTTGGGCTTTCAGGAGTAATTTGCAGTTCCAGTTGGTGGTAAATCCTTAAAGGACCATTGTCTTTTGTCTGCTGGTTTCCAGAAGACACAAATAAAGAAAACATCTTCCAGGATGACAAGATCCTTTGTCCTATTTATTTGTATTGCCTCTTTGGCCCAGTCTTGGGGAAGGCCTGAGTCAGTAGGCAGTGTTAAATTTGATATAAGGATCCAGGAAGATCTTAACACTTAAAAGGATTATTCCAAATGATCTTAGCAGGAGGAACAAATGATCACAGACTTTTTTTTTTTTAAGAGTCTCAGGCAAGAGCCATGGGGTTCACTGGGGCTCACTCTGGCTGGTATGTTTTTTCTCGCTTTGAATCAACATGGAGTCCACCAAGGACGAGCTACAGATTCTGAGCCCTGGTTACATCATCTAAAAAAGACAATTGCAAGATCCAGTGATCTCACCAAATCAGCTTTCCCTCTCCTTTTTTTTCTTTAATATTTATATATTTATTTGGGTATATTGAGTCTTAGTTGGGTCACGTGGGATCTTTTATTGCAGCGTGCAGGCTCTCCAGTTGCGGTGCTCCCCTGTGGCACATGGGATCTTAGTTCCCTGATCAGGAATCAAACCCACGTCCCCTGCATTGCAAGGCAGATGTTGAACCACTGGACCACCGAGGAGGTACCTAGTTTTTCCTCTCCTTCAGGGGAGGGTGATTTGGGGAGGCATGTGGGAGGTGACGAGCATGTAGGGAGCTCTCTTCCTGCCCTGGTGCAGGGTAAGCTGAGTGCACAGCCTGCTCTGGAGACCAACACAGCTCCTGGAATAAGCACTAGATGAAGAATCGAAAGATCCGGATACCATGGTATTCTTTTGGACAATTGACATTAGTTTCACATCTTCATCTATAAAATGGGTGAGTTGGACTAGATCAATCCCCCCCAACTCCCACAGTAGAAATCAGTTCTTTATATAAAAATCTTGCACATAAACCTTATTTGGAAACAAATAGTAGCAGAGCTTTCTTTCTTGACTGGGGTATGGAGGTCTGCGCTCCTATCCTCCAACCCTTATCTTTCCTCCCTACTCCCTCCTTACATTCCATGAACCTCTGTAGGCAGAGAACACAGGTGGAAAAAAAAGAAAAACAACAAAACTTAACTATCTCTTGGATTCCTTTCAGTTGGAAAAATTCTGGATCTTATCTTGCGAGCCTTAGGAAAGACCCCCATCCTCGTGAAATTTCACCACTGGTAGTTTACCTTTTGCGTTGTCTTTTCCTTGTTTTCTTTTAAGCAAAGTCATCTGGAAAGGTGATTTTAAGTCACCAACAGTTTAATCAGTGCATTTTACTACCCTGTTACTGACTTGAGGGTATTCCTTCATGGGCATCAGCTCTCTGCCCAATGGCCTGTTAGACTCTGAATACAGTGATTAAAGGACCACAGAGCAGGAACTCCCAGTTATGAAGCTGTGACCTAGCGGTGGTGCTTCCCAGATACCACTAGTGGTAAAGAACCTGTCTGCCAATGCAGGAGACATAAGAGACTCGGATTCGATCCCTGGGTTGGGAAGATTCCCTAGAGGAAGTCATGGCAACCCACGCCAGTATTCTTGCTTGGATAATCCCATGGACAGAGGAACCTGGTGAGCTACAGTCCATAGGGTCACAAAGAGTTGGACATGACTGAAGTGACTTAGCATGCTCTCATGAGACCCAGGGGTTAAGCGCATGATTAGAAAGATCTCAGCTCAGGGGCCTTAGGAAGAGGATGGTATCTTGGGAAGATAAGGGATGGATTCTAGGAAGAAGGAACAATTGATCTGAGTCTAATGAATTAGTAGGAGTTAACCAGGTATTAGTCTCTCAGTTGTGTTCGACCCTCTGCGACCCCATGGACTATAGCCTGCCAGGCTCCTCTGTCCATGGAATTCTTCACACAAGACTACTGGAGTGGGTAGCCATTTCCTTCTCCAGGGGATCTTCTCGACACAGGGAGCTAACCCAGGACTCCTGCATTGCAAGCAATTCTTTACCATCTAAGCCATCAGGGAAAACCAAAGAAGAAGGAAGAGAAAGTAATTCCAGGTGGAAGGACTTATCTTATGTAAAGACTGGCAGATCAAGGGTCCTGAAAGTCCAAAATGCCTTTCAGTTGGGTTCAGGAGAGAAACTGCAGAATTTAAAGCTTGATCTCTCTTTTTGGGGATGAGGAAATGTTGAGGATGAAGATAATAAAGGGGACTGTTTAGTTTTTTATCTTAGTGTGCCTATCACATTAACAGAAATAAGGTATATGTGTGTGTACACTTGCAAGTACAAAGCCTCTCCCAAAGCCTTTCAGAGTCCTATGAAATGCCCCCATTTTATAGATCACAGTCACTTAGAGACCAAGAGGTAAGATGGTGAGGGTCTCAGGTGTATGTCTGCAGAGCCCACCTCTTTGGTACCATGTCACTCTGATTTATTTCTGTTCTCTCAAAGGGAGAGAGGGAATTAGGATGAGCTGGAGAAGAGGAGGGACAGGATCCAAGAAGAGGAAAGGCTACGTGAGGGTTTGGGGAAAGTCTGAGAGGAGATAGGACTTTCACCTGGCCAGGGTCCTTCTGGGCTCTGCCCTGCCCTCTGCTCCAGGACTGGACACGTGCGGTCCTCCTTGTGGTCACACTGCAGAGCTCTGCTGACACTAGCAGCCCAAGGCAGGCACTGATTTGCTCTCCCAGATTTTTCTGGACCATCTTTATTCTCCCCATGGCCCCCTTTATACCTGTCGCTGGACAGGGCTTTTTTACTGGTAAGATCCCACAACTGACAAGCCAGTCAGGCACAGTGCTGGCACCAACGAGGCTCTCAATGAGCGTCATCACTGAGGCTAAGCGATCATGGTGGAGACGGCTGCTGGTGAGGCCAGAGGTCCTCACAGAGGGTGCGATCTGAGGCGCCGGAGAAACAGTTTTTGACACCGAATGCATTGAACAGAGAAGCAGGCCACATGGCAAGCTGGGGGTGGAGCTCTCTGATCTATTTCATGGTGTTCCTTTGCACAACCCTCTCTGTGCCTCAGGTTTCACACCCATAAAAGCACGGCCTCTCTGATTCAGACAGCCCCATTCATGACTCCATAGATCACCCAGGACTCATTTGGAGGTGGTGGGATTTCCCTGTGCTCAGATCGTGCTGCAGGTTGGTGTGTGAGGAGGGCCATGTGTTCAGACAGGATGGGGTCGGATCTTTCATTTCCAGAGGCAACAACTCACACATTAGCATCTCACTCTTTGTCTTGCTTGGGAGACTGGACACAACTTGTCAAGTTCAGGGGTAATGGGTGATCTCTGAGTTTCCATTGCCCTGATGAAACATGGCTTCACCAGGCACAGCTAAGCTGATGGCTCCCCTGAAACTGCCAGTCAAAGTTCCCCATCCGGATCATTTTCAACTAACCACCTCGGTTGCCTCTTGGTTTAACTTCACACCAGATAAGTTCGTGATGCGCCTGCCACACCCAAAAGGGCAACGGGAGCTGGTCACTGAGGCCAAGTGTTTGGACCTTCTTCTATCTCCTTTCACAGGAACAGATAATGGAGATGTAGAAGTGGGCAGCATGCCATGTTATCTGGGCGCTAACTATTTAACAACTTAATAGATTCTGTTGATAGTTCATTACCAGAAAGGTACGTGATGAGCACAGCCTCCAGAGACAGGTTCCTTAGGTGGAAAACCTGACTCTGCCGTTTCCAGCTGTGTGACCTGGACCTGTGTCCTTAACCTCATTGCCCAATCTGAAAAACAGGAATCGTGATATCCTCTCAGGTTTTGAGGGGTTTAAATGAGTTAACCCAGGTAAGGCTCAGTTCAGTTCAGTTGCTCAGTCGTGTCCTACTCTTTGCGACCCCATGAATCGCAGCACGCCAGGCCTCCCTGTCCATCACCATCTCCCGGAGTTCACTCAGACTCACGTCCATCGAGTCAGTGATGCCATCCAGCCATCTCATCCTCTGTCGTCCCCTTCTCCTCCTGTCCCCAATCCCTCCCAGCATCAGAGTCTTTTCCAATGAGTCAACTCTTCGCATAGGTGGCCAAAGTACTGGAGTTTCAGCTTTAGCATCATTCCTTCCAAAGGAATCCCAGGGCTGATCTCCTTCAGAATGGACAGGTTGGATCTCCTTGTAGTCCAAGGGACTCTCAAGAGTCTTCTCCAACACCACAGTTCAAAAGCATCAATTCTTCAGCTCCATTGGTAACCATAAAGGGAACGGTGGTGTGGGGGATAAATGTGGAGTTCTGGATGGACATGTACATACTACTGTATTTAAAATAGATAATCAACAAGGACCTACTGGATAGAACAGAGAACTCTGCTCAGTATTATGTAACAACCTAAATGGGAAACGAATTTGAAAAAGAATAAGTAATGTATAACTGAATCATTTTGCTGTACACTTGAAACTAATACCACATTGTCAATTATACTCCAATATAAAATAAAAATAAAAAAAACACTGCTTCATTAGCAACATTAGCCATTTTTAAAATTATTTGTAACATATGGGAGTGTGTGTGCTGTGTACTAAGTTGTTTCGATTATGTCTCTTTGTGACCCTGTGGATTGTAGCCCACCAGACTCTTCTGCCCATGGGATTCTCCAGGCAAGAATACCAGAGTGGGTTGCCATGCCCCCCTCTAGGGAATCTTTCCAACCCAGGGATCAAACCCATGTCTCTTACTTCTGCATTGGCAGATGGGTTCTTCTCCACTAGTGCCACCTGGAAAGCCCAACATATTGGAGACTTGTGGCCAATTAAAAGATTGATCCAACTCAGGTCTTGTTCTCTGGAAATCACAGGAGAAAGTTACTGAAGCCTCTTTCTCCTTCCAAGGTCTCATATAACTCAGGTGGAACCACAGAGGCAGGACAGGAGATACTGTGGGGATGTCAAACCTCCCACCTTCCTATTGCAGGGGCTCCCAGAAGGATAGCTGTTTTGGAAATGGTTTTAAATTTATTTTTTTAACTGAGGTATCACCTACATATAGTAAAATGCAAACATATTAATATATTTACACCTGTGGAACCACCACCATGAGCAAAATAAAAACATTTACCATCACCATGTACATTTCCCACATGCCTCACCCCAGGCAGGACACCTCTCCTCCAGGTACTCTCTCCTTTCTGACTTCTAATAACCATGTATTAGTTTCTTGTATCCTTGAGTTTCATAAAAATATAATTTTATCTGTGGTATGCCAGTGAATGTTTGACAACAGGCTCTCCAAACTAAATACATTTTTATAAAAAGCCTGATTTGTAGCCCATTTCCCTGGCAATCACCATCACTGATTTGAAGTCATCATAGTGGAGTCCTTGAACAGAAAGTTGGGAATAGATGTACAGTAGACCACAATTCTATATAGATACAACAGGTCTGAATAGCCCCAATCATATAGATAATGTTAAAAGTGTAGTAAAAGAATTAGGAAGTGTTCTGAGTATTAGGAGTTAGAGTTCTGAGTTTGTATAATCTTAGTCTTAAATATAATTTTCCTAGTTTTGTATTTATATAATTTATTTTTTAATAACAAAGGTTGCATTTAGCAGTCAGCTTGCAAAATTCCCGAAAGCATAATAATCAGTTCTCGTGAGCTATTATGAGCCGTCTCCTGATCACTACTGTGTCATACGCTATATACTAACCTTTTGTGTCTGGCTTCTTTCATTCAACATAATATCCATGAATTTCATCCCTGTTGCTCTGTGTGTCCGTCTTTTATTCTTTCTTTTTTGTATTGATGTGTCGCATTTCATTCCATGGATATACCATAGTTTACTTACTCACTTCCTGGTGGATGGTTGCTGGGTTATTTCCTGTTTTCTGCTAATTAGTAAGCTGCCACTATCACTCATGTATATACATGTTAATGAAACATGCACTCATTTCTCTTGGATACATACCTTGGAGTGGATTTTCTGGGTCTCAGATAAGCATGTTTATTTTTAGTGCATTATGTCAAACTGGTTCAAGTGGTTGAACCTCAGTTAAAAAGTCATAAATAAATTCATTTCTGGAATTATATACTAACCTTTTGTGTCTGGCTTCTTTCATTCAACATAATATCCATGAATTTCATCCCTGTTGCTCTGTGTGTCCGTCTTTTATTCTTTCTTTTTTGTATTGATGTGTCGCATTTCATTCCATGGATATACCATAGTTTACTTACTCACTTCCTGGTGGATGGTTGCTGGGTTATTTCCTGTTTTCTGCTAATTAGTAAGCTGCCACTATCACTCATGTATATACATGTTAATGAAATATGCACTCATTTCTCTTGGATACATACCTTGGAGTGGATTTTCTGGGTCTCAGATAAGCATGTTTATTTTTAGTGCATTATGTCAAACTGGTTCAAGTGGTTGAACCAGTTCAATCTTCCATCTGTGATATTGGAGAATTCCATTGCTCCGCTTGCTTGCCAACACTTGGTATCATCATCCTTGAAAATTTTAGCCATCCTGGTAGATGTGTAGAAATTAATTATATCATAAGGATTTTGTTTCCCCTTATAAGGAATGATACTGAGTTGCTATTGGATCTCAACTGTTGTTTACTCCTCAGTTTGAAGTGAAGTGAAAGTTGCCCAGTTGTGTCTGATTCTTTGTGACCCCATGGACTATACAATCCATGGAATTCTCCAGGCCAGAATGCTGAAGTGGGTCGCCTTTCCCTTCTCCAGGGGATCTTCCCAACCCAGGTCTCTCGCATCGCGTGCAGATTCACCAGTTGAGCCACAAGGGAAGCCCATTCCTCAGTTAAAAAGTCATAAATAAATTCATTTCTGGAAATTGCTCCTGGGATTACTGGTGATCTTATTCAGCTTTGCCAGAGGCAGTGGCTACTATTCCAGAATTCAGGTTTTTTCCCAGGAAAGTTAGCATTGGATATCTGTTAACACCCCAAAGGAGCTATTTGTGACCAGAGTGGTAGAGCCTTAAGGCCAAATTACGGTGGCTCCTGATGGCCCATGGATCCCCTCAGAACGCGACTTGAAAGGAACTTCCAGGCAGCAGAGTGCTGCTCTGGAAGGTGCATGGGATTTAGAAGTACATGACCCAAGGTTCTAATTCTATTTCTGCCCTTTTTTTCAGCCACAGGTCTTTGGGAGGCCATATAATCTTCTAATCCTCAATTTTCTCTGAGTCTAATAGGGTCTGAGCTGTTGAGGGGTTCTGACGACGCACGGAGAACTTCTGTAGTTCTTCGGGGGTCAGCATAGGGTGTCCATGGAGAATGGGACCAGAGGATGACCCGAGGTTTTGAACATACTGTGTCTTCCAGAAAGATGAACTCCAGTGGCTTGATTTTGGCAAGTGCTCAAAAACAATAGAAAGTTTGACTTATGTTTTAATTCTAAAAATCATAAATGCTAATTGAAGGAAATCTGGAAACACAAGAAAGAGTAAAAAAAGAAAAAAATTATCCACAGTCTCATTTCCAAAGTCGATTGTTCATAATGTTATACACGCACACATCTGTTCCCACTTAGTCTTGTAATGTGCCATTTGCAACTCCTTCATATCATGTTTTTAATGATTGTGTTGCATTCCATTCTGGTGAGTATATAAAAATTTATTTAACCACAAGATGGTGTTTTTCACCTGCTCTCCACTTAATATCTTCTGGATACTTTAAGATTTATCAATTTTGCACTGCTTAAAGTGCCAGAACTTGCCTAGTTACCACTTTTTGAACATTAAATCTCCCACCAGGAACAGGACTATCTGATTAGCAGTTATTTGTAGACAAAAAGGCAACCCTGAGAGTAAACAGGGAAAGAACACAAAAGTCTCAAAGTAGGACTTTACATTTCTAAAATATATAATAATATTAGTTCATTATCCCTTTATCATTCAGTTTCCTCTCATTTTTTTTTAAGCCAGGTATTTCTCTCTTCTTTACTTAGTTCTGCTGGTTATCTGCTGAGTTGCACCAGTGACCTGTTCTCCTGCTGCTGCTGCTGCTAAGTCACTTCAGTCGTGTCCAACTCTGTGTGACCCCAGAGATGGCAGCCCACTAGGCTCCTCTGTATCTGGGATTCTCCAGGCAAGAACACTGGAGTGGGTTGCCATTGCCTTCTCCAATGCATGAAAGTGGAAAGTGAATGTGAAGTCGCTCAGTCGTGCCCGACTCTTAGCGACCCCATGGACTGCAGCCCACCAGGCTCCTCCATCCATGGGATTTGCCAGGCAAGAGTACTGGAGTGGGGTGCCATTGCCTTCTCCGACCTGTTCTCCAGGCCTTTGTTTTCTCATCTATAAAGTGGGTAATGAGGTTATTCAAGGTTGTTGTGAGAACTAAACCTAATTAAGGACCTGGTCACATTTTCTCACCTGCCCTTAAGCAGCCAAGAACCATGGCAAGCACTAATGAATTAGGTTTGTAAAAGCAGTTTTGGGGCTGAGTGAAGAAGATTCAGAAAACACAACTGGTAGAGAGCAGGGTCACGCATAAGATCAGAGCCGAGGCTAGAAAGCAGGGATTTTGGTTCCTTCCAGTGGTCTGAAGTGCCTCTTGTAGGTCGTTTCTCCTGTGGAGTTCAGAAGGCTGTGCAAACATTTCTGTCTCCTTTCCGTGCCCTTGTGTGAGGAGGTCAAACATAATTTGAATGTCAGAACTGCCCTTAGCAAAACAACATGTGAGAGTCTTAATTTTTTCCCCTATTGCTTTCCCAGTGTTTCTTCACTTCAGAAGTTTTTGTTCTGTCTAGCTGTTGCTTTCTGATTCTTTCCAGTGTTTTTCCCTAAGCAGGAAGGCAGTGGTCCCTCTGAGGGCCCCAACACTAATGATGTCACGTCATTGACTTCCAGGGACCATTAGGCAGCCAGTCCATAGCGTGTATGTCCTTGCTGCCAGCAGGACATGGAATATGGGGGAAGGGGGAGCCATTCTCCCCTGCTGGTCTGACAGTCGCCACTATGCCAGAGACAGAGGAGGCCTTGTTAATGGCAGCTCCTATCTGACACCTGGACTTCCTAGAAAGATGAATGTTCTCTTTAACATGGAAAAACAGAAACAAAAAAGCCCCACCTTGCCCTTCCAGGAAAGACGCGCAGGACATGTCTTGGTACTCACTCCCGCTTGCCTCTGCTGCCCCTATTTCTGCCACTCTATTTGAAGGATTTCTCCCTTTCTACCATGAAGCACACTTAATTGCCCAGCACATTGCAGAGACTGAATTTCCTTGGTGTGTGGATCCATTTGACAGCTCGAAGGCACTGGGAAACGATACCTTCCTCTCTGTCACCTTCTGCACGGTGAGGTCCACACTGTCTAACCTTCTTCGCTTCTTAACTCACTTCTTCACCCAGGGCCACGTGGGCTTGGTGCTCAGCCTTCTGCCAGGATCACAGGGTCAACTGACCCCCTAGTCACTCTGCTGGCCGCAGCCCGTGTACCTGCTTTCCCTCCAGCCTGGGGTGCCTTTGTCTGCCCTCCCTCTTGAAAATTTCCATTTCTGAGTCTTCCTAGTTTGTAAACATTCCTCCTTCCTCTTGTGTTTTTGGCAGATCATCCGCACTCCCCTTTGTGAATTGCTCTTTTCTATGTTCATTCTTTATATCCCTGGTTTTCAAACTATTTTATTTTTTTGCAGTGGAAACTCTTTTTTTTTTAACAAGTTAAATTTATGTATATCTAAGGAGAAGGAAATGGAAACCCACTCCAGTGTTCTTGCCTGGAGAGTCCCAGGGATGGGGGAGCCTGGTGGGCTGCCGTCTATGGGTTCACACAGAGTCGGGACACGCCTGAAGCGACTTAGCAGCAGCAGCAGCAAGCCTCATATAAAGAGCAGAAAATCACAACTGCTGTGGTTGAAACAGAGGTGGTGGTTCTGGGAACTAGTGGTGATTTGTTCCCTGGTCTCCTCTCCCAGAAGCCCTGAAGGGACTGCTCTAGACCCTGGCGCTCTGGGAAGTACAGTGTGCGAACCGCACCTTGAATGCTAGGTTTTCCAGACTTGGCCTCTTCATCTCTCCCTCTACTTACTTGCACTGGATGTTACTCTCCTTCCTCCAAATGTGGTGAGTGCAGAGGACAGTGAGGAACATCCTGATGCTTCTTTCAAGCAATTGAGACATGAGACGCAGGAGAAGGGAAGAAAAAGTCAGCTTCATTACTAGCTTTACTATAGCCAGATGGGCTTGCTTTCTTCCCGATTAACTTACTCACCAGTCCTGGTCTTCACTGGACCTGTACAAGCATTTCTGCCTGGCTGGAGAGCTGTCCACAATTTTTCAAAAGGAGAAGGTAGAAGGGGTGAAATTCTCTCAAAGGCGTCAGAGAAAAAGTCACTTCTCCTCCAAAGGGGAAGAGGCTGGAAGGGGTGAAAACAGAAATCAGGCACGTTACCCTTCACCAAAAAGAGTGGTCCTGTTCCCTGGTGCTTTGTAATTTATATTAAAGCATTTAATGGATGGGGGCCAGTGATGCCAGACATAGCCATACATGGACCCTTCTCCGTAGTAAAGAATTTGCCTAATTCTGCATAAATCTCCAGTGTTCCACCAGACATTCTTGCAGGTGAATGATGGTTCTAATTAGCCACATCTGGACCAAGACTCTGTCTTTCCAAAAGGAAGTACTTTTACAGAGTTTTGATAGACACTTTTTACTAAATGGGACTTGAGTGTTGATTATCCTTTGGTGGACTGAGAACTTAGATGAAGATTGCTAATATTTCATAAAATTATGTCACTGATGATAATGACTCATAGTATTTTCATCACTGATACAATCCTGTCATTGTCACCACTGTATCAGCCAGTATCTGTGGCTGTTGCAAACTCTGTGTTTCTACATGTAACTACAAGCAGCTGATGGCTCCCTTTTGGCTGATAATTTGTGCCCAGATATTTACATATTAAACTGTATCTTATAAATTTTATTTATTTAAGTATTTACTTAAAAATTACCCTCTTTTTATCCCTAACATGAAAGTTAACAGTGAAAAAAAGTGAAAGTACTTATTCGACTGTTTGCAACTCCGTGGTCTGTAACCCGGCAGGCTCCTCTGCCCATGGAATTCTCCAAGCAAGAGTACTGGAGTGGGTAGTCATTCCCTTCTCCAGGGGATCTTACTGACCCAGGGATCAAACCCAGGTCTCCTACGCTACAGATAGATTCTTCACCATCTGAGCCACCAGAGAAACCCAACATTACAGTTAGGGTGATTAATTTTTTTTCCTTAGGTAGGTTATATTACCTGTGCAGTCTGTATCAAATTAGGAAAGGCAGAGTTACAAATTATTTCTTATAAAAATGAGGCCCTGGGTCTGTACTGGCCTAGTGCAGGGAGACCATGGAAACAAGAGGTCAGAAAAACAGAGTCCTCTTCCACAGGGTGATTTGTTTAAAAATTCAGATTCCTAGGCCCCATCCAAAGAGGACTGCACCAAAGCTCTCAGGAGAAAGACCAAGCTTCTTCCCATGCTTAGAGGTCTCTCTACGGTATGGCCTCTGCCTGACTCTTCACATCTGTGCTCCAGGCTGGCTTGGATGCAGAAAGTTCTCTGAAGGTGCCATGCTCTCTCTCCTCCTGTACTTTGCACTCCCTATGCCTCCCTGGTGGCTCACTGGTAAAGAATCCTTCTGTCAGTGCAGGAGACATGGGTTCAGTCCTTGGGCTGGGAAGATCCCCTGGAGGAGGGCATGGCAACCCACTCCAGTATTCTTGCCTGGAGAATCCCATGGACAGAGGAGACTGGTGGGCACCAGGCCATAGCGTCCCAAAGAGTCAGACACAACTGAGCGACTAAACAACAGCAACAATGCCTCCTTGACTTCTCTGAGAAGCATCTCTGACATCCCAGGGTGAAGTAAGAGTCCCTCCTCTAGGCTCCATGTCTCACCTTATGTCGACTTCTCTTTGCTGCCTCAAGCTCTTAAGTTCCGCCAGAGGAAAGATCATATCCCTTTGACTTCTGCAGTCCTAGTGCCTGGCCTAGGTTCAAGCCTAAGAGAAGCATCGTTTCTCCTGATGCCCAGAACAGGGGTGAGGACATAGATCTTCACATCAGAACAAACAGCATTTACTTGAAAAGCTGTAAATCTCTGGTCCATCAGGCACTCATGAGGTCAAGTGGTGGAATCCACCCCATCAAAGCCAAGGTGAAATAAAGGTCTTGGAGAAGCAGGAAAACTTTCCTCCGAAGATTATCTTGGTAGACAATATCTTTTATTCTTTAGTGTCTCTGCCAGAAAAATCAATTCTTAAATTATGCATTGAGTCATTTTGAAAGCAATCTTCCTAGAGTGCAAAGCTTTATCAAAGTTGACATTATTCCTGCTATCAGAGCAGATTAGTTTCATAATTTAATACTTAATCTGTCCACAAAGCATAGTGATGAAGTTGTCGCTGCTTCCTGGGTACTGAGGGGAATCGAAGGCCTTTTGGATGAGTTTTACTCTCCCAATACCTCATCAAGTGAATGAAACTTGAAAGTAATAAAAAGAGACTCATGAAATGATGCTCATTGTGGTTTACAGCTCTAATCCCTTATTATCAGCAGCTTAAAGGCCTTCCCTGACTTCCTTTTGACTTTCTTCTTCCCACTGAGTGACAGGGTGCAATCGTTGATCAGGAGACCCTGGAACCTTAGAGGTTTTTTCACCTGTCTGTCAGAGCAGGTGGGTTAAAGGGCATGAAACTGAAGCCAGTACACTCAGTTCATTAGCTGATGGCCTTGAAGAGGACCCTGCACCTTTCTGCACCTTGCTTTCTTGATAAGTTAGGAGTGGGAATGCCTGCTTTGCAGAGTTGTTGGGTGGATTGAATGAGAGGTAACTGAATGGCCGCTGAAAGAAAGGAGTTGTTCAGCAAAGGGTAGCTCCTGCTCCATGGGGACACACATCTGCCGTGCTTGCTTTCCTGCTCTATAAGCCTTATTTTCAGCCTTGGGTCACAGTGGAACATCTCATTCCTTCACTTTCTTCTTCTTTTGACTCATCTGACTGCACTGCACAGCATGCAGGATCCCTGACCAGAAACCAGGGATCAAACATGTGCCCTCTGCAGTGGAAGTGTGGTGTCTTACACTGGACCACCAGGGAAGCCCCTTATTTCTTCCCTGGTGGCTCAGACAGTAAAGCATCTGCCTGCAATGCAGGAGACCCGGTTTCAATCCCTGGGTGGGGAAGATCCCCTGGAGAAGGAAATGGTAACCCATTCCAGTATTCTTGCCTGGAAAATCCCATGGACAGAGGAGCCTGGTAGGCTACAGTCCATGGGGTCGCAAAGAGTCGGACATGACTGAGCAACTTCACTTTCACTTTCATTAATTCTGAAGTCCAACGGCAAAGTTTCAAGTCTCTCCCTTCCTGGAGCCAATGCTTGATTTTCCAACTTTCTCAATGCTTTTGCAATAGGCTTTTGTTGCTATCATTAATGCTGAAACTCCTTGTGAAACACTGGGCAGTCAGATAACTCTTTAAAACACTTTGGTAAATGAGAAAATCTGAGAAGTGTCCCTTTTTGTCTTAATTTTACCAGATTTATACCTTGGGAAGGCACTGGGTGGAATGGAATAGCTAGGGAATCAAATATAGACCAACATTATTATTATTGCCAGTTCTGAAGTACTGTGGTTGTTTTCAGTTGAAATACTATAGAAACATCTCAATTAACTGGACATCGGCCTTCCTAGAACTTCTAGTTATTTAATGAAATGCAACACAACAGTAGAACTTGACCAAGTTCCCATAAGGGTATAGAGCTATGCTCTATGTTCTATGCTTCATTTTGCATATTACTATCATCAATATCTACCCACAGTATTGAACACTGAGAAGTAATATGAACTGGGGGGGTTTTGAGGCTCTGTAACTTCCCCAGAGAACTTTCTGCTATGATGGAAATGTTCTCCAATGGCACTGCCCAATGCAGTACCTGTGCTTACTGGGCACTGGAAATGACTAGTGACTGAGGAACTGAAATTTTAATTAAATTAAATGCAAATTTAATTATTGGAATGCCCAGTTGTATGATATTTTGAGTCAATGATTCATTTTCTATTATGGAATATTTTTAAATATTCAGAAAGTTACAGAAGGTGTTATAAACCATCAACTGGAATATACACATAGTTAACCTTTTGCTATATTTGCTTCAAAGATTTTTAAAGAAATAAAATAATAAAGATACAGCTGAAGTTTTCTTAGAATTTCCTCCCCCCCATTACCAGAAGCATGTGTATCCTTCCTATCCATGTTTTTATAGTTTAACTATTTATCAACACTATGTAGCCTTCTTTACGTGTTTAAACAATTTAAACAAATGGCATTATACTTTAAATACTATATAAAACTTGCCTTTTCCATTTATTAATATACTTTTGAGCCCTATGTATGTTGATACATGAAAATTGGCTTCATACATAAATCAGTCTCATTCATTCTTAACTCTTCTAGAAAGTTACAGTTTATAAATATTCCACAATGTATCTATCTAGTCTCTTAAGGATGGTAGCTTTGGGTTGTTTCTAACTTTTTCTTTTGCAAGCAATACTGCGATGAACAGCCTAGCATATTTTTTCTTAGACATATGGGGAGGGTTTCTCTACTGCTACTGCTACTGCTAAGTCACTTCAGTCGTGTCCGACTCTCTGCGACCCCATAGATGGCAGCCCACCAGGTTCCCCCGTCCCTGGGATTCTCCAGGCAAGAACACTGGAGTGGGTTGCCATTTCCTTCTCCAATGCATGAAAGGGAAAAGTGAAAGTGAAGTCGCTCAGTCGTGTCTGACCCTCAGCGACTCCATGGACTACAGCCTACCAGGCTCCTCCATCCATGGGATTTTCCAGGCAGGAGTACTGGAGTGGGGTGCCATTGCCTTCTCCTGGGTTTCTCTACAGTCATTTGTATTTGCTATGATTACTGATAACTGTAGACATGTTTTTACTAGCTTAATTTATGTTTTTTGTTTCTATTTATCATATTTTTTCTTTGCTTCTCCACCTACCTCTTTCCCTTTCACCTGTTTAGAAGTTATACATACAATTCTATTCATTTGGTGGTTAATCATTAGCCAGCATGATTAAAGATAATATCTCTCTATATCTCTAATATCTCTATTGTTTTTTCCTTTTTTTTTCAGACAATACAAGGAACTCAGAGTTCTTTAACTTCTATAACCTTCTCACAGCTTCTATGTTATTGTTGGGTAATATATGGTGTACTTATTTGCTCAGTCATGAGCAACTCTTTGCAACCTTTGGACTGTAGCCTGCCTGATTCATCTGTCCATGGGACTTTTCAGGCAAGAATACTGGACTGGGTTGCCCTTTCTTCCTCCAGGGGATCTTCCTCACCCAGGAGCAAACCTGCATCTCATGTGCTGCCTGCATTGCAGGTGGATTCTTTACCCGCTGAGCCATTGGGGAAGCTTGGATAATATTTTAGTTCCATCTTGAAAAACAAACAAACAAACAAAAACCTCCTAGTTGGTCATCATTATTGTTATGATTTTACAGTCAGTATTATTTAGATGTATTAGCTTTTTTATCAGTTCCTTGCCTTACCATTGCTTTTTTGCATCTCACCCCTTTCTTCTGGGTTGAGTTTCTTTTTGCTAAGATGTCACCTTTGGTGTTACTTTAGTGAGGGAATGTTATGGTAAATTATTTTAGACATAAAGTCTAAAAGTCTAAAATATATGTTTTATGATTAAAATACCTTTGTCTACTCTATCATGTATAATAATTTGACCTGGACTCTTAGTAGAATCTCCTATTAGCTCTCTCCTTTCTCTGGGACTCATTAAGTGTATGCTGAACCTTTTCATTCTATATTGTGCCTCTCTTTATTTCTTTCATACTCTTTACCTCTTTATTGCTGCAGTTGGATGCTTTCCTCAAATCAGTCATCCGATTCATTAGTTCTCTCTTCAGATGAGTGTCTATTGAATTTTTAATTTTAATGACTTTTGTTTTATTTCCATGAGTTCAGTTGAATTTCTTAAAAATGTTTCGCTATCCCTTCCTTAATGTCATGTTCCTTCATTTTATTTTCTTACTTTCATAATTTTATTCATTCATATTATTGCAATATGTTATACTGGGTGCTACGATTTTAAGGTCTCTTTGGGATTGCTTCATATTTGTAATTTTTGGTTCTGAATTTTTGTTGCATTTGTTGTGTTTGCTGATTTTCTCCCAGCTGTTATTTACTTCATGTGATTAGTAAATTTTTTGATGAGCTTATCTTCAGTGGGAGTGGTTTTCCATGAAACACATGTACTTGGTTGGGATTTTAGGGAGCCCAGACTATTTTTATGGTAGTTTCTCAGACTGGGTTTTTATATCTCATTGGTAGTGTGGATTCAGATCAGATGCCTGTTAGTGTGGCCAAGTGTTGATGCTCTGCTCATTTTAGAGTAATTCTTTTGCTTTTCAGGCCCTGAAAGATTGTCAGATTCCTTTTTTGCATATCTGGCCAATAAAAGGACTTCTGCTGCTGCCCGTTTCAGAGACTTCATAGTTTCTGGGGTTTACTTGGGAATGGGCTCAGTTCCAGGTCCTCATCTCTTAGGGACTGAGATCCCGGATAGTTATTTCATCACCAGTCTCTGTGATATGTACCTGGTTCCAGTATCGCGTGGACTGTTTGCTTTTAGCAAAAGGAAGGAAAAACAAAAAATGTATCTTATAAAGAGGTTCTCAACCTCATTTGTAATCGGGGACATTCAAAACACAACCAGAGGGAAATACCATTTTACTCTCCTGAGAATGGCAAAAATTCCGGCAGCAACATTTATCCAAGCATTGGCAAGGATGTGGAGAATTGATGACACCATTCTTTGCTGATGGGAGTGTTAATTAGTGCAACTGCTTTGGGTAACAGTTTAGTATTACTTAGCAAAATAGAGAAGTTCAATTATCTGCCCTTCTAGAGAAATTCTTACACATGTACTCCTGTAACTTGGATGAGAATGGTTACACTAGGATCGATCAAAACACCCCCAACTGGAATCAACACAAATGTCTGAAAAAGTAGAATACATTTCATATTCTTCTTACAATGGCATTTCATACAGCAATAAAAATGAATGTAATTTACATCTGGCATAACAACACAGATAAATCCTACAGTCAGAATATGAGTGACAGAAGCAAGTCACAAAAGGATGTGTAAAAAAGAATGTATCATTTTCATAAGGTGCAAAAGCAGATAGAATAAACTCTATTCCCATCCAATCAGTCTATCTGTATTCCTCTCTCCTGTCTCTCCCCACTTCCATCTTGAGATAACCTTGGGCAAGATTTTAATTTGTCAGTACTTGAGTGGTGCTTACACTGTGTGCTTCTGGTTTCATTTGTTCATACATTAATTCAACAAACACTGAGTGCCAACTGCATGCAAGCACTGTTCTTGGTGCTGATGGCAAAACAGACAGAAATCTTGCTTCTAATCTGGAGCTAATATTTTTGGGGGTGGGTGAGGGTAAGGAGGAGACAGTAACGTAAAATAAACATGTAAATTGTATAGTATAATAGAGGGTGATAAGAACTATCTGTTGTTGCTGTTTAGTCGCCAAGTCATGCCCAACTCTTTGAGACACCATGGACTGAATAGCACGCCAGGCTGCCCTGTCCTTCACTACCTCCTGGAGTTTTTCAACTCATGTCTCTTGATTTAGTGATGCCATCCGATGCCATCAACCATCTCATCCTCTGTTGTCCCCTTCTCCTCCCACCGTCAATCTTTCCCAGCATCAGGGTCTTTTCCAATGAGTCGATTCTTTGCATCAGGTGGTCAAAGTATTGGAGCTTCAGCTTCAGCATCAGTCCTTCCAATGAATATTCAGGGTTGATTTCCTTTAGGATTGACTGATTTGATCTCCTTGCTGTCCAAGGGACTCTTAAGAGTCTTCTCCAGCACCACAATTTGAAAACATCAATTCTTTGGTGCTCAGTCTTCTTTATGGTCCAACTCTTGTATCCATACATGACTACAGGGAAAACCACAGCTTTGACTATACGGACCTTTGTTGGCAAAGTGATGTCTCTGCTTATTAATACACTGTCTAGTAAAGTCAGGAGAAGTTATGGTTTTAAATGAGTGATCAGGGAAGAACTCTTTGTGAAGGCAATGTTTAAACAAAGTCTTGAAGAAGTTAAGAAGCTAGTGATATCAACATCTGGAGGAAATCTTTCCAGATAGAGAGAAGGGCATGTGCAAAGGTCCTGAGGAATTTCTTTATCAATCATCTTTTTAGAATCTTATCAACATTAAATCTAAAAACCTTTAAATTTCCTTTCAGTGTTGGATGGTTCTTGTCACAAACATAAGATTCATATTGTGTTTACAACCAAAAGGGAAACTTCCTGTAACTGTGAGTGTGCATGATGGAATAATTTGGGGTAAAGGAAGACTTGAAATCACATTTTGTTATTTTGTTAATCAGTTCCTTTCAGCCAGTGTAGATTACCATACAGAGCACCAACCATGAGACTCTGGCTGATCCAGGTTTGAACTTGAGCTCTGCTACTCTGGGGACTGGAGCCACTTATCTGATCTCCAAGCATAAAAAGATGAAATAACACCCATTTGAAGCATCTTTGTGAAGACTGGGTGAAAATATAAATTCAAGTCTTTGTGTCCTTCAATAACATTAAAATGTTTTCTTTACATATATTTGTACATTTTAAAGTTATTAATATCCTGCTGCTGCTGCTGCTAATTTGTGACTCTGTGCAACCCCATTGACGGCAGCCCACTAGGCTCCTCTATCCCTGGGATTCTCCAGGCAAGAGTACTGGAATGGGTTGCCACTGCCTTCTCCAATGCATGAAAGTGAAGAGTGAAAGTGAAATCGCTCAGTCGTGCCTGACTCGGCAACACCATGGACTGCAGCCCACCAGGCTCCTCCGTCGATGGGATTTTCCAGGCAAGAGTACTGGAATGGGGTGCCATCGCCCTCTCTAGGTATGCTATATTTTTTGTTGAAAGGAGAAATTTTAAAAGCTCCAAGTGAGACAAGGCAAATCAGTTCACAAGGAGTTTGGGGTTGAATCTCAGCCTGGTGTAACAGCTCCGCAGCTGTAAGTGTTTCTGGTCCTTCATCTCTGCTCCTCGCTGCCCTGAGTGGGTGCCTTTGGTTCTCATGCTTATCACTTCATGGTTGCAAGATGCTATTTCACCTCTAGCCTCAGGTCCACACAAGGAAGAAGGAAGGTACTCATGAACACTTTTTTATCTTGAAATATTCTTTTATAACATCACTTAAAATGCCTGCCTTTGAATACATATGCCAAAATTTATTTCTCTTCCCTCATTTGTGCACATGTATATTTACACACATATATGTGTCTATATATTACTAATAATAGCATATATGATTAAACCGTATAGGTGTATGTGTGTGTGCTCAGTCATGTCTGACTCTTTGCGACCCCATGGACTGTAGCCCACCAGGCTCCTCTGTGCACGGGACTCTCCAGACAAGAATACTGGAGTGGGTTGCCACTTCCCCCTTCAGGGGATCTTATGGACCCAGAAACTGAACCCAGGTCTTCTGCATCTCCTGCATTGGCAGGTAGATTCTTTACTGTTGAGCGACCTGGGAAGCCCTATAATTAAACTGTAATGGTATATAATACTGGGTTGGCCAAAAAGTTTGTTCAATTTTAAGTAAAAAATAAAAGACACAGTTTTCATTTCACCCAGAACGTTACTGAACAGCGTATTCATTAACTGAAGGAACTTTTGGGCCAACCCAATAGTACATACATATGAACAATGCTACAGTGGACATCTTTGTGGTGAAATCTTTGCACCCATCCCAAGTTATTTTCTTAGGACAAATTCCTAGAAGAAACTTTGAGTCAGAGTGTATGCCCATTTCTAAGACTTTTGATGTATTTTGCTGAACTGCTGTTGAGAAAAATCAAGATATTTTCTCCTTTTAGGGTTGAATGTGAGAACCCTGCCACATTCTACCCACCTCCATCACAACACCAGCCATCGTCAGCATGGTTTAGTCAATTATTTGATTCATGTATTCATCTAATAAATAAAAAGAAATAATTTTTGTTCTAATTTTTTGGTATTGGTGAGGTTGATCACATTTAACACCTTTTTGTTCAAGTTTTGATGTTTAAGAATGTTTTATAAGATAGCTTCAAACACTTTCTTTTATACTTCCAGCTGCAGTAAATCATAATGTGAAAAAGAATTTGTATTTATGCTGGCCTTGTTTCTTTGCACTGTACTGGAAAATAATTTATCTGTGTTACGGTCTTTAAAATCTCACCCTCTGTATCTAATATTAATACTTATGTCTTTGGTTAACACCTATATCATTTTAGTATTATGATTAGGGTAATCTCAAATATAAGCATAAAATGATAATAGTATATTAGTCATAATGTTTTATGCTTACATGGTTTGTTTCTAGGGAGATCAGAGAACTGTGAAATTATTATTTTAATGAATCATCTTTGCCAACCTGCCTGTTATTCTGTTGAATGGATGTCTGTACTTACACTAAAAAATTCTTCTTTGTGTATCTGAAATTCAAATTTAACTGAGCATTCTGTTTTGTTTTGTTTTTTCCCTATATCTGACAGCTCTGCATGAGGAGGGTCTGGAAGCTGAAGTCCTGGGTGAGGAGGTTGGTAGGAGTTGCAAGAGCAGGAGTGGCATCAGGCAGAGGTGGAGCTGATGCCCAGGAGGTGAGGTCCCGGATGCTTCTCCTCCTGTGTCTACCAGCTCCTATTAACAGCTGCTGGTCCAAATCCTCCCTGTGTGGGGGACTTGAGCTGGGGCTGGGCAGATAGATCCATGTCATCCCCTCCCCTACTCCATCCCCAGAGAAATTCCAGAAAAGAATTTTGGAGGTAGGAAGTATTGGGTTCAAATCCCACCCCTTCTTTTAACTAGCTTTGTGATTGGTGGCAAATTACTTAAACCAGTGGTCCCCGAACTTTTTGGCTCTAGGACTGGAAGACAACTTTTCCATGGATGGTGTGGGGGTGGGGGAATCAGGTGGTAATGCAAGTGATGGGGAACGGCAGATGAAGCTTCGATAGCTTGCCTGCTTGCCTGTTGCTCACCTCTTGCTGTGCGTCCTGGCTCCTTAACAGGCCACAGACTAGCTCTGGTCTGTGGCCTAGAGGTTGGGGACACTGGCTTAAATCCTTTGAACCTCTGTTTTCTTGGAAAAGGATGGCAATGAGCAAAGATGGAAAACTAAGAAGACTGATGATAGCTGGAACCACTGAACCATCCCTGATTTTAACTCCAGACTTCCTATTCAGTGACTTCCTATAACACAGCAAAAAATAAACACAAACTCGCAGGGTCATTGTGAAGTTTGCATGAGATGATGTTTGAAAAGCTCTTAGCAGAGTCTTTGGTATCTCATAAGCTGCCAACACATGGGTCTGAATTTCAAGACACGGGGATTACTGAAGGCAGAGTAATCACTCAGAGGAATCACAGTAGTGCCCCTGGGAGAAGGGAAAACAATAGCAGAGCATGGGGAGACTGCAGACCAAAGAAACCAGGGATTCTAGTTTTGGGGGCACAAGGTTTGGAAGCCTTTAAAAATAAGCTATTTCTGTTTCTCAATACGTGTTTTCCTCTGGGAATGAAACTAAATCTGTGAAGGTGATGTTGAATGCATTTGAAAGAGAGCAGTCTGGCAGCTACAAGGCTAGGCAGGTCCCAGGAAATCCAGCTACCCACCTTGGTTTCTTGTCAGTCCACGAGGAAATCTGAGCTGACTGGGACAGACGTGTTTTTCTTCAAGGGAAAGCAAGCACATGACCAAGACTTCTTTCTGTAGACCTTTCAGAGCCTCAACAGCTCCCCCCTGATTCAACATCTTACTGAAAAACTAAAGGGTTACCTGTTTGTAAATATTGCCGAGACAGCTTTGCCAGCCCAGCCAAGCCCTTCCCTCTGTCTCCAAGAGCGCTTGTCAACAGCTCAAGTGCCTTCCAATTTCCTGGAGAAGGGACTTGTTATCGGTTAAATGAGGAGTGGATCAAAAGGGCCAGAGGAGCCATTAAGGCTTCTGGCTGGCCAGTGTCCTGTCATTAGTGGGACAGGAGTATCTCTTCACCCACGTAGTTACCATCACCTGCCTGACAGGTGTGGTCTAGGAGGAGCTCCCTCCAGTTCACCTCATTAGAGTGGGAGACACCCTTTGCCTCTTCCTGAAGGCATGGATTTGATGCTGGAAACAGCAGGAGCTGAAAAGGACAGGCTGTTTAGGGAGATAATAGGACTTCTTTCTTGACTGGGGAACTAGACAGAGGTGGGCATTTGGAATAAAGGAGATTAGGGAAGACTACTGCTAAAAACAGACAGTTTTGGGTCTAGAGCAGTATTTCCCAATGTTTGGGCATTTATGTCCTGCCTTAGTGGTTTTTACTGCAATCACCTTAGAGTCTATGCTATTGTTTACTCAATCTTTTTTTAAATTGACTCTATATTTTTATTTAAATACCATTCTTGTCTTTAATTTAGGCAATAATAGCAATGAACTCTTGGGCAAAAGATGTGGTTTCCTTCTAATATGTGTTTAATTTTATGAATGCACTCTATGAACACAAAAGTGCTATCCATGTGACTTTTAGAGTCATCTCATGTGAAAATAGCTAAGATTTATTGAATGTTGTGGGCCAGGAACTGTTCCAGTCGCTTCCTTCCTGGGTATAAATTTATTTAATCCTCACGGTTAGTTGGGGGAGGAGGAGAAGGAGGTTAATAGCAGTCTGACTTATGTGAGAGTTAGCTGGTTGATATATGGAAGGTGCTCAGAACTTTCTGAGAGAAGATAAAAATAAATGTTTACTGTTATTGTTATCATTATTTTCATTTTACAGATGGGGAGGTGGAGGCACCCATGTGTGTACGTGCTAAGTTGCTTCAATCTTGTCCGACTCTTTGCGACCCTATGGGCTGTAGCCTGCTGGGGTCCTCTGTCCATGGGATTCTCTAGGCAAGAATACTGGAGTGGGTTGCCATGCCCTTCTGCAGCAGATCTTCCCAACCCAGGGATCAAACCCACATCTCTCAAGTCTCCGGCATTAGCAAGTGGGTTCTTTACCACTACTGCTACCACCCATAGGGACATTCAATTGTGCATAAGGACCCCAACTGGTGGAAGACTAAGCCAAGACTCAACCCCAGACACTGAGTCTGGAGCTCAGCCTCTGACCCCATGATGCTGTTCATCTTCCATGTTTTTGGAAACATTACCTAAGGACCAATTCCCAACTTACTAGAAGAGGTATCTGCTACCTGGATGCAAAAGTTGAGGGTGTGTGGTACCAACTTCCCTCGCCAGTTAGGGAGAGATGAGATGTCTGTAGAGGAATGGGGGATGGAGGGGCCAGATATGTGCTCAACGATGGCAGGACCACCCCTGTTAAGCTGACCTGCAGAACCTGGTCAGGGAGGATGCTGTGTGGAGCCGAGAGTAAGTCTGTCTGTTTGGGACATAGTCTCTAGAGCAAGGACAACCTATTTCACATTGTTGTTCCTAAAGTTCAGAACCAATTGCTCCAGCTTTGAGCAAAGGCATTGACATAGAATCATCAACTGACATATTCCATGCACCTAACCCAGAAGGAGGTGTGGTGGGCCATTTGAATCCATTCTGCTCCTTAAGTGTGCAGTGCCAGACTGTATGAAGGAGACTGCAAATGAGGTTTGTGAACTTCTGCAGAATAATCTGGTTCTGGCCACCCCAAAGTCACTCATGAACACACAAACACATTGACTTAGCAAATAAAGTTTTCTTTCTTCCTTATTGCAAGCAGATCCCTAAAGGATGTTTGTTGTTAGAGTCACTCAGCTTATAGGAGTCTGTTACAGCAGCTGGAATGGACTGAGACCCTGAGATTCAAAGTGATAAAGAGATTCACTCAACGTTGTGCTGTGGTTTAGCTGGTGAGTTAAGAGCAGAAGCCAAATTCTCAAAATACCCTTCACAAACGTATGGCGAGAGACAGAGCTGCCTCAAGGAAAGAGCTAGAGCTTTCAAGCTGGGCATGTTTAGATTTGAGCTCAGGCTTTGCTGGGTGGTGGCAGGCCTCAGCTCCTTATCTGCAAAATAGGTATGACAGCACCCTCGTTGCAGAATCTGTGGTAGGAACTATAATAGTTTATGTCAAGTCCTTGATGCAGTCCTCAAAAAGTTGAAATTAGAATCACTATATGATCCAGTAATTCCACTTTGGGTATATAGTCAAAAGAGTTGAGGTATTCATAGGCTCACTTCCCTGGTGGATCAGACGGTAAAGAACCCACCTGCCAATGCAGGAGATACAAAGAGATGTGGGTTCAATCCCTGGGTCAGGGAGATCCTGGGAGGAGGAACTGGCAACCCACTCCAGTATTCTTGCCTGGAGAATCCCCATGGATGAGCAGCCTGGCGGGCTACAGTCCAGGGAGTCACAAAGAGTCAGACACGACTGAGCACCAAGCACAGCACAGCACATGCATAGACTCAAGTTCACAGAAGTGTCATTCACAATAACCACGAGGTGGAAACAACCCTAGTGTCCACTGATGGATGGATGGATAAAAGTTAGGCACTGCTAGTTCCGCTTTACAGATGTGAAAACTTGAGTCTTAACCTGTAAGAATATAGCCCAAATCCAGAATATCTGACAAAACCAAATGCTGGCAAGGACGTGGAACAGCAGGAACTCTCCTTTATTGCTGGTGGAAATGCAAAATGGTACAATTCCTTTGGATGACAGTTTGGCAGTTTATTACAAAACTAAGCATACTCTTACTTTACAATCCAGTATTGTACTCCTTAGTGTTTATTCAAATGAGTTGAAAGTTTATGTCCACACGAAAACTTGGCCATGGATGTTTATAGCAGCTCTATTCATAATTGCTGAAACTTGGAAGCGATCAAGATGTCCTTCAGTAAATGAATGGACAGATAAACTATGGTACATTCAGACAATGGAATATTACTCACAGCAATTGTATCCAAAAGACATGAGCTATCAAGCCATGAAAAGACATGGAGAAAACTTAAGCGTTTATTATGAAGTAAAAGAAGCCAATCTGAAAAGGCAACGCACCATATGATTCCAACCTTATGACATTATGGGAAGGGTAAAACTGTGGAGACACTGAAATGATCAGTGGTTTCCAGGGGTGGGGCAGTGGGGTGCAGTGAGAGGCTTTTCAGAGCACTGAAACTGTTCTGCATGGCCCTGTAATGATGAATACACCTCATTGTACCTTTGTCCAAACCATGGAATGTGCCATGCCAGCAGTGAACCCTTAGGTAACCAATGGACTGTGGGTGGTTAGGATGTGTCAGTGTAGGTTCATCCTTAGTTTAAAAAAAAAAAAATCACCACCATTCTGGTGATTGTTGCTAATAATGGGAGAGGCTAAACATGTGTAGGAGGATTCCCAGGAGGCGCTAGTGGTTAAGAACCTGCCTGCCAATGCAGGAGAGACGTAAGAGACCTGGGTTTGATCCCTGGGTTGAAAGATACCTTGGAGGAGGGCATGGCTACCCACTCCATTATTCTTGCCTGGAGAATCCCATGGACAGAGGAGCCTGGTGGGCTACAGTCCAAAGGGTTGCAAAGAATTCAACTTGACTTAGCACGCATACATGTGTAGGTGACAGAAATATGTAAAAAATTTCTGTTCTTTTCTGTCAGTTTTGTTGTAAAGCAAAAACTTGTCTAAAAAAAATTCTCAAAAAATTGAAACTGAGTCTTAAAAGAGTGTGTTTCTACTTGAGCCAGACAGAGAGAAAGTAGTCTGGTTTCAAATTGAGGGCTGGTTGCCTGACTTTGAATCAAGTTCTTAAAATCTTATTGCTTTGCTTCATGCCTTTTCAAGTAAATGAAATATTTATATTCATTATCTTGATAGCTAGATAGATATATATAGATAGGCAGCTATATATGTACATATGTATTTTTTTTTCTGGGAAGAAAACAAAAGAACTGGGCATCAGTTGCTAAGACCTCTGTTCACTCTGGGAACAGGTCACTTTCCTCTTTGGGTCTTAGAATTTCCATCTATAAGATGCCAAGAATAGATTCAACATCCTGACATATTCTAGTTGCTCTCTCTACCTCACCTCTTCTGAGAAGTCCCCCTAGGCACCCTTTACAACAGCCTTCAGCAGCAACATCAAGAGGCATTTATTGTGGATTTAGAGGGCTATGGCAAGTCCTAGGGTGGATGGTGATTATAGTAAATAGGGAGATGATGAACCCCGGCTTTGAAGAGGGAAGATGATGCAAATAAGAGACCCGGATTTGGACCTGCCATATACCTGTGTGACCTTGGGCAAGTCATTTCACCTTGATTGACCTCCGTTTCTTTAGAGTAGGAAAGGTACTCTGTGTTTACCTTGCCAGGTTGTGGGGACCCATGAGATTGTTATGTTGAAGCACTTTAAGACTATAAAATACTATATTGCTGTTGCTAAGTCACTTCAGTGTCTGACTCTGTGCAACCCCATAGATGGCAGCCCACCAGGCTCCGCTGTCCCTGGGATTCTCCAGGCAAGAACACTGGAGTGGGTTGCCATTTCCTTCTCCAATGCAGGAAGTGAAAAGTGAAAGTGAAGTCGCTCAGCCATTTCCGACTCTTAGCGACCCCATGGTCAGTAGCCTACCAGGCTCCTCTGTCCAGGGGATTTTCCAGGCAAGAGTACTGGAGTGGGGTGCCATTGCCTTCTCTGACAAAATACTATATAGATATAAGCTATAAAGCAGAAAAATTGACTGGGTCTGGTCTGACAAAGTTTGGAAAGCCACATAGCAACTTTTGATTTGGTCTCAGCAAAATAATTAGTACTCATGCTCAAGAGTCACAGGCCTCCCAACTCTCGCTTGAACCAACCCAGGGCCTTTGCACAGCTGCGTCAACACTTCCCCAAATACATCTATAGTACATACCTATGCTGCAATCCTTTCCAGGCAAGAGTACTGGAGTGGGGTGCCATTGCCTTCTCTGACAAAATACTATATAGATATAAGCTATAAAGCAGAAAAATTGACTGGGTCTGGTCTGACAAAGTTTGGAAAGCCACATAGCAACTTTTGATTTGGTCTCAGCAAAATAATTAGTACTCATGCTACAAGAGTCACAGGCCTCCCAACTCTCGCTTGAACCAACCCAGGGCCTTTGCACAGCTGCGTCAACACTTCCCCAAATACATCTATAGTATATACTATGCTGCAATCCTTGGGGTCGCGAAGAGTCAGATACGACTGAGCGACTGAACTGAACTGAAATACATCAAATGTCCTCTTGTGTCATTCAGTTTCTGCTCAGATCTCTTGTTCGAGATGACTTCTCTGACTACTCCATTTAAAATACACCCAACCACCTCACCCTACCACCTGCCCGTCACTTTCACTTGTTTCATTTTACTTCATAGCATTTAGCTCCGCCTAACATGTTATATATTGCTCATTACTCCTCTGATCCTTCTACTAGAATTTAACTCCCTTGGGGCAGGGACTTTGTTTGTCCTCAGTGCCTGGAATGGAGTTATCTCTCAGTGAGAAAGCCTTCCTCAGCGATCAGTGCAAAGAAATAGAGGAAAACAAAAGAATGGGAAAGACAGAGACCTCTTCAAGAAAATTAGAGATACCAAGGGAATATTTCATGCAAAGATGGGCTTGATAAAGACAGAAATGGTATGGACCTAACAGAAGCAGAAGATATTAAGAAGAGGTGGCAAGAATACATGGAAGAACTGTACAAAAAAGAGCTTCATGACCAAGATAATCACAATGGTTTGATCACTCACCTAGAGCCAGACATCCTGGAATGTGAAGTCAAGTGGGTCTTAGGAAGCATCACTACGAACAAAGCTAGATGGAATTCCAGTTGAGCTATTTCAAATCCTGAAAGATGATGCTGTGAAAGTGCTAAACTCAATATGCCAGCAAATCTGGAAAACTCAGCAGTGGCCACAGGACTGGAAAAGGTCAGTTTTCATCCCAATTCCAAAGAAAGGCAATGCCAAAGAATGCTCAAACTACTGCACAATTGCACTCATCTCACATGCTAGTAAAGTAATGCTCAAAATTCTCCAAGCCAGGCTTCAGCAATATGTGAACCGTGAACTTCCTGATGTTCAAGTTGGTTTTAGAAAAGGCAGAGGAACCAGAGATCAAATTGCCAACATCCTCTGGATCATGGAAAAAGCAAGAGAGTTCCAGAAAAACATCTATTTCTGCTTTATTGACTATGCCAAAGCCTTTGACTGTGTGGATCACAATAAAGTGTGGAAAATTCTGAATGGGATGGGGATACCAGACCACCTAACCTGCCTCTTGAGAAACCTATATGCAGGTTAGGAAGTAACAGTTAGAACTGGAGACAGAACAACAGACTGGTTTCAAATAGGGAAAACAAGTACATCAAGGCTATATATTGTCACCCTGCTTATTTAACTTATATGCAGAATACATAATGAGAAATGCTGGGCTGAAAGAAGCACAAGCTGGAATCAAGATTGCCGGGAGAAATATCAAGAACCTCAGATATGCAGATGACACCACCCTTATGGCAGAAAATGAAGAGGAACTAAAAAGCCTCTTGATGAAAGTAAAAGAGGAGAGTGAAAAAGTTGGCTTAAAGCTCAACATTCAGAAAATGAAGATCATGGCATCTGGTCCCATCACTTCATGAGAAATAGATGAGGAAACAGTGGAAACAGTGTCAGACTTTATTTTTCTGGGCTCCAAAATCACTGCTGATGGTGATTGCAGCGAGGAAATTAAAAGACGCTTACTCCTTGGAAGGAAAGTTATGACCAATGTAGATAGCTTATTCAAAAGCAGAGACATTACTTTGCCAACAAAGATCTGTCTAGTCAAGGCTATGGTTTTTCCTGTGGTCATGTATGGATATGAGAGTTGGACTATAAAGAAAGCTGAGTGCTGAAGAATTGATGCTTTTGAACTGTGGTGTTGGAGAAGACCCTTGAGAGTCCCTTGGACTGCAAGGAGATCCAACCAGCCCATTCTAAAGGAGATCAGTCCTGGATGTTCATTGGAAGGACTGATGCTAAAGCTGAAACTCCAATACTTTGGCCACCTCATGAGAAGAGTTTAGTCGTTGGAAAAGGCCCTGATGCTGGGAGCGATTGGGGGCAGAAGGAGAAGGGGACGACCAAGGATGAGATGGCTGGATGGCATCACCGACTCGATGAATGTGAGTCTGAGTGAACTCCGGGAGCTGGCGATGGACAGGGAAGCCTGGCGTGCTATGATTCATAGGGTCGCAAAGAGTTGGACACGACTGAGCGACTGAACTGAACTGAACTAAAATGTTTATTGAATAAATGCTTGAAAAATACACTGACTTAATCCTTCAAAGGTGTCCAAACAAACAGGCCAGGGTCAGTGTTTCAGATGATGGGGATCCTAAGGGATTTTCCCTCTTTCCAGCCCCTGTGCCTAGGTTTCTGGGATGGAAAGGCAACATTGCATTGCAGCTTTTTCTCAAAGAATGTGTACCCTCTGCTAGTCTTGAATGGCCCTGAGACATCTTTTATTTGTGACCATCCAGCAGGCCATTCTAGCTAACTGCCCACTTAGAAATTAGTCATTTCCTTTCTTCCCATGACCCCTCTCATATTTACCGGTTAATACAATATTTATTAATTTCCTACTGTGAATACAGGATTATTCCAACTGCTATGGATGATTTAAAGAAGTGCGAGATGACTCTTCTCCCTCCAGTAGATAGTGGCAGTGTGGCTTAGTGATAATGGGTCGGGGGGAGGGGAGGGAGCGGGATATTGTTTACTGGTGACAGAAATTGTAGCTTTAAACCCTGGTTTTACTATTTACTGGCTGTGTGACTTGTACAAGTCACTTAAATTCCCCTCTACTTCAGTTTCTTTATCTAAAAATGGAGTAATAATAGTATCTATTCTCTAGGGCAACGAATTTGTTAAGGATAAGCTCCCAGAGGTTCGTGACATTGTACAGGAGACAGGGATCAAGACCATCCCCATGGCAAAGAAATGCAAAAAAGCAAAATGGCTGTCTGAGGAGGTTTTACAAATAGCTGTGAAAAGAAGAGAAGCAGAAAGCAAAGGAGAAAAGGAAAGATGAGCATCTGAATGCAGAGTTCCAAAGAATAGCAAGAAGAAATAAGAAAGCCTTCTTCAGCGATCAATGCAAAGAAATAGAGGAAAAGAACAGAAGGGGAAAGACTAGAGATCTCTTCAAGAAAATTAGAGATACCAAGGGAGCATTTCATGCAAAGATGGGCTCGATACAGGACAGAAATGGTATGGACCTAACAGAAGCAGAAGATATTAAGAAGAGGTGGCAAGAATACATGGAAGAACTGTACAAAAAAGATCTTCACGACCCAGATAATCATGATGATGTGTTGACTAATCTAGAGCCAGACATCTTGGAATGTGAAGTCAAGTGGGCCTTAGAAAGCATCACGACGAACAAAGCTAGTGGAGGTGATGGAATTCCAGTTGAGCTGTTTCAAATCCTGAAAGATGATGCTGTGAAAGTGCTGCACTCAAAATGCCAGCAAATCTGGAAAACTCAGCAGTGGCCACAGGACTGGAAAGGGTCAGTTTTCATTCTAATTCCAAAGAAAGGCAATGCCAAAGAATGCTCAAACTACCGCACAATTGCACTCATCTCACATGCTAGTAAAGTAATGCTCAAAATTCTCCAAGCCAGACTTCAGCAATATGTGAACCGTGAACTCCCTGATGTTCAAGCTGGTTTTAGAAAAGGCAGAGGAACCAGAGATCAAATTGCCAACATCCGCTGGATCATGGAAAAAGCAAGAGAGTTCCAGAAAAACATCTATTTCTGCTTTATTGACTATGCCAAAGCCTTTGACTGTGTGGATCACAATAAACTGTGGAAAATTCTGAAAGAGATGGGAATACCAGACCACCTGACCTGCCTCTTGAGAAATCTGTATGCAGGTCAGGAAGCAACAGTTAGAACTGGACATGGAACAACAGACTGGTTCCAAATAGGAAAAGGAGTACGTCAAGGCTGTATATTGTCACCCTGCTTATTTAACTTATATGCAGAGTACATCATGAGAAACGCTGGACTGGAAGAAACACAAGCTGGAATCAAGATTGCTGGGAGAAATATCAATAACCTCAGATATGCAGATGACACCACCCTTATGGCAGAAAGTGAAGAGGAGCTAAAAAGCCTCTTGTTGAAAGTGAAAGAGGAGAGTGAAAAAGTTGGCTTAAAGCTCAACATTCAGAAAACGAAGATCATGGCATCTGGCCCCATCACTTCATGGGAAATAGATGGGGAAACAGTAGAAACAGTGTCAGACTTTGTTTTTTTGGGCTCCAAAATCACTGCAGATGGTGACTGCAGCCATGAAATTAAAAGACGCTTACTCCTTGGAAGAAAAGTTATGACCAACCTAGATAGTATATTCAAAAGCAGAGACATTACTTTGCCGACTAAGGTCCATCTAGTCAAGGCTATGGTTTTTCCTGTGGTCATGTATGGATGTGAGAGTTGGACTGTGAAGAAGGCTGAGCGCAGAAGAGTTGATGCTTTTGAACTGTGATGTTGGAGAAGACCCTTGAGAGTCCCTTGGACTGCAAGGAGATCCAACCAGTCCGTTCTGAAGGAGATCAACCCTGGGATTTCTTTGGAAGGAATGATGCTAAAACTGAAGCTCCAGTACTTTGGCCACCTCATGCAAAGAGTTGACTCATTGGAAAAGACCCTGATGCTGGGAGGGATTGGGGGCAGGAGGAGAAGGGGACGACCGAGGATGAGATGGCTGGATGGCATTACCAACTCAATGGACGTGAGTCTGAGTGAATTCCGGGAGTTGGTGATGGACAGGGAGGCCTGGCGTACTGCGATTCATGGGGTCGCAAAGAGTCGGACACGACTGAGTGACTGAACGGAACAGAAGCTCCCAGAATTGTGCCTGGCAGATGCTGCCACTTGATAAGTTTTCGTTGTTTTTGTTGAAATGTATTGTGAAGACTGGAAGGACATCCATGGAAAGTGAAATAACATAACAATGCGTGGATTGATGACTCAGTACAGTATTTATGCACGCACGGACACAATGTGTACCCTGGTATAATGGAAAGAACGTATGCTTTCGGGCCAGCCTACCTGGCTGGGAACATCCACTTTGTTTTTTTGCCAGTTGTGAGGCAACCAGACCCTCCTAGGACTCCAGTTTCTTCATTTATGAAGCAGAGATCCAAATTTTTGCTTCACAGAATATGTGTGAAGACTTACCAAGATGCTAGTTCCTTGCCCTATTCCTCTACTGTTGTTCAGAAATATTTCTGTAAAGACAAAGGACTGTCCTGATTGAGGTGGGGAGTAGATATGAAGTCAATATCTCCCTTGGCAAATCAGGAAGTCTCTTTACAACAAGAAGGCTTAGACTTTTTATTAAAAAAAAAAAAAACAAACCTGCCAAAGAAATTTTACTTTATTGAAACAAGAAAAAGACAGAGGATGTGATTTATTTAAGAAATGTATTGAGTAGAGTAATCATTAAGTAAATTGATTACTCATTACATAAATCATTATCATTAAACAAATTAATAATTTATTAAGGAATCGGCTTCCCAGGTGGCACTAGCAGTAAAGAACCTGCCTGCCGATGCAGGAAATGCCAGAGACATGGGTTTGATCCCTGAGTCAGGAAGATCCCCTGGAGTAGGAACTGGCGACCTGCTCCAGTATTCTTGCCTGGAAAATTCCATAGACAGAGGAGCCTGGTGGGCTACACTCCTTGGGGTCACAAAGAGTCAGACATGACTGAGCACACATCCACAAGGAACGTACTAACTTTCGTATTATGAAGATCATTATCCTACAAGCGGATGTTACAGAATTCCAGAAGCCCAGTCACAGTGAGGGAGCAGGGGCCTCCATGCAGAGGCTCTCTGCTATCCCCCTAAAGGGGCATCCCACTTGCCTCCACTTGAATACTTCCAGGATGGCCAACTTACTGCCACATGTGGTTGGCAATTCTGTTTTTGATCAGTTCATCTCTAAGATTTGCCTCAAACCCTCCCTTCACCTGACTGCTACTAGTCTCTGGCAAAACACAGTTTCTTATTTCCTCTCCCTATGACTAGACAGGGGTTGTACTTTAATGCTAATCTATGGAGCAGAGTACTTTACAATGTTTAATAATGGGCCAATGTTAGGCAAATGAATACTCGTAACCCCTAAAGGGGTCATCCCACTTGCCTCCACTTGAATACTTCCAGGATGGCCAACTCACTGCCACATGTGGTTGGCAATTCTGTTTTTGATCAGTTCATCTCTAAGATTTGCCTCAAACCCTCCCTTCACCTGACTGCTACTAGTCTCTGGCAAAACACAGTTTCTTATTTCCTCTCCCTATGACTAGACAGGGGTTGTACTTTAATGCTAATCTATGGAGCAGAGTACTTTACAATGTTTAATAATGGGCCAATGTTAGGCAAATGAATACTCGTAACAGTTTAAGTTTAAAAAGTATTTTAAAAATTACCCGTTTGTGGTGGTTTAATAGCATTACTTTTGTAATTCACAGCATGATCTGCAAGGTGGAATGGTGAGACCGATGGTTAACACTGGCATTGACAACAAGGACAGTATATTTCTTAGTTAAAATATATTTCTCAATACTGTATCTTGCGCCCAGTTCATTATACCATTATAGATCATTCACCAGGCTGTGGGGGGCACTAAATCCAACATAACCCCGCTCAGTGGCTTCCTCCTTCAGCTCCTGTTAGCATTGTTTAGAGCCCTATTCCCAAGACGTGAGCTCAAAGCAGCATAAATGGTGTTTTTAACCAAGCCATGGAGCAGAGGAAGGCAGCCTAAACTTATGCTGGAAACTCTTGATCCGAGGCTGGGGACTAGCTTGAGCAGAGTGAGACACAGGGGACACAGATTCCAAGGAACGCTCACTGGCGATTCATCACCCTAGTCCCAGGCTTGTCTTCACGGCCTCTTCTAGGTTCTGGGATTCAGTGCATACAAATAAGGTATGTGGTCTAAAAGTCACTGCCTTAGAAAGTTTTGCTTTCAAACAATGCTCTTCTGATTCCCATTTTAGAAACCTTTTCTTGAGAGTTATCTTCAGAGCCGGCAGGACACTTTTAATTACAGTACATCTTGGGGATAGCAAATCTTAATCTTTTGAAGGTGGATTTGATTTTTAGGAAGAGACACAAACCATTTGTGGTCAAATCTTGAGACTAATATAGAAAACACAAATCTTGTAAGGCTACTTGGGGTCAAAAGCAGGTTTTTATGTGTCTTGCAAACTGGCCTGGAAGGCAGTTGTCAGAATGTATTTTGAGTTATAACAACACTTTTCAAATGGGAACATAGTCTCAGAGGATAATCACTCCGAAGCCAACACTCATCCTATTATGAAAGATTTGGAGTGTTTAAAAGTCACCCTTGCTTCTTTCTAGTTGAACTTTGTATTTTTAAGTTGCAGTAAATAGAAACCATTTACCTTATCTCCAACCTAGAGATATTACATAAGACTAATATATTACAAAATACAAGTGTATTTGCTTTATAATTCAAAGAGTTGACCCTTAAAAGAAATTGAGCGGAACCAAAACAATCTAAGTCCTCTCTTAACTTCCCAAACATCTCCATTTCTCTTCAGGTTTGATTCAAATATTTAGGTTGGGGAAAGAGTCTTTCTTGGGCAAGGAAAGCATCCTTCTTGGCAAATCATCTGAATCAAAGCATTTGCCAAGATATTCTGAAGGATCTTTGAAACAGAAGGGTGAGAGTTCTTCCAGTATTTCTACTGCTGATCTGAAAAAAACTTGGTTGGCAGAGAGCTGAAGGAAGAACTGAAAGTCTTACCATCTGACCAGTAAGGGGTTCTCAGAACACAGACTTGTTGACTTCTCTTGTGGTCACTCAGCTTGGGCCAAAGTTTGAAAACTGGAACTCTGGAAGTCCGTTTCCTGATTCTGCATGGGGCTCTTAGTCTCTCCAGATGTCCTGGCACCCACATTCCAGTCCTTGTCCCTCCAACTCTCTAGGGAGCTTTTAACCCTGGGGAACCAGCAACCTCACATGTCAATAAGCAGAACTGACTTTTTGGGGCCCCCATCCTATTGACCACTTCCTGACGTCTTGGCCTCCAGAGAGATGTAGCCTCTAGCTGTTTTCCTTGCCGTTCTGGTTTCCAGCAAACCATTTGGTTCAAGCCCTCAAAGAACTGAACACTTCTATACCCTCTTATTAGCCTGTGACTTACTTATGTGAATAGGAGTCCTGAGCACCTGTTTACAACCCCCATAATTAATTGTTTGATAACAGTTATTGCTAATTGTTTTATGGCTTTGCAACTGTGTGGTAGCTTAGAACTGGTTTGAAGCCAAGATCAATCATCTTCCTTCCAGATATTTTGAGAAAAGAAATTATCCTTGAATAGATGGAGTGATAGAGGGAATATCCAAAGATTTAAACTTCAGGACAAACACCCTTTGAGCACCTACTATGAGCCAGGTACTGTCGAGTGATTTTTCTACCTTATTTTTTTGATCCACTGCTATAAGAGTTTAGGACTATGATCTCCTTTTTAACAGATAAGAAAGTAGAGACTCAGAGAGGTTATGACAGTTCTGCCCCATCACAAAGCTAGTGAGTAGCATTGCCATGATTTTAACCCAGAGCTCGGCTGGGGCTGGGGATTGTGGCAAGGAGGGAGAAGGGAAGAAGTGCTGGGTGATGGAACTTGACAAAAAGCAGAAATGAAGACTTCTGTGGAAGTAGGAAGTGTCCTGGGGAAAATGATGCTTTGAGAGAGCAGGCAAGGGAAGAGATAGACAGGGAAGGAAAAGGAAGTCCAAATAAACCCTGATTTTCTCATTGTTTTGTTCAGTAAACATTTCTAGTTTAAGCTGTTAAAGTTTGTTCAGAACGTTATCAGCACAAAGGTAGAGATATCGATGCAGAAGCGGAAAGCTATCTAGTTTTCAGGTCTTCATTAAAACGTGCTTACGAGGTGTGTGTCTAGGACTCCCAACTGGGTTGAGATAAGGGCTCCAGAGAGGAAATTAAATAGATAGAGCACCTGGCTTCTAAACCTTGACCTGGGAGCAGACTAGCAGAATCCGTATCTCGGCTTTCCTGCTTCCCACCTGGGTGGCCTTGGGCAAGTCACTTTCTCTCTCCGGGCCTCAGTTCCTCACCTGTAAAGGGGGATGATGATAAAAGTGCTCACCTGGACATGGCGAACGCTTGTTTTCTAGGCGTGAGTTGTAGTCAATGGCCTAGAGCCTCAGGTGGCTCCTGGGCGGTCTTCCCCTCACTAACCTGCAGTAGGAGTGCTGGACTTTCAGAATAGAGATTCAGCTCATGTCACTCTTCACATCACTTCTAAACCTTGACCTGGGAGCAGACTAGCAGAATCCATGTCTCGGCTTTCCCGCTTCCGACCTGGGTGGCCTTGGGCAAGTCACTTTCTCTCTCCGGGCCTCAGTTTCCTCACCTGTAAAGGGGGGTGATGATAAAAGTACTCACCTGGACATGGCGAACGCTTGTTTTCTAGGCGTGAGTTGTAGTCAATGGCCTAGAGCCTCAGGTGGCTCCTGGGTGGTCTTCCCCTCACTAACCTGCAGTAGGAGTGCTGGACTTTCAGAATAGAGATTCAGCTCATGTCACTCTTCACATCGTGGCAGGAAGTAAAGGGGAAGCGGTTTTCCCTAGAGCCGGGCTGAGCAGAGTCGAAGCTGAATTCTCCACCACGTCTGGCCTGGGTACATGAAGTCCAGATCTTGTGTCTCCGTTCTGGGCTGAGGAGATGTGTGTGGAATCAAACCCTAGACATACTGCAGTGGAAGGAAGGCCCTTGGAAAAATGTACCATCTTCCTTCTCCCGGGGGAGGGTGCCCACAGCCCCTCAAGCAAGCCGTGGCCCTGGTGTGCCCTCCAATGCTGGCAGAAGACGAGCCCAGGCCCACGGGCTGCACTCCACTCCCTGCGGTGGGGGCTGGCCCACCGGGGCACATGGGTGGGACTGCCGTGGCGTTTGCTCTAGCTTCGGACTGAAAGATCCTCTGGGTCTAGGATGGAAATTTAGGTCAGCCCTCAGGTAGCCCCAGACTGTGCCCTTCCCCCAGAGTCAAGGCTCGTATGGACGAGCAGGAACTTGGGAGTGTGACAAATTTAGTCTCTCACAGGGAGAAGGCAATGGCACCCCACTCCAGTACCCTTGCCTGGAAAATCCCATGGACGGAGGAGCCTGGTGGGCTGCAGTCCATGGGGTTTCGAATAGTCAGACACGACTGAGCGACTTCACTTTCACTTTTCACTTCATGCATTGGAGAAGGAAATGGCAACCCACTCCAGTGTTCTTGCCTGGAGAATCCCAGGGACAGGGGAGCCTGGTGGGCTGCCGTCTATGGGGTCACACAGAGTTGGACACGACTGAAGCACTTAGCAGCAGCAGCAGGGCATCCTTGTGGGGGAAACTAGATTGTGTCTAACCTTAATCTGATGGCTCGAGGAACCCTGGTGTGGCCTGGCCTTTCTTTGCAGGTGTAACTTCCTCTGCTTTGAACACCCTTCTGTCACCACTTTGAGTAACACCAGCTCCCTGTTCAAGTGTCAGCTTAGGTATCACTTTCTCTAGGAAGCCCTCCATGATTTCTCCAAGGTGGGCGTTTGCTTCACTTGCCTGTGATTTCCTCCACCCACAGTTAGACCACGTGGGCATTGAATGTACTTGCTTGTTTAACGGTTTGTTTCTCCTTCCAGACGGTAACCCTCCAGGGCAGGGAGTAAGTCTGTCTTTTTCACTGCTGTAGCCTTAGTGCCTAGGGTGGTGAGCTCCTAGGAGGAACCCACTGAATGTTTGTTGAATACACAAATCAGTGATGGCCTGGGCAGTGTGAGTCTCTGCGTCTGAAGCAAGAGAGATGGCCTGGAACAATGCAGAACTTTGGGGCGAAGAGAGACAAAAGGAGAGGGCCCCTAGGCACCTTTCTGCTCCCTCTACCCGGTGTTTGTTTGTAAGCAGACAGAAGTTCAAGAGCAATGGCCTATTTGGATGGTTTCTTATTTGGGGTTCCCAAGCCTTGGCCAATGTGAGTCAGCTTTATCAAGGTTTGAGTTGACCATGTTTGGCTACAAGGAAAAAAGGATCCCCTGGAATACCCCCCAGAAAACAAAAAGAGCTGGGCTCAGGCCTGCCTGTGTAGTGATGATGAGGATAGAATCTCCTGGAAAGATAAGAAGTGGGGCTACAATAGGATCCAGGTTCCTGTGAATGGACCCCTGTCAGGCACCTGTACCCAAGATGGTGCCAGGGCCTTCTGGCACGTAGACATTCAAGGATCTGCACTTTGGGATTGCCCCATCAATGGGGTGGGTCTCTTCTTCTCTGTCTATTCCTCTCTGTCAACTTGTGTCTGGTGGAGAAATCCTCCCCCAGGAGAGGCTGGCATTGGCCCAGGTTTCATGTCATGCCAGGCACAGACATAGGCTTAGGTCAGCCAGCAGATTGACTGCTCTGGGGGTGGGATCCTTTCCCAGCTCAATGAGTTGTGGTTGGTGAAGGAGAAGGCAGAAGGAAGCAGGCTCCTAGGGCACAAAATGTAGTCCTTCATGCAAGCAAGAGCTGCAAGTAGGTGGGCCTGGGAAACACACCTGGAACAGTCTGCTAGAACAAACTTCTATTCATCTCCCTGCTCCATGGCTTCTCTCAGAGGTTAAAGCTGCAACACGAATTTCACTGACAAGAGTCCTCAGGCCCACATCATAAACATCAGAACATAATATTTATTGCCCTCCTACAGACTGGGTGTCAAGATGAAAAAGAAATAATAATTCTAAATCTTACACAAGGGCTTTGGAGATCAATGAGGTAATTTATATGAAATAGTTTGGGCTCCCTGGGAAACAAAGTGTGGCATAAATTTAGACGTTTTCACTGGATGGACTTCATGCCAATAACTCACCCCCAGATAATGAAAAATCATTTGGCCTGTGTAGACTGTGCAGGTGGCTATCTGAGTTTAGAATGGAGTATTTTGACCAAACACGGACTGGGACTTAACCATGATGCAGATACTGTCTCGTCTTTTTCATCGCAGGGTAGAGTGTAGATGAATGGCAGACACCCGTGTTTGGGGTGTGTACTACAATAGTCTCTGGGAATAATGCATCACGCCATCAAACTCAAGCCATATTTTGGTGGCTTCTAACTCAACCCTAGACCCCAAGCTTCCGTTTTTCTTGTGGATCTGAACAGCTAACTTGACTTACTTTAAACTAATGTGAAAATGCTCTGTGCACGTGCCTTGTAAGCTCTTCAGTTCTATATAAATAATAACTGCTGGATCGTAGGCCCACTTATGGAAGAAGAATGACCATGCTGAACATTTCCTTTTTGCCAGGAACTAAAACTCCTCAAAAGAGTTGTCTATGCTCACACTCTCTTACCAGCTTTTTTGAATCCCTTCCAGTCAGGCTTCTGCCTCATCACTCTAGTGAAAAGGCTCTTGTTAAGGCCTTTGATGACTAATGTGTTCCTATAGCCAATGGCTAATTCTTCACCTGACTCAACTTATTGGTGGCATTTGATACCATTTATCACTCTGAGCCCTTGAAATACTTTGTCCGTTTGGCTTCCAGAGCATTCTCTCTTCAGTCCACACTATACTCCTGGGGCATCATTTGCCTTGACCAGGATTTGGCAAACTGTAGCCTTCAGGCCAAATCCAGCACTTTGCTGTGCTCCCATAAATAAAGCTTTGTGAGAGCACAGCCATGGCCATTCATTTACGTATCGTCTGTGGCTGCTTTCCTGCTATAGTGAGTGGCGGGACTGAGTTGGCAACAGAGACCAGTTGGCCCACAAAGCCAAAATTATTTACTATGAGACTCTTCATGAAGAAAACTCATTGACCACTGGCGTAAACTCCTTCGGGACCCTGGTTTTCCTTCTCCCACACCAGCCACCCATAGTCTTCTTCACTTCTTTCTTTCATCTCCTTGACTTCTAACCCCTTGTGTCTTTGGACTCTTCTCTCCTGCATCTGTTCTTAGTCCCTGACTAAGCATATCCAAACCCATAGCATTAAAACTTGCCCTGAACTCCACACACATATATCCAGCTGGTGACCCAGCATCCCCTACTTGGTTATCCAGTAGACTTCTCAAACTTCAGTATGTCCCAAATGGATCTGATTTCTTCTCTGCAAACCCACTTTTCCTGGTTTTCCTCATTTCAGTAAGTTGCACTTCCTTGCTTCTAACTACTCAGCCCAAGTACCTGAAACAATCATCACCTCTTGTCTAGACTATTTCAGTTGCCTTCTGATTTCCCCCTTTTCACTTTTACCCCCTCCTGCCACATCTTTTTGTAGCAATGTGATCCTTTCTAAATATAAGCCAGTTACATCCTTCTGTTGGCTCCCCAGCTCACCCAGGCTTAACTCCACATCATCTTTCCTGCCTCCTCCCACCCAGACACCTTCTGACTTTGTCTCCTGCTTTACCCACCTGGCTCCATCTCCTTTAATCAGGTCTATCTCCTTGTTACTTGAACACAACAAGCAGGCTTCTGCCTCAGGACCTCTGCTCTGCTGTTCTTTCTGCCAGGAAGCCTCTTCCCCAACATTTGCATGACTCACAACCTCATGTCTCTTTAATCATGAGCCTTTTCTAATGGCCCTAAATCAAATAGCCTCCTTCTCACTCAACCTCATCCCCCTCTCATCACCATCTGATATACTCTGCCTTTTTTGGATTATATGTTTCTTGTTCATCTTGCCCCTCATGGTTCTAAACTTCATGAAGACAGACCTTTGTTTTATTCATTCTGTATCCCCATTGCCTTGAATAGGGCTTGGCATGTTATAGGTGCTCAATAAATATTTGTTTTTATTCCTTCCAACTCTGTGAACTCTGTTTTATAGCTCAGAACATTGAGCCTTGGAGAGATTAAGATGCTTATACAGGTCGATGAGGGTAATAGTAAGGCAGAGTTGGAATTTGTACCTGGTGCTATCTGACCGCAAAATCAGTGCACTTTCAGCAACTGTGTGTTGTTCTGTCTCGACAGCAGCTCTGAGGAATGTTTGTGAAAAGACAGTTATTCCTAGGACATAAAGAATTTCAGGAAATGTTGATGCTTCATTGTGAGTTTACATCTTTCTTATCATACTTATATTTTGGCTCTGACCACCCTAGGGGTTTGGGGTATGTATGTGTGTGTTCTGCAAGTTGACCCTGAAATAAAATTTCCCTTGGTTTATGACATTATTAAACATTTCCCCCTCGCCATTAGCCCACACCATCAGTATGTTGGTTTGAGGTTCAGTGGTCTTGTGTGGACTATCAAATCCCTGGGATTTTAAGTGTTGGCCCTTTGTCCTTGTCCAATGTACTCCAGGAGGTCTAAATATATGTGTAAGTGGGGCAGAATAGTTTCTAGTTAGAGAAAACTGTGATAGATTTGAACACTTTGGGGGAGGGAGTGTAGAAAACAGTATAATTTAGTGTAAACTTGAAACGTCCCCCTTCTTTCTTCCATCCTCTAAACTCTGGTTTCTAGAACTGTAGGATTTTATCTTGCAGCACGTTTCTTCCAGTTCCCACAGGATCATGTCAAAGTCCCATTCATCAGCATGTCCCAGGAGGAGACCTCAGGGTTCCTGGGAGGTGGGAGAGGGAGCCTAGCACCCAGGCTGAGGTCAGTCAGTAGAGGTTGATTTCCATCTCCATACCTAATTCTTCTGCAGAAGGTTTCCTCTGCATTTCCTCTGCAGAAAGTTCTGCCAGGCTTCTTTTAATCCTTGCTATCTTCGTCTGGGGTAACTCCTTTCCTTCCCTTCTGGGTCACTTGAGTCTTCTGTCACCATTTTGGATCAGGTTCCAACTGGTATCCTTTGCTATCACCTTTTCTGCCCTCAAGAAGCCCCTTGCAGCACAAAATCACCCCCTCCCCAGGGCGGTGGGGGCACCTCCTGGGAAGGTGTGTTTGCCCTCCCTACCCTTGCTCCATCCATATACCAGTGGCGGACAAACAGACTGTCACCGACAAACTTTGCTCTGGGAGTTTGACTTTAATCCCCTGGCCTTGCCAGCTCCACCTTCTCCCTGCCTGCAAGATTTGGTTTAGTTTTTAATCTGATTGTGAAGTGTTTGACTTCTTGGGAGAGTCCAAGATCACAAGGGTCACAAGCAGGATGTCCGGGAGGGATGACACCCCCACCTTGACCCTGACTCGAAGCTTCTGGTCCCCTCTCTCACCCCTGTTTAGTTGCTCTTAGTCTTAATTTCAAAGACACGGTGGATGATTCAGGAGTCGTTATTGATTATCCAATCCTTAGAGTTTTCTTGACTCTTGTCTTCTTTTCTCTGTCTGTCCCTGGCAGTATTTCGCCATGTGACTGATCACCTGATGTTGGGAGGCTGTGTGGCGGAGGGCTCACAGGCCCGCTCAGGCCCAGGTTCAAGCCCTTTCCTGGCTGTCACATGCCTGCTTTGTGACTTTGGAGAGATGCTCTCCAGACAACAGTGCCTTAAGAGGAGACGGAAATCACAACATTCAGAAGATTCCTGAAGATGAAACGAGCAGTGATCCCTGCTTCATCCAGGACACTGTCACTGCTACTGATGTGGTTGATATTACTGCTGGTGAAATTGACCTTTCCTCTGGGAACAACTGAACTTTCCTCTGGAAGATTAGTAGACAGAGGGAGATATAGACTCTAAGCTTTAGAAGCCTCCCACGAGAATGGGCTTGGGACAGAAGCAAAGTTGCTGCTTGTTAGGAAAATGTCTAAGCCCCGCCTACAGATGTTTATTTACCATGCATTATTGTAAGGGATTTAATGTATTATTATGGTTCACAAGCACACATCTTCCTTTTCCCCTTGATACCTGGGGACCAGAACCTGCAGTTGTCTTCGGGTCAGTGACTCAGTCCTGACCCTCCCTTAACCGTCAGTTTGGAGCAGATCAGATACTGGGAATTGTGGTCTCTGGGATACAACACTAGACACAGAGTAAATGCCACTCAGCTGGGCTAAGCCTGGTACAAACTTCATCTCATTTGGCTTTCACTGCAAACCTATCAGGTGTTGCTGTGACTGTCACCATTTTATAAATGGGGACTTGAGATTTAGGTTAAGGACTTTGTCTGAGCCCACACAGCTTGTAACAGGCTTGCACTGACAGCCCAAAGGGATCCAAAGTCACAGCCCAGATCCTTGCTCAATACTGCCTCCTGTCCAGTCCTCAAGATGCCCCCTGCTTCATATCTGCATTCAGCTGGTTACATTCTGCTCTCCTTACCACTAGGACTTGTACCACAAGATACTGAATGGAGAGCATCTTTGTATTTTCTCTTTTTACAAAACACCTCCCAACAAAGTCCTGCCAGATCACACATTCTTTACCCTTTTTGTGGAATTGCTTTCTCCTCTGGCCCATGTTCCTGATTCTGTCTGTCAGGGTCATGATAACCACCTGTGAGGAAGAGACCCTCAATCTGGCCCCCGGGAAACTTACTACTCTCACCCAGACTTGGAGAGCCCCTTCAGGTACACATCTATCTCATTTATCACTCCTCTGTCTTCAGCTCCCCCCGACATCCATAATCACTTCATGAAAAGGTGTGGAAGTGGTCTGGGGGGGTGGAAAGCCCTGTGTCTAGAAAGGGACCAGGAGAAAATACAAGGTCGATGCCCCCATTTTACAGATGAGGAAACACCCCCATTTAACAGGTTAGGAAAGGGCAATTATGATAACGTGAGGTGGAGGGGGCTAAGCCTCACAAACAGGGGGAGAAGAAAGAGGGAAAATCACATATGGGAGGAGAGGATTTGAAGGCAGAGTCCTGCCTCCAGCAGTGCAGCTCATGGGAGCCTTGTGGGCCTGAGTTCATAGTTTTATAGACAGAAGTGGGCCTGGTGCCCGGCAGGAAAAGGCCTCAAGGCTCTGGGGTCAAGGTTCTAAGACAGGGGGCTGAGCTTGGATCTGGGGCTAGAGAAACAAGGAGAAGGTCAGATCACCTAACCCACCTTGCCCTGATCCTGCACAGGGCTGGAACACAGGGATCCCCCCTTTGGAACATCAGAACCCCCTAGAGTGCTTGTTAAATCCAGATTCCAGGCATCTTCTCTGGAGATTGAGATTCAATTCTTTGGGGCCAAGGCATCTGCATCTTAATGAAAGCCGTGGAGGTTCTGAAGCAGAGAGCCCCAGAAAGCATTTGGGTGACATTGACCTATATCTACTTCAGTCAGTTCAGTCGCTCAGTCATGTCTGACTCCTTGAGACCCCATGACTGCAGCATGCCAGGCCCCCCTGTCTATCGCCAACTCCCAGAGTTTACTCAAACTCATGTCCATTCAGTTGGTGATGTCATCCAACCATCTTAGCAAAACTTTAAACCTGTTCCTGGCTACCAGGGCCCCTAGACATCAGGCCAGTCATCAGCTACACTGGTCACTTCTGGCCCCCCCTTGTCCTGCTGTTTGCACGTAGATGAACTCATCCTTGCAGTCAGCCACTTGCCTCGATGGACAGCACGTTGGACAGTGACACAGCGTGGAGAAGGGCTGAGTTGGGGGACCAATCTGCCTGAGATACAGTCCCTCCCTCCTGTTTAGGGGCAGCAACGGGAAGCTCTGGGCTTGGGGGTGCCCAGATGGGATTCCAGCTCTGATTCTTCTACTTACCTCCCTAAGACTTAATGTCCTAGTCTATAAAATGGGTCAATGGTAGTTTTAGTTTAGAAGGTCATTGAGGAGATGCCATAGAGAAGTATATGTGGCTGTATCAGGCACTGTGCCTAACAAGCCTGACAAGGTGAAATTGGGGCTCTTGGTCATAGTGGTAGATACTTCAGAGCCCCCACCATGAGCCAGGTGCCACTCCCAGTGCTTTACATGTATAAACATATTTAATCTTCACAGTAACCCTGTGAGGCAGCTACAGGGTTACGCTATGTTTTACTGTTCAGGAAGTAACACAGAGATGTAAACCAATTTGCCCAAGATCACACAGCCAAGACCGAGGCCATCTATCCCTAACGTTTGTGTTCCTTAATGGTATACTGTTCTGATGCTGGGGAGAGCCCTTTGCATTTACTTTAGGCCCTTATCCCTAAACTGTATTTTTGAAGCATTTGTAAGCCATTGACCCTTCCTTATGGCAGAAAGTGAAGAGGAACTAAAAAGCCTTTTGATGAAAGTGAAAGAGAAGAGTGAAAAAGTTAAAGCTTAAAGCTCAACATTCAGAAAACGAAGATCATGGCATCTGGTCCCATCACTTCATGGGAAATAGATGGGAAAACAGTGGAAACAGTGGCAGACTTAATTTTTTCGGGCTCCAAAATCACTGCAGATGGTGACTGCAGCCATGAAATTAAAAGACGCTTACTTCTTGGAAGAAAAGTTATGACCAACCTAGATAGCATATTCAAAAGCAGAGACGTTACTTTTCCAGCAAAGGTCCGTCTAGTCAAGGCTATGGTTTTTCTTGTGGTCATGTATGGATGTGAGAGTTGGACTGTGAAGAAAGCTGAACGCTGAACTGACGCTTTTGAACTGTGGTGTTGGAGAAGACTTGAGAGTCCCTGGGACTGCAAGATCCAACAGTCCATTCTGAAGGAGATCAACCCTGGGATTTCTTTGGAAGGAATGATGCTAAAACTGAAACTCCAGTACTTTGGCCACCTCATGCGAAAAGCTGACTCACTGGAAGTCTCTGATGCTGGGAGGGATTGGGGGCAGGAGGAGAAGGGGATGACAGAGGATGAGATAGCTGGATGGCATCACCGACTTGATGGACATGAGTCTGAGTGAACTCCAGGAGTTGGTGATGAACAGGGAGGCCTGGCGTGCTGTGATTCATGGGGTCGCAAAGAGTTGGACAACTGAGCGACTGAACTGAGCTGAACTAAACTGACCCTTGCTTTCAAGTGAAGTCTTTAAGGAAATCGAATGTAAAAACATGGCTCAGTTGGAAAAGAATCTACCTGCAGTGCAGGAGACCCAGGTTGGGAAGATTCCCTGGGGAAGGAAATGGCAACCCACTCCAGTGTTCTTGCCTGGAAAATCTCATGGACAGTGGAACCTGTTGGGCTATAGTCCATGGTGTTGCAGAGTCAGACATGATTTAATGAATAACCACCAATGTGAAAACAGGTACATGTGGAGCAATTTTGATTGAAGGGGCTGCTTAGGGTCACCTTCTGGGCCCCTTCTCTTCCCCTTCCCCCAGAAGTGGAATCCAATCCCAGACGGCCTCCACAGGTTGCTGAGTAAATATCAGAACAGAACCATCACGTGAGAGGTAACTACTTTGAGCTTCTGCTTAAGGAGCTCTTAGGATTTGGGAAAGAAACCCATGATTTCTTCCTGATCTCAAGACTGGGATGTTATTTGTTCACCCTGGTGACGAATACACACATACACAATCATACACATGCTCACAAACAGTCATACACACACATAATCATATACACACTAACACAATCATACACATATACACAATCACACACACACATACAACCATACACACATCCACATACAATCATACACACACTGCTTTCTTTCCACACAAATGCACACTCTCGTATGTACATTGACAAGCACACACACACTTACACAGGAGCTTGCCTCTGCTTTCCCTCTCTCATTACCTCATTTCCTGTATTGCACAAGATTCTAACTGAGCGAGGTGATGGAGGCGCCTCCAGCCTCCTTAATACATACCTGCCCCCAACAGCAAACTGGACTCTGAGCCAGACTCATCAGCATTCTGTCCCATCACAAGCCTTTTCATCTCAGGAGCTCCATAAACAAGCAGTCTCATTAAAGCCCATTTTACAGATGGGGAAACTTTCCTCATCGTCATGACATTTCAGGGAGAGTGGCCTTTCATCTGTGGATCACAAAAGACTCTTTCCACATACTAATTAGGTCCCAGAGGAAGATTCACCCCTGTCCTTCCTACCCTGTAGTTCTGAAAAGAGGAGGCGGAGGAACCTGAGGATTAAGCTATAGTGATGTGGAACCCATTTCCCAGTTGAGGAAGCTGACTGGCCCAGGAGGTGGAGTGTGCACATCAGTAACTGGACCGTGGAACCTTCAGGGAAGGGAGGAGGAATGGGGAAGCCTCAGAATATGACTTGTAACAGTGCTAATCACCAGAGCTACTATGGTGATACTGCTCCCTATGTGAGAAGCATAGTTCTGTTATAAACCACAGAGCTGTCCTTCCGAGGGTAAAGTAGGGACAATTTTTAAGCATTTCCCAGCACACCAGTGCTTGCAAGACACTGAAAGTTTCTCAACCAGTGAAGCATGATGCTCCAGGGAGATGGATCTTAAAGCCATGCATGAGATGGATTGAGAAGAGAGTGCTAGAAGAGGCTCAGGGGCCATTGTCCAAGGGCTGGCTCAGGCCTGGGGTGACCCAGATAGGATCTACTTTAGAACTTGGCAATGGAAAGGAAGAGGGCTGTAGAGCTATCATAAAGCAACCTGGCAAGTGGATGCTGGGAACATGGACAAGAAAGCAGCTGTTTGTCTTCACAGTTTTGATCCAGGTTTCCCAGAAATCTGGAGAACAGATACAGCTGGTCACGCTTTGGGAGATTTTTAAAAATGCTTATGCTCAGGGCCCACCCCAGATTTGACTCAGTAGGCCTGAAGTGGGGTCAAATATGCCCCCTGTGTGATCCCAGAGAACAGCTGGAGCTGAGACTCACTGTTCTAAATTCTCACTGCTCGGGATGTGAACCACACCCTCTAGCCTGGCATCAGCTGGAAACTTTCTAGAAGTGCATGTTCTTGAGCCCTGGCCCTTCAAGGCCCACTGAACCTGGATTTGCATCCTCAATACCTTTCAGACTCTAATCTGCTTGACTACTACCTGGGACCTTGGTGAAACTCAGGTTCTGATTCTCATTTGGTTCTTTTGAATGCTAACTCTGAGATCTGCTCCTGAGCCCAGAAGGTTCTCAGTATGATGACAACTGACTTTTCTAGCAATTTGGAACTCATCAGGCGCTTTAGTGACTTCAGTGACATTTTGCCTTCACGCTGCACTTTTGCAAAGCAGGCAGACAAGGCACATTAGCTCTGCTTTAGCGGTTCCATTTTACAAACTGGAGGCTGATGTTCAGAGCCGTAAGATCAGCTCTTGCTCAGGCCTTACATCTGGTATGTAGCCAAGTTGCAACTCCACTTCTGGTGCCGGATACCAGACTCCAGTGATCAGGGTAACCAGCTTCCTTGATCCATTGCTAGTTGATTGATTGGCAGATCACCACACTCAGTGAAAGCAGAAGATGATTAGCCTGTGACTTGTGTAAGGGGAGGAAAGGTTGTAGGTCAGTGCTTCTCAACCTTGGCTACACAATGGCATCTTCAAAGTGGGCCTTAGAAATACCCAAGCCTGTATCCCAACCTTGGTGATTCTGATTTTACTGATGTGATATGGCCTGTGCTTTGAGATGTTTTTGAAGCCCCTCCTGTGATTCTCACATGCAGCTGAGGTTGGGAACCTCTGTTTCCCACATCACATGACCCAGTCCTGTACTCTCAGTGGAAACAACTTCTGACTGCTCAAACCTCTCCTCCAGGCCTCGAATCCGCGTATTATCCCTGGGCAGCCTACTGGCAGAGAGGACTGCTGGGAAAACACACCCTTTTGAATCCCAACCCACAACTTCATTGGAGGATGCCAGATTTAGCAAATGGAAATGCAGGGTGCCTAATAACACGTGAACTGCAGAAAAACAGTAAGTCACTTTTTTAGGAGAAGTATCTCCAGTGCAGTATGTGGGACATACTTATACTTTAGATTTATTCATTGTTTACTTGAAATTCACATTTAACTGAATGTCCTATATTTTGTCCATCATTCCAGGTTCTTGTTCCTAGCAACCAGGTCTTCTAAAAGAAGGGCATTTGAGTTGAGCCTGTCTGGGCTGGATGGGGGCATCCAGTTTTGTCAGATGAGGCAGCTGAGAAGGATTGATTTTCAGGTGCCTTTATTGAAACTGCCCCAGTTGGACAGACACAACCCCCTTCTTGTCTTTTTGGCTGTGGAGTCGGCTTTCCATGAATGTGTCCTACGTGAATGAATAAACCAGTTTCTCCTCTCTCTGGCCCCAGGCCATGTACACCAGTGACGCAGCCCAGAGACAGGCTACAAGCTCAGAATTTGGACACGGAAAGATTTTTTTCCCTGGAACCAAGTAACACGAGCCAAACAGCTATATATAAAATTTGGTAGAAATGTCATAGGCTGCACATTCCAAGAAGGTTGATTGTAGGTGATCCTGACTTACATATGCAGCTGGCATTCACACTGTAAGCCTACAACATGTGCTGTCTAATAAAAATAATTGTCAGGTGAGGTCAGGTGCCAGGAATCTAAACTGCAATGGTATAAATTAGTATCAGTTGCCTGTTTATTCATTAATTCATTCAAAAACCATTTCTTATCCACCTACTATGTACCAGGCACTGGGCAAAGATGCATCCTGCACTCAAGTTGATCTCATTCTGTCGGGAGAGACAGATAGGTGGAGACAATTACAATTCAACAAGAGGAATACTTTGATGAAGGTAAGTACAAGGTGCTATGAGGACCCTTGGAGGCAAATTACCCTGAGGTGGGAGCAGGAAAGGGTCTCTGGAGGAAAACCAGAAACATATATGTGAATTAGGGGATGAAGGAGGTGGGAAGGACAGAGTACCTTAGGCAGCATCTGCCAAAGCAGGGAGAAGGAAGAGAACTTCTCTGGGATGTAACTGGAGATGAGCTTGGAGAGCTGAGCAGGGGCCACAGAGGGCACCAGCATGCTTGGAGTCTGGAACAAAGGAAAGTAATAGAAGGATAGTTAAGCTGGAGAAGGACATGACCAAACTGGCTCTGGCTATAGTATGGAGGCTGAATGGAAAGGGACAAGCCTGGAATCAGGGAGACCAAGTTGAAGGCTGGCACAGGCATACACAGGAGAGACGATGGTGGACCTGCTTATGGCAGAGATATAAGGGGCGGAGAGAAGTGGGTGTGCTATACAAGATTTATGGAGGGCAGATCTCCAGGACGTGGAGATTCCATAGGATATGAGGGATGATGAAAGGGCAGTGTCTAACATGGCTCCTGGGATAGGAGATCAACCTGGCATCTGAGTTCAGGCTTGAAGACCTGACTGACTTCTTGACCATTCTTATAGGTGATTTTTAGGTTTTTAGAACTGCATGTGGCTATGAGGGAGGAAAAAACTATCCTCTACCTTTTTCAGTTCCATTCCCAGGACCCTGCAAATTAAACTGACACAAGCCAGATTAATAGAAGGAAAGCCATAGAAATGTTATTTGTTGTTACTATTTTGATTTTTACTTGCCACACAAGGGTCTCAAAGAAAAGGAAGGCAGTTCCGCCTGAGTTTGTATACCAGTTTAACAAAAAGTAACAATTTGTAGAGAAGTGATAAGACTAATGAAAAGGGTTAGGATTTCTAGGACCTGTAACTTGCATGAAGGGAAACAAGTGGGTGAAACCAATGGGAGGTAAGTGTTCTTCCAGTAAGGTTTGTGAATGCAGGTTCAAGTCATACCGTCTCGAGCAATGAATCGTCTCCTCTTCCTAGTACAGTTGGCAGAGTGGCAATGTAACATGTGTGATATCATAAGCGAAACGAATTGCCAGTCCAGGTTTGATGCAGGATGCAGGATGCTAGGGCTGATGCACGGGGATAATCCAGAGAGAGGGTGTGGGGCGGGAGGGTGGAGGTGGGGGTCGGGATTGGGAGTTCATGTACACTCGTGGCTAATTCATGTCAATGTGTAACAAAACGAATACAGTATTGTAAAGCAAAACAAACTAAAAAATAAAAATTAATTAAAAAAAAAAAAACTTCACAAAAGGGAAATTTATGCCTGCTGTTTCAGACAGAAAGGGGGAAGATAAAAAGCTTTTCCTGCATCTGCTGACTCTCAATTGCTTTCAACTCAAAATAATCCTTATGCTAAAGTGGTTTCTTTTGGGGGATGTATTCTCATCCCATTTATGGCCAATATAAGAAGTCTTGGTCTCATCTTCCCCAAGCCACTCTGGGTCTCCTTTCCTTCCTTTTTTCTCTCCTTTAATCCCAGTTCAGATCTCATCTATTTGACCTCACGTGGGGCACACAACCTCCCTGGACCTTAGGTTCAGTAAAATGGAGGCACCAGTGAACTTTCTGTAACTCATCTTTGAGGTCCTGGGCCTTCAGGGAAGAAGAACGTAGCATTCATAAGGGTGAGAGTCCAAGTCCAACCAGTAGGGTTTTATCCAAGCTTTCTCATTGCTAGTTATTTAACTGAGGGCCAGTTGCATCAACTTTCCAAACCTCAGTTATCCATATATATGTATGCTGCTGCTACTGCTGCTAAGTTGCTTCAGTCGTGTCCGACTCTGTGCGATTCCCATGGACGGCAGCCCACCAGGCTCCTCCATCCCTGGGACTCTCCAGACAAGAACACTGGAGTGAGTTGCCATTTCCTTCTCCAATGCATGAAAGTGAAAAGTGAAAGTGAAGTCGCTCAGTCGTGTCCGACTCTTAGCGACCCCATGGACTGCAGCCCACCAGACTCTTCCATCCATGGGATTTTCCAGGCAAGAGTACTGGAGTGGGGTGCTATTGCCTTCTCCGATATATATGCATAGAGTGGAAATAATAATAAAGCTCTACCTCACATAGTTTTTTGTAAGGAGATAATCTATTAGCGTTGTGCCTGGCACATATTAAGATTCCAATATATGTTAGCTAATAAAATACAAAAATCATGATAAATTAATAATCACCATTATTATTATCTATGTATTAGCAAATATGAACAGGGAAGTGAGTGTAACAAATATTTATTGAGCACCTACAATAATGTCAGGAATGTTTATACATTTCACAATAATTCATTCTTGAGGTAGACACTATAGTTATCATTATTCTATGTCAAGGAAGCTGAAGCACAATGCAGTCAAGTAACTTGCCCATGGTCACATCACTAATTAGTGGCAGAACCTGCCCTTCCAAACCAGGAAATCTGGTTTTGTGGACCACACTTATAGTCACTACGGTACATAGACCAACCATAATACACTCAGCATCTTACTCCCTCTCTCTCTTTTGTCTTTTGCAACACTTCAAGCATTTCCTCATCCAGGGAAAAAATCTGACCTTCATTTAGCTTGTGCTATTTTCTCCACCAAGAGCTCCAAATAACCCAGATCTGTGTTGCTCAAACTGTGTTTCATGGTCCATGGAGGATTTCATGGGCAAAAGAGTTTGAAAAATGCTAGACTAAGCAAAATTTGTTGTTGCTGTTGTTCAGTGGCTAAATCATGTCTGACTTTTTGCAACCCTATGGACTGCAGCACGCCAGGCTCCTCTGTCCTTTGCTATCTCCCGAAGTTTGCTCAAATTCATTTCCATTGAGTCAGTGATGCTATCTAACTATCTCATCTGCTGTTGATCCTTCTTCTTTTGCCTTTAGTCTTTCCCAGCATCAGGGTCTTTTTCAATAAGTTGGGTCTTGGTGGTCAAAGTATTGGAGCTTCAGCTTCAGTATCAGTCCTTCCAGTGAATACTCAAGGTTGATTTCCTTTAGAATTAACTGGTTTGATCTCCATGCAGTCCAAGGGACTCTCAGCAGTCTTCTCCAGTACCACAATGCAAAAGCATCAGTTCGTCAGTGCTCAGCCTTCTTTATGGTCCAGCTTTGACATTTGTTCAGTTCAGTTCAGTCAGTCGCTCAGTCGTGTCCGACTCTTTGCGACCCCATGAATTGCAGCATGCCAGGCCTCCCTGTCCATCACCAACTCTCGAAGTTCACCCAAACCCATGTCCATCGAGTCAGTGATGGCTGGATGGCATCACCGACTAGATGGACATAAGTTTGGGTGAACTCCGGGAGTTGATGATGGACAGGAAGGCCTGGCGTGCTGCGATTCATGGGGTCGCAAAGAGTCGGACATGACTGAGCGACTGAACTGAACTTTCTGTTATATTTCTTCCATTATTTTTGTTTGTGTCTACATATCTAGTCCAACTTTTCATCATATTTTGCTTGGGTCATATCATACATGTGATTTGTATCTTCCTTTATTCAGAGAATATTCTATTAGTTACTAAGCATGGTTTATTCTGCTAAATTGTAATAGTTGAGTTTCTAAGAAAACTCGCTTTTAAAAAAATCACTTACAGTAGGACCAGAGAGGTTAGGAGCTGGAAAGTGTTAGACTTGCAATAAAAAAGGTATTTTTTCTGCCAGAATGCTTATCTTAGAGCTGTTTTTTATAGTCATAAAGGCACAGCTCTAAAAGTTAAACATTATTGAACAATCCTAACATTATATGGTTGAAAAGTGACTATAATAAAAAAGAAAGTAATGCCAAAGTACATGTGAAGGGTTTGAATGTTACTTCACTAAATGTGAGAATGGATAAAGCAACTTTTCTAAATTCACATGTGATAATTTTATATAATATATCAATGCAAAGCTTTATGTAGCTGATGTCATAAATTAAAGATAGGAATGCATATCTAACTATTCCTCTGCCTTCCTAAAAGTTCATATCCTCAAACTGTTCAAAATCCCTTTTTAATGGAAAAATCAGAGATACTCTTATATTGAAGGCAGAAGTAAGAGCTATCTTTGGCACTTTATTTAGAATCCTAAGTGAGGGGGCTTAGTGGTCACCGTGTAACTGTGCCCTTGAAGTAGGAATCGGTGCTACAGCAGTCAGAGGCTGTCCGTTCTCAACATGGCATCTCCTGTGATGAGAAGCCTCCCCCTCAGAGATGCAACCCAGAGCTTGTTGCTAGAGTTTGTCCTCGCATGGAGACCATGCATCCTCTGACTTCCGCCCAGTCACCCCGTCAAGCGCTTCAGGTTGATGTCCATTTCTTTTCCCTGTGACAGCCTCAAGTATTTTAAGAAAGCTATTATTTTACCAAACAATCTTTTCTAAGCTAAAGCACCTTTTAAATGCTAATTTTTGTTCTTTTGGAGGTAGAGTTGATTTACAATATTGTGTTAGTTTCAGGCCTACAGCAAAGTGATTTGGTCATAAATATATCTATAGTATATGGATAATAATTTTATATACATGAGTATATATAACATAAATGGGCTTCCAAGGTGGCACTAGTTGTAAAGAAGCTGCCTGCCAATGCAAGAGACATAAAAGGAACAGGTTCGATCCCTGGGTCAGGAAGATTCCCTGGAGGAGGGCATGGCAACCCACTCCAGTAATCTTGCTTGGAGAATCCCATGGACAGAGCAGCCTGGAGGGCTAAAGTCCATAGGTCTGTATGAGTCACAAAGAGTCGAACATGATTGAAGCAATTTAGTACACACACATAAAATATAAATAATAATACTTATTATATAAACACATATATACTTCAGATTATTTTCCATTAAAAGTTATTATTTGATATTGAATACAGGTCCCTGTGCTGAACAGTATATCCTTGTTGCTTGTCTATTTTAAGTATAGCAGTTTTATCTATTAATCCATAATCCCAATTTATCCCTCACCCTTGACTTTCCCCTTTGGTATCCATAGGCTTCTTTTCTATGACCGTGAATCTGTTTCTGTTTTGTATATACACTCATCTGTATTATTTTCTGATTCCACAATAAGTGATATCATACAATATTTATCTTTATCTGACTTACTTCACTTAGTATGATATTCTCTAGGTATACTCATATTGCTGCAAATAGCAGTATTTCATTCTTTTTTATGGCTGAATAGTATATGTATTTACATACTACATCTTAACCACTCATCTGTTGATGGGTATTTGAGTTGTTTCCACGTCTTAGCTATTGTAAATAGTGCTTCTGTGAACACTGGGATGTATGTGTTTTTTCAAAGAAGAGCTTTCATCTTTTCTGGATATTTGCCCAGGAGTAAGTTTGCCCAGAAGTAAGATTAAAAGATGGTTCCTCCTTGGAAGAAAAGTTATGACCAACCTAGATAGCATATTGAAAAGCAGAGACATTACTTTGCCAACCAAGGTCCGTCTAGTCAAGGCTATGGTTTCTCCAGTGGTCATGTATGGATGTGAGAGTTGGACTGTGAAGAAAGCTGAGCACCGAAGAATTGGTGCTTTTGAACTGTCGTGTTGGAGAAGACTCCTGGAGAAGTCCCTTGGACTGCAAAGAAATCCAACCAGTCCATTCTAAAGGAGATCAGCCCTGCGTGTTCTTTGGAAGGAATGATGCTGAAGCTGACACTCCAGTACTTTGGCCACCTCAAGCGAAGAGTGGACTCATTGGAAAAGACTCTCTGATGCTTGGAGGGATTGGGGGCAGGAGAAGGTGACGATAGAGGATGAGATGGCTGGATGACATCACTGACTCAATGGACGTGAGTTTGAGTGAACTCCAGGAGTTGGTGATGGACAGGGAGGCCTGGCGTGCTGCGATTCATGGGGTCACAAAGAGTCGGACACAACTGAGCGACTGAATTGAACTGAAGATTGCTGGCAAGGAGATCCAACCAGTCCATCCTAAAGGAGATCAGTCCAGGGTGTTCATTGGAAGGACTGATGTTGAAGCTGAAACTCCAATACTTTGGCCACCTGATTCGAAGAGCTGACTCATTGGAAAAGACTCTGATGCTGGGAAAGATTGAGGGCAGGAGGAGAAGGGGACGACAGAGGATGAGATGGTTGGATGGCATCACCGACTCAATGGACATGGGTTTGGGTTAACTCTGGGAGTTGGTGATGGACAGGGAGGCCTGGAGTGCTGCGGTTCATGGGGTTGCAAACGGTCGGACACAACTGAGCAACCGACTGAACTGAAGTGCAGATTGCTAGATCATACGGTTAAGGTAAGCTTTTTAATTTGTTCAAGTTTCTAATATATCATAGTTTTGAGACATGTACAGAAACCCAGAATGATTTTAGAACTACAAAAAATTTTTAAAGGAGTTAAATGAAGGAAATTCCCTGGTGTCTCAGTGGTTAGGACTCTTTGTTCTCGCTGCCAAGAGCCTGGATTCAATGCTTGGTCAGAGAACTAAGACCCCTTCAAGCAATGTAGTGCAGCCAGAAAAACAAAAAGAAGTTAAATTAAGATAGATTTGGCTTCCCTGGTGGCTCAGATGGTAAAGAATCTGCCTGCAATGTGGGAGACCTGGGTTTGATCCCTGGCTTGGGAAGATCCCCTGGAGAAGCGAACAGCTCCAGTATTCTGCTCTGGAGAATTCCTTGGACAGAGGAGCCTGGCAGGCTACAGTCTATGGGGTCCCAAAGAGTTGGACACAACTGAGGGACTAACACTTCACTCTCACCTCACTTTTAGAGACAAGGTGACTAAAACTCAGAGGCAGGAAGCTGTTTGTCCAGGTTCACACACATAGGAAATGGCAGGAAGGGGGTGTATGTGTGCTCCACTGCAAAAGCCTGCTCTTTCCCCTTCCCCCCCGCAACAGGGTCCAGTTCTGCTGACTGGAGCTGAATCATAGCAAATGTGTGTCTACTTTTTATGATTCAGTAACTTTGGGTGACAGAGTAATTAACCAATTGTAAGCCCTGGGGTAAAAGCTCCTGAATCCTTTCATCCAGAATTTCTGGCAAAGGTGCTGGAATTTCCTCATGTTTGGTCAGTGAACTCATCAGCATCTTCCCAGAACCTGGGGGACAAGGCTTCAGGGACTGCACAAGACAGTTACCACTTTGATCCCAATTTTTATTTCCTGGTAGTGAGTTTGGTTCTGTCTGCCATGGGGCCTTGGCTGTCATGGGCAGCCTCTGTGGCATGTCTTGGGGACACAAGAGTGGAACCCCATGATGATCCTGCTCCCCCAGGGTGAATTAGCTCAGCCAGGGCACTGCTTTAAGATGTAAAGGCAAACATCTCAGTCTTCATGGACACTAATCTGCCTAGTATCCCTAGAGCATTTTGTGTGTTTCTCTAACCCATTTGCTCTGAAGACATTTGAAATTCCACCCCCATAGACCTTAGAAAGTTAAACTACGTTCCTTATCAATAGCAGAGTAAACTGTGCTGAAATCACACATGAAATACCTTCATGTATGAAATACCATCCAGCCATTAAAAGAATAAAACAAGGCAATCGAGTATCAGTACTGGCAAATCTCAAAAACTTAATGTTGAAAAAAAAACCAAAAACGTTGTGGAAGGATACATGCAAAAGCATGCTATATTTGGCACAGAGCTACTTAAGGAGTAAAAAGGTAAACACATGTATAGGCATTTCATGTTGTTAAGTCCTTGGGGTAGGAGAAGGGGCTTCAAATGATAAAGGGGAAACAGGGTATCATCAGTTTTATCTGTAATTTTTTTCTTAATCTGGGTAGTGGATACAGATGTTTGTCATATTTTTCTCTATACTTTTTAAAAATACAATATTTGATAATGAGACATGTCACCCCTCAGTCATGGTCAATTTTCCACTTCTCAGATGCTGTATCGGTCAGGACTCAATGGCAGAGACATAATCCACTCTAGCTCCCTAGTAAGTTTAGGCTGAAGGAGATTTAATACTGTGCTGAAGAAGGAAATGGCCAGCCACTCCAGTATTCTTGCCTAGAGAATCCCATGGACAGAGGAGCCTAGCAGGGTACAGCTCATGGGGTCCCAAGAGTTGGACACGACTTAGTAACTGAACCACCACCACCACAGAATTACTCAAGAGGCTGGAGGGACCACACTGGGCTTTCAGGAACAGTTCTGAGAACCGTGCTGCAGCATGCGGGGACACGAGGGGCACTACTGTCTTTTACAATTGGACACTACCAGCTGGATGGGAAGATCATCATGGAAATTCCAGACTCCAAAGCAATGGTACTTGCCAGCAGAAACAGTGGAAGCGCCCAAGTGTGGTCTCTCCCTCACTGCTTCCTTCTGATTGCAGGAACCCCAAGTGCATCTGGGAATTAGAGACCTTAACTTTCAGCCTCTGCAGTGGAGGAAGCCCCACGCGAAGGCAGGAAGTATGGATCCACCACATTTCTCCCAGGAGCCGTACTGTTCCCCGACATCACCTCTTACTGCCCCTACACCACCAGGCCCAGCCCTTTACTCCCACCTTCACCCCATTTTGAACTCCTTCCCCAGCCTCCATATCACACTGGGGATTGGCGGTCAGAGGACTCGGTGAAAAACAAAGCCAATTCTGTAGGCCCTGTTATCAGCTGGCAGGTTTATGCATATAGGACCCAGGCATAGGATTGCAAAGAATGCGTTAGACCTGGAGAAATATCTGGGGTCACAGTGGTCCACAGTCAGCTAGGTGTTCCCCTGGGGAAGGTGGTGGTTCTCAGTGGCGAGAGAGCTTGGCTCCAGACTGAGACCATCTCAGGCCATTTTTGATGGCCTCACCACTTACTAAAGGGTCACTCTGGGCAAGTTTCTTGATTTCTCTGCCCTTCAGTTTTCTCATCTACAAAATGGGAATGATAATGATACCAATAAAACCTCCCTCATTGGGCTGCTGTGGGGGTTAAATGATGCAGGATTAACAATAATAGCAAGCACAAGCAGTGCTTACCAGGCACTGGGCTAAGTGGAGCATATACTTCAGCTCATTTAACTTCACAGTGGTGCTGGAGATGGGTACTTTTTGTTGTTTATATCTCACATATATGGTTCTAATCCAACAGCCTGGAGTTAGACTCTCAGCTCACAATTGCTCCAAGATACTGCTCTCAGGATACACAGAGGGTTCAGGGCCGAGTGAGTACCTGGTCAGACTAAATAATCCTTAGATGTTGTTACTCAGAAAAGCAGGGGGAGGAAGAGAGGTAAACGCGAAACCACCAACAATACTGAATTCCATCAGATGGCAAAGTGCCCCACGTGTGGGCCTGAGGATAGGGCCGAGGCTCTGGAGGAGGTGTGCTGTCTATCATCAAACGTCCCTATGTCTGATGTTGGGAGTGTGAGTGGGTGAAAAGAAAAACAGGCTTTAGCAAAAGTGGTTGAATGATTATGGTTCTTTAGGAAGAAGTCTCCCCGTTTCAGCTAGTAGCAACCCAACCTCACTGCCTCAATAAAAAGAGAATCTATTGGAGTCGGTGGGGACTCTCACAATTAGTGGGTGCCTGAAGGTGCAGGCTGGGAAAACAGGTAGAAGCTGAAGGGGAGGCTGGGAGAGATGTGCCATATCCCTTCTTTCTTTTACTGAAATTGACCATCATGGGCATCCCACAAGAGAATCTCATCCCCTCTTCATCTCCTGGTGGGAGCTGAGGTGTCCCTGGGCTCCTGGCTCCCAGGGGTGGGAAGTACCAAAGTGTTCAAATCTAAGCAGATAGCTCTATTACTACTGGAGGAAGAGCCTGAGCCTGCAGGCACTTTTCTATCCTAGACAAAGGAACATGGTGAGTGTTAGAAAAGCAAAGATATGTTGGAACCCAACTGTGACCTTCTTCTGTACAAACTACATCTCATGCTAAAATGCCATTTTAAATCAGGGAACTCTTTCAAGTAAACATGTATTTTATTAAATTCATCCATGATTAAATGACTTTGAAAAATAGAGGAAGACAGATATGCAGAAAGACTATAAAATGATAATGAACGCTTGGTGAGTCTGTGCATCAGAGGACAGGAACTTGGTCTTTCTTCACCAGGGGATGAAAAGCAGGAGGATCTGAGCCCCCAGCCCCTTGTCCCCGACTTCCATACTCACCAGGCAGGACCAACTATATAATTTGCAAAGCCCAGTACAAAACAAAACATAGGGATCGTTGTTAAAAATGTAGTAAGCATTTCAGCACAGTGACAATGGAACATCAAACCAATTTCCGGGACGCTCTCAGTGTGGAGTGCTGGACAACTGCCCAGGTCATGTGTGCAAAAAGTTGGCCCTGCTGCCCGGAGAGTCTCCCCAAATGGGAGTGGAGTGTGGATGCAGACAATGGCCTCTCCTCTGGAGTGTCCTTTTTTTATTCTAAGCAATTAGCTGAACAGGGTGACAAGCCATTTCTTGGGGTATCACAACACAGAGCTCAAAGTTTCCCATCGCCCCTCTTCCCTTTCTTACGAGCATCTGTGGAGCATTTTCTGTGTGGGGCCCTGGGAAAAATCACAGTTCCAACTTTGGACTGCTCACAGTCTAGTGAGGGAGATAGTTTTACGAGCAAAATTAAATTCCAGTGTGATCCTTTACAAGGGAGGAGTGTTAGTTTCTCAGTTGTGTCCAGCTGTTTGCAACCCCATGGGCTGTATAGCTCGCCAGGCTCCTCTGTTCATGGGATTCTCCAGGCAAGGATACTGGAACCGGTTGCTAAACCCTCCTCCAGGGGATCTTCCCAATCCAGGGATCAAATCTGTGTCTCCTGCATTACAGGTGGATTCTTTACCTTTATGGTCTGAGCCACCAGGAAAGCCCTTACAAAGGAGGAGGGTGAGGGGCATTTTGAAGAAGGGCCTCTAGTTGACCTGGGGGAGGCAAGAAAGGATCATGGATGGGTCCTTCTGAGGAGGGGCTTTGTAGATGTGGAAAGCTGGGCTCTTAGGGTATCATACTGGCACAGTGTGGAGGCTGGGTGTGTGGAAGGCCAGACTGGTACTAGGAAGCCTGGTTATGGGACTGCACGCTGCCCTGGGAGACGATACTGGGACCTGAATGACAGCAGGGCGCCTGGCTCTTCTCCTGGAGAGTTCAGAAGTGGAATCACCTAGCTTTGGTAATTGGTTGGAGGTGGGTGGGCATTAAAATTGAAAGAAAATCCTAAAATGACTAATTGGCTTCTGACTTTGAGCAGATACACAGACACATTAAAAAAAAAAAAAAAAAAAGCCAGTTTTGGGAGAAAGATTACACATATTATCAGCAATTTTGCAAATCTGAAAAGTAGATCTAAAAGGGAAGCGGAAAGGAGAGCTCTGTGTCACTAAAGCTTTCCCAGTTTTGACATCACACTTTTCCTTCTCCCCATCAGGATCCCATCTCCCAAATCACCACATAAGCAAAAACACTGAAGAATTTAGAAACATGGTCATGATAACCCTGTATGTGAGACAGCGAAAGAGACACAGATGTATAGAACGGAGTTTTGGACTCTGAGAGAGAGGGAGAGGGTGGGGGGATTTGGGAGAGTGGCACTGAAACATGTATACTATCATGTAAGAAACGAATCGCCAGTCTGTGTTCGATACAGGATACAGGATGCTTGGGGCTGGTGCACGGGGATGATCCAGAGGGTTGATATGGGGTAGGAGGTGGGGGAGGGGTTCAGGACTGGGAACTCATGTACACCCGAGATGGATTCATGTCAATGTACGGCAAAACCAATACAGTAATGTAAAGTAAAATAAAGTAAAAATAAAAATTAAAAAAAAAAAGAATTGCCAACATCTTTCACAGAAATGCACAGAATTGAAAAGCAAGGTTGCACAATGAAGCAAATAGATTAGCTATTCCACTCCAGAAGCATTGAAAACAGCACAACTTGAGAAAAGGAAATTTCAGGTCTATAATTGCTTCCAGTTCTGTAATCAAGGGCAGTGATTCTAATACAAACACGTTTTTTAAAAATAGAAATAATTTCCCTGGCTTTTATCACCAGGTTATTTAGTAACTTGTTTATTTACACCTTTAACAGACTATACTGCAGCAGTCACCAAAACTTTTTGGCACACGGGACCAGTTTCGTGTAAGATAATTTTTCCATGGACTGGGCACCGGCGGGGAGGGGGGTTTGTTTGGGGATGGGTATCAGATGGGTTGGTTTGGTTTGATTCAAGTACATTACACTTATTGCGCACTTTATTTCTATTATTGCATCAGCTCCACCTCAGATCATCAGGCACTGGATCCCGGAGGTTGGGGACTGCTGCTGTAATAGATGAATTCAGATCCTTAGTTAAAAGGAATGGGGATGAGGAGGGGAAAAGAGGCTCATCCTCAAGTTCAGCCAAATCTTGAAATTTAAAAAAATATATATACCCTTAAGGGTTAATTGCTTAATAGTCACCTTGTGTGCACAGTGTGCATGCTTGAATGATTAACAGGAGGGAAAGATTGATGGCCGGCCATAACACTCCCTTTATTTAGAAAGCATTTGGGGCAGACTGTATATTCAGTCTTAAAAGAGTTACTAATCAGATTCTGGTTCCGGGAGCTGTAAGGATGTGGAAGCCCAGCCTCATCACCTGAGTGGTCATTAGCATTAACCTGCACCACGTCCCTTTCTCATTTCACAGTTTATAGACCCTTTAGTTCCAGCTCAGCAATCTTGGAGGGAAACTATTCAGGTATTCATATATGCCAAATCACACCAGGTACTCTCAGAGGAAAAACAGTCCTTTGATAGAACTTGGCAAGTGAATTCTTGCCTGTTGAAATACACACCAGTTTTCACATTAACCCAGATGTGGTCTTAAAGCAGGTCCTCTGCTTTCTTTCCACTTTGTGATGAGGACTCTAATGCCTTGGGTTGCTACCTTGAAGCCATGCGCTTTCCTTGGGTTGGCTTTGGGAGATGTCATGGGCTCTGCAAGGGTTGAGACCACTCACCTTGGTAGCTTCTTGGCTTGCTTCATAGCTTCTGTAGATGGGTGCTGCTGTTGCACTTGGAGGGAGAGATCAAGAGGGACTTGTTCCATGATGTGGTAGCATACTTTTCATATCAATAATTTCTCAGTGCATTTGGTTCTCCTTTTTATTTATCATTATAATTATTTTTTCAAAATATCTATTTACTTATTTGGCTGCCCTGGGTCTTAGTTGTGGCACTTGAGTACTTCAGTTTTTATTACTACATGTGGGATCTTTAGTTGCAGCATGCAGACTCTTAGTTTCAGTGTGTGGGATCCAGAGCCCTGACCAGGGATCAAACCTGGGCCCCCTGCATTAGAAGTGCAGAGTCCTAGCCACTGGACCACCAGGAAGGTCCCATATTTGATTCTTAAATTCTTCCACCTGCATGGCTGGGCAGCTGGGAAGGGAGCGTTGCAAAGTGAGGTCTGATGAACAGCTCCTTCTCTCTGGATTCTGTCAGAGGCTGTCTGTCTAGCAGTACAGGCACCCTCTTTGGCTGAAAGATCTGAGTTGGCTTAGAAAAATTCATATGTGGGAATGGCTGCTATTTCTTACAGGAACTCGTCTCTGTATGCTTTGAACCAGACAAAGCAAACTTCTCTCCAGAACAATGTTTGGTTAGGAATGTTTCCATCTCATGACAGGCCATGCTCTTGGGATTGAAAAGTCCCCAACTTGATTTGGGTTCTAAAGACTTAATCACGCATCTTAAATGGGATTACACACATTCCTGAGGCATGTGAAGTGAAACAGGAATCTGCTCCAACATTCTCGCTGGAAGCAGGTGAAAGCTTTTTGCTGCTGCTTCTAAGTCACATCAGTTGTGTCTGACTATGTGCTACCGCACAGATGGCAGCCCACCAGGTTCCTGTTCCTGGGATTCTCCAGGCAATAATACTGCAGTGGGTTGCCATTTCCTTCTCCAGTGCACAAAAGTGAAAGTGAAGTCGCTCAGTCATGTCCGACTCTTCACGATCCCATGGACTGTAGCCCATCGGGCTCCTCCATCCATGGGATTCTCCAGGCAAGAGTACTGGAGTGGGTTGCCATTGCCTTCTCCAGAAAGCTTTTTAACCAGCCATTAAAAGAAGATACCAGATGCCCAATTGCTTCCCAGGTGGCTCAGTGTGTAAAGAACCAGCCTGCAATGCAGGAAATGCCAGAGATATGGGTTCGATTCCTGGGTCAGGAAGATCCCCTGGAGGAGGGCACAGCAACCCAATCCAGTATTCCTGCCTGGAGAATCCCACGGACTGAGGAGCCTGGCAGGCTACAGTCCATGGGGTCACAAAGAGGGGGACATGAATGAAACAACTGAGCACAGCACGACCAGGTGCCCAGACGCACATGAAGTGACCTTCCTGGGAGGGTTGGCAGGCAGAGGGCATGAGAGGAATCACAGGTTACACGTGGGAGCCAGCCTGAGATGGTTGCTGGCCCTGGGGGAAGTGTGGGAGATAGCTTGTCAGTGTCAGGCTTTGTGTCCAAGTGTCAGGCCCTGAAAAGCCTTGGTCCTCGGTCATTTCTGGATGACTGAGTATAGAACCCATCCTTCTGCTGAGTTAGTGACAGTCACTGTTTGGTTATCAACTCCTGGGTTGAGTGGAGGGGAGCAGAGCCTTGGTTGCTAAACAAAAGGAAGTCAAACAACCCAGTCCACTGAGAGCGGATGACCCAGCTCTGATGTGTACTCGGGGTCATAATGGGACAGCCTTCAGATTAACTGCAAGATGTGGTAATTCAGGTACTGCAAAAACTTCCTTCTAGAAAGCAGGACTCGAGCTTGTGCAAACCTCTCTTTGAAGAATGTGGTTGTTTTGTTTTCTTCTCCCCACCTCAGGGAAGTCTGTCAGCGGCTCTGTGAGACAAGGATTCTCCAGCTGGGGAGGGGCATGTCTGGGAGCCAAGAGGGTGGGATGGGGGATGGGAATGGCTTCCAATGTCCCTCCTCGGTGAGGCCTTTCACGGCTGTCCCACCCTAGGCACTGTCTACCCCGTGATCCTGACACGGCAGCCTGATCTAGTTTCGTACGTATTACAGCACTTAACGTCTTATCTAAACTTACCTTGTTCCCTGAAGTGTTTCCTAGCTCAAGGTCCTTTCCCCACCCAGAATGGAAACTCCAGTGCAACAAGGGCCCCATCTGTCTTGTCACCCCTCTGTGCTCTCACACTGAATAGTTCCTGGTCTGTGGCAGGGGCTCATAAATATTTTTTGAATGAATGTATGCATGCACTGAGTGTGAATGTTCTACAAAGACTCATACTTTAAAAAGTTTTTAGACATCTGGATTAGAAATTTTACTAAGATGAATTATTTGGTTTTGTGCTTTCCAAATATAGAAGATAACCACAAAATTCAACTTACTCTGAATGACCTGGAGCATCACCATGAAGGGGGGAGGGGGGGAGGATGACTGGACTGCTCCCTGAAGGTGGAAAAAGGGGTCATGGTAGCCAGTTTCACTCCTCCCCAGGCCCAGCACTTAATGGAATTCAATTAATTGCTTTGCAGATGCTAATCAAGTTCTCTTCAGAGATAGATATAGGTTTCTTGTTTTTTATCAGAGGTTCTTCATTGGATAGATGGATGGTATATGGTGGATTATGGATAGATGGGAAGAGAGGCCCATTTCAGGTTATAGGGCAGCTCACCTAAGGTCTCAAGAAAGCACCATAGTCTCACAACAATAATTCTTTTAAAAGAGAATATAGACTGAGGGAGTAGAGAAAACCAGAAACTGGCCCTTCATTCCAACTAATTCTTAGTGGTAGGAACTTTGGGTTTGAATAGTCATCCTTTAGTAGGTTGAGTCTTGACTCAAAAATGCACACGTATCGCTCCCAGGAAAAGTTTTTAGTGCTTTTTCCCTGCACTAGGTGCCGGATGTGCATCAGTGAACGGGACAGATATGGTTTCTGTCTTCTCTGATATTTCTGCAGTAAGGCTATTTTATGAGAAAGTGCATAGTGCAGTGTCTGGAAGCTAGTATGTGCTCAATCGGTACTGTTATTCTTGTTCAGTCTCTCAGTCCTATCTGACTCTTGGAGACCCCATGGAGTGCAGCAAGCCAGGCTTCCCTGTCCTTCACCATCTCCCGGAGCTTTTGCTCAAACCTGGAGTTTGTCCACTGAGTCAGTGATGCCATCCAGTCATCTCACCCTCTGTCATCCCCTTCTTCTCCTGCCTTCAGTCTTTCCCAGCATCAGGGTCTTTTCTAATGAGTCATCTCTTTGCATCACATGGCCAAAGTATCGGAGCTTCATCCTCAGCATCAGGCCCTCCCATGAATATTCAGCAGTGATTTCCTTTGATATTGACTGGTGTGATCTCCTTGCAGTCCAAGTGACTCTCAAGAGTCTTCTCCAACACCACAGTCCAAAAGCATCATTCTTTGGTGCTCAGCTTTATGGTCCAATTCTCACATCCATACATGACTACTGGAAAAACCATAGCTTTGACTATATGGACCTTTGTCTGCAAAGTAATGTCTTTGCTTTTAATACACTGCCTATTGTATTAAATAGCTTTTCTCCCAAGGAGCAAGTGTCTTTTAATTTCATGGCTACAGTCACTATCTGCAGTGATTTTGGAGCCCAAGAAAATAAAGTCTCTCACTGTTTCCACTGTTTCCCCATCTATTTGCCATGAAGTGATCAGTATGGATGCAATGAAAAAGTGAGAGAATGAATGATAATAATAAAGCTATCTATTTCTATGAAATCACCTCATTCAGTGTTTACCAGTCTTTTGTCATTTGCATACCATATCATGAGTTTTAGATCTTCCAAAGTGGTTTAGTCAGAGGTAAAGAATCTGCCTGCCGATTGAGGAGATGCAACAGATGAGATGCAGATTAGATCCCTGGATCAGGAAGACCCCCTGAAGAAGGAAATGGCTACTTGCTCCAGTATTCTTGCTTGGGAAATCCAATGGACAGAGGAGCCTGGGAGGCTACAGTCCATGGGACCACGAAAAGCTGGACACGACTGAGTAACTGAGCACACACACATATCATGACTTTTGCCTTATATATAAATGACGTTACCATTACTTGTTGAATATTCATTCTTAAAGTATAATCACTTGATTTTTGCTGTAAAAATGTATCTGAAATGAAAACATCCTATAATTACTACAAATGGAAAGCCATTAAAACTTGCTATTAAATACAAGTACCTGTGCCAATACATATAATAGAAAAAATAAAACAGTGATGCCATTCAGTTCTAGCCAGATATTCCTGCTTGGGGACAGTTCTGAGCCTGAGGCTTTTTGTATACAAGAGAGCTTAGCCAGTGTTAGTCAGATGTTAAAGACACGCTAGAACTCAACTGAGAATTTATCTAGTACAAAATATATATAATGACAAAATGCCACTTAGAATCAAGGAGCTCTTTCAATGAATGTGGATTTTATTAAATGCAACTATTGACCATTAGGCCTTGAAAAATAGCAATAGAAAAATACCCCTAAAGTATGCACATAGCCGTTTGAAAAATGAATGCTTGGTGGATATTGCATTGGAAAACAGGGACTTGGTCTCTTTTGCAGCTACAATATTAGTCTTCTAGGGCTGCAAAAAAAAAGTGCCACAGATTGGATGGCTTAAATAATAGACCTTTGTTTTCTTACAGGGCTTTCCCAGGTGGCTCAGTGGTAAAGAATCTGCCTGCCAATGCAGAAGACACCAGAGACACAGTTCCATCCCTGGGTCAGGGAGATCCCCTAGAGAAGGAAGTGGCAACCCTTTCCAGGATTCTTTCCTGAAGAAGTCCAGTGATTGAGCAGCCTGGAGGGCTACGGTCCCTGGGGTTGCAAAGAGTTGACACAACTGAGCTTGCCCATGCATACGCATTGTCTCACAATTCTAGAGGTTGGAGGTTTGAGATCAAGGTGTCAGCATTTTGGCCTCTTCTAAGGCCTCTCTCCTTTGTTTATAAATGGCCATTTTCTACTTCTGTCTTTATATGGTCTTCCCTCTATGTCTGGGTCCAAATTTCCTCTTCATATAAGGACACCAGTTATATTAGAATAAGATAAGCCTAATGACATCATTTTTATTCAGTTACCTCTTAAGAAATCCTACATCCAAATACAGTCACATTATAAGATGCTGAGGGTTAGGACTTTAGCATGTGAATCTGGGGTGGAAACAGTTCAGCTCCAAACAAGTTGTATCCTTCCTAGCATCTAGAACTGTGCTTGGCACACAGTACATGCTCAGTAGATGTTTGTTGAATGGGTAAATAGGGATTGAGTGGATGGCCCTGCAGCCCCCTGGGGGTCTATGATATCAGAAGATTCTACCAGCTTAATACTGTTTAATCTTTTGAGGATTTTTTTTTTTCCTAATTGCCTGTGAGTAGTTAGCAGCTCCATGTCCATAAAGAAAGCTACTCCCAGTGAGTTCACAGCAGTTTGAAAGACATACTCTTGCCCACTCATTTCTTTCATTCCCTCGTTCACTCATTCATCAATAAGTGTGTATCTCGAAGGGATGACTAGTAATTGGTCCTGAAGTCTTTCTCGTGTTTTCATCCCTTGGTTTCACCTCTGATTATGTCATAAGTCTTGGCCCACATCCAATCCCAGGGATCCTTGACAGATTATCTATCTATCTGCAGATTGAGATCCGGCCAATTTAGATTCCCAGGGGCCCCCCACTTGTCCATCCCAAACTATATATTAGAATCACTTGGGAAACTTAAAAGAAATTTTTTTCTTCCATTGCTTAGCTTCAGCCCAGACTCATTGAATTGAAATCTCTGCAGGAGGGGCCCAGGTATCAGTATTTTGTCAACCTTACCATGTGAACCCACCATACAGCAAGCACTGAGAAGCAAAGAACTCCATGCCCCTTTGGAGAACAATCAGATCATGTGATTGTAAGTCAGAGGTCCCCACACTCTTCATTTTCCTAAAGATGTTGCCTTCCTGCTTTGACATCCTTTTTAACTCTCATTTTCCTACATGAAGATACTCTTGTTCATCCATTCAACCAAAACTCCTTGAGCACTAATGTAGAAGCCATTGGGAGAAAAACATAAACATGACATGGTCTGTCCTATTAAAAAAAAAAGCTTACAATCTTGTAGGAAAATCAAAAGTATGAGCATTTGCTGAGTATAATAATGCTATTCACTCTTGTATTCACTCATTCGTCAGCTATTTTGAGTCTATTATGTACCAGGCTTGGGGATACAGAGGTAAGCAAGAGAGCCAGTGTCCATCCCCATGGGGTTGACAGTATTGTAGGAAAGAAAGAGGTTAAACAATAGTAAGGTGTGGTGTATGTTAAACAGAGAATAAGGTAACCCAGGGACATACATTAAAGGACTTACCCTAGTTGGGGGAAAGGGAGCATTTCTTGGAGGAACTCATGTAAAAACTGATTTCAGGGAATTACCTGGGGGTCCAGTGGTTAGGACTTCAAGGTCAAGGAAGTCCTGGTCAAGGAAGTAAGATCCCACAAGCCATGTGGCACTACCAGGGGGGATGGGGGGGAAGCTGAGATCTCAAGGATGAAAAGAAATCAACCAGACCAGCACAAGCCTCTTGAGACAAAAATCATGTTTATCTTATTGACCTCCCAGTGCCTGGCTCTTGGCAAAGGTTCAGTAAATCTGTTGAATTAGTAAGTGAGTGAATGGTGAAAACCCCAGGGGAAAGTTTAGCATGTCTGGAGCAGGAAGTATTGCAGGGAAAATCTCAAAGTTTACAATGGAGAGGTAGGCAGGGGTTAGATCAGGAAGTCCCATAGACCATAAAAAGAGGTTTGAACTTTATCTTGGGGTCAAGGGGAAGCCGCTAAAAATTAGGCAAAGCAACAACTGACCAGATTTGTGCTTTATTTATGCGTTGTTGTTGTTTTTAAGTTTTACTGATTTATTTATTTATGGCTGCACTGGGTCTTTGTTACTGCAAGCGAGCTTTCTCTGGTTGTGGTGAGCAGGGGCTACTCTCTAGTTGCAGTGTGCAGGCTCAATAGCTGTAGCACAGAGGCTCCAGTGCCCCTTGGCATGTGGAATCTTCCTGGACCAGGGATCGAATCTGTGTCCTCTGCCTTAGCAGGCAAATTCCTAACCACTGGACCACCAGGGAGGTCCCAGATTTGTCATCTAAAAGCATCACTTTGGCTGTGATGTAGGATGAGTCTGGAGGGGGAGAAGGAGATTGGCGACCAACAGTTATGTGATGGGGCAAGAGTGAAGGTGGGGTGCTGTGGGGAGTGGAGAGATGAAGATTATCCAGGCAGGATGCACTGGGTTTCGAGGTAGATTGAATGGATCTGGGCTGAGGGAGGAAGAGAAGTGGGCCCTGGGCAGGTGGTTTAGGAAGATTTACAGATGGCAACACCATTCAGTGAAGCAGGAAGCTCTGCAGGGAGAGTAGGCTTGGGGTGAAAATGCAATGTTTGTCATTGGCTGTGCTGAGTTTGGGCCACCCATGGGCCACTGAGGCAGAAGTGCCTGACAGACAGCTGGGGTGGGGTGGGGAGCATGGTTAGAGAGTCTAGTTGAAGCCATGGGACTGGCGAGGTCACTGGGAGGATTGTGTAAATGGAGAGAGAGACAGACTGTTGTTCGAATTTTGCAGCTGCCTTGGGTGGAAACCTGCACAACCCTTCCTCGCATGTGGAATGCTACCGTAGTCATACGCTGACTTTGCGGGACTCATTAAAATCCTTTGATTAACACACATAACAGCTACCACACAACAAAACAAGTATGAGGCCCTCTGGCCCTTATTAGCTGTGCCGCTTTGGGGAAATTACTTAGCCTCTCTGATTCACAGTTTCCTAACCTTTAAAATGAGTAAAAGGGTTTACTTCATAGGGTTGTTGTGAATGAGTTACTCTATGCAGGCTCTTTGGACAGGTAATGGAACATTTTAAGCACTAGCTAAAAGTTATCCTCTGTGACTTCATTGTTGTTGCTATTTTATCCTTCCAGTTTGTCTGCACAGCAGGAATTAGCGACACCATTTTCAGGAAGAGGAAACCAGCTTAGAGAAGTTAAGTAACTTGTCTAGGAACCACCCCAACCTGTAAAGACTTTTGGTCATAAGAAACGGAAATCCACACCATCTCACTGAAGGCTGAAGGATACCCGCTGTTGCGTGGAACCCTAGCACATGATGTAACTGTGAATATCAACCAGAACTTCTTACTTGTGAACAAGAGAATGCAGCTCCTGTTTTGAAAGAAATGAAAAAAAGTGTAAAGGAAGAGTGATGGGGACGCACACATGGCCGACTGCAGAGAGGGTGAGGCCCCAGGGTGCCTGGAAAGACAAAAGAGGAGGGCTGAGCACCAGCAGCTTGGGCAGGCAGCAGCTGTTCAATCAACAGGGGCGAACTGTCCCTGGTCAGCCACTTGCCACTGTGTTTGTTCAGCTCCAGACATAAAGCCTGTAAGCGGAGGTCCCTAGGGTGGGCAGAAGGATCTTGTTCTCCCCACTAACACAGTGAGACCATGCCTGGAATGACTATGACTTATCCCTGCAGTGACTCACAGTGAAGAGAGGTCATTCCTCCGAAGGAAACAAAGACTTAATTTGGAAGACAATGGGCACTGGATCGTGAAAACACGTAAAGCGGCTCTTTCCAGCTCTTGATCGCGAACTGACCAGGGACAGGATTGCCCCTGAGACTGTCTCCCACCCCCATTTTTTGAGCCCTCTTTATATTTCTGCTTCATTCATTTCTCTCTCTTTCTCTGAAAACTGAACATTCTTTGCAATAGGTAGAAAATGGCTGGCCACAGCCTCAGGATTTGTTGACTGGGGGGCTTCCCAGGTGGTTCAGTGGTAAAAGAATCTGCCTGCAATGCAAGAGACCCAGGTTCAATCCCTGGGTCAGGAAGATCCCCTGGAGATGGAAATGGCAACTCCACTCCAGTATTCTTGCCTGGAGAATTCCACGGACAGAGGAGCCTGGCGGGCTGCAGTCGATGGGGTCTCAAAGAGTACGACATAACTGAGCAGCTAACACACACCAGCCACAGCTGGGCTGAATCTCTTAGCACAGTTTCAGTTTTCCAGACAAGGAACTGATTGGTCCAGCTCAGGTCAGTTGTCTACTTTGCTCCAATCAATTGAGGCCAGGGAGGGCAGAGGGGGGCTGGTGGTGAGGAGACGATCTGAACATCACCAATGTGATTTGGAAAAATGGAGCAATTTGCAGGACAGGCTTGGGGACTTGTCCTAGAATATGGGTCCCTTTCTGTGGAATTTGTAAGTCGTTGCCTGTATTAAACTACCTGTAATAGGGGCTCAATGCTTTGACATCTCCATACCCACCCCCTCGGGGAGCTGGCCTAGTCTGGGGTCATTCCCAGTATCGAAAGTCTTCAGAGATCCTCGCAGCTCAGCAGGACAGATATGACAGGACACTTGTCCTGTGAGACCAGAGGCAGGAGTGACCCCGCATTGGCTGAGGCAGCCCTGGAGATATGGGAGGAGGGAGGAGGAGGGGTGTGAGCAGGATGTGGGACCGGGTGTTCTGTGAGAAGATGTACAAAGTGAAAGAAGGCATGACCCTGCCCTAGGCAGCTGTGCCCCGACACACAGGCAGGTGGCTGGGACTCTGGTTCCTGGGGTCTGAGGCAGGGAATCCAGGGACGGAGGGAGAGTTGGAGACCAGAATGAGGGGCGAGAACTCAGGAGGGTCCTGAGGGACATCAGCCCAGCTCCCTCACCGCAGACTCAGAGCCCCAGAGATGTGGAGGCTTCCTCAGCGCCCTCCCTGGGTTGGTGACAGAGCTCAGGCCTGCTGACTGGTCTCTGGGTTCTTTACGTGGGACACGCCTCACCTCATGCAGCATCTCCTGTGTTTTATTTTAGAATAATGCTTTATTCTGAGCTTCTCACCCAAGCAGAGGGAAGGATGTGATCTTCCCTCAGAAGGGCTGTGGGTTTGGTGTCACCTTGGATTCTATGTGTGTGCTGTGCTTAGTAGCTCAGTCGTCAGGCTCCTCTGTCCATGGGGATTCTCCAGGCAAGAATACTGGAGTGGGTTGCCATGCTTTTCTCCAGGGGATCTTCCTGACCCAGGGATTGAACCCATGTCCCTTATGTCTCCTGCCTTGGTAGGTGGGTTCCTTACCTCTAGCACCACCTGGGAAGTCCCTTGGATTCTATAGTTATTTCCAAATGTGAGTTATTGACTGTAGTGTTTCTTTCTCCTCTCCAATGAACCGAGAGAGTGGTCCAGGCCAGTTACAGCTCCTCTACGTGCTTCAAGAGCTGTCCTGTGAAGCCTATTCTTGTGTCTGGACCATTTGAGGCTCTGAGGAAATGCTTGCAGGCCCAATGCCACTCCGGGTCTATCTGAGAGAAACAGAAATTTGGACATCTGGAGAATCTAGTATGCGACCCCAAGGGTGAATTCACCCGGGAGAGACTGGCTCCCCTCCCCAGCCAGGGAGGACCATACTAGGGCGTCCACTGAGGTTTTGCTGACACTGAACATATTTAGGGGTTAATCCACTCCAGGATTCTCCTGAAGATAATTCATAAGTCTCTCTTTTCTTTTTTTTCTTTTTGAACTTTAATGTTAGCATTTATTTTAAAATAGGTAATAATTATATTCAGATAGCTCAAAGTTCAAAAGTGAGAAGGGTAGACAGCATGATGTTTTTCATTTCCCCACCCCTCCCCAGGCAGCCAGCTCCATCATGTAAAAGCAGTCAGTTGTAATGGGTAATTTGCTTTCTTGAGGGGAGAACCTGCCTGATAAGCACGGGTTACCGTTGGTGGTAGGAATTTTCTGTAAGACAGTATTAGCTGGCAATCATTCCTCCTGAGCCCTAGCTGCTGCAGACACCTCCCAGAGCTGCCGGGAGGCAGTGGGCGGAAGATCAGCTCTGAGGGCAGGTGTGGAACCTGTGGTCTGTCTCTCGCTCCTTGTGGGATCTCAGCCAAGTCCTGGTCTCGCGCTGACTGGCCCAGTCTTCAAGATCTGAGAGAACCTCCTTTCCAAGCAGGTTGAGAGGGTTACACAACGTCACATGTATCCTCGGTACATTCTTGGGCATGCATATTGCACAAATAATTCTTTCTTTAATATGTATGTGTGTATATATATATATATATATATATAT
>SJXQ01011856.1:0-40943 GCA_006408695.1 Aepyceros melampus | reverse complement strand
TGTATAAGAGACAGCCTCCCACCCCCAACCCCCATCCCACTCATCTAGGTCATCACAGAACACTAGCTGAGCTCCTTGCGTTATACAGCAGGTTCCCACTAGCTATTGACTCTATATGCAGAGAATACACGACAGTCCTATTCTTCCAACGCATTCTACCCTCTCCTTTCCCCTTGGTGTCCATGCATCTGTTCTCCTCATCTGTGTCTCTATTCCTACCCTGCAAGCAGGTTCATCTGTACCGTTTTTCTCAATTCCACATATACGTGTTAATATACGATATTTGTTTTCCTCTTTTTTACTTACCTCACCCTGTACAAAACTACCATATAACCCAGAAATCCCACTCTTGGGATATACCCTGCTGCTGCTGCTAAGTCGTTTCAGTCGTGTCCGACTCTGTGCGACCCCATAGACGGCAGCCCACCAGGCTACCGTCCCTGGGATTCTCCAGGCAAGAACACTGGAGTGGGTTGCCATTTCCTTCTCCAATGCATGGAAGTGAAAAGTGAAAGTGAAGTTGCTCAGGTGTGTCAACTCTTAGCGACCCCATGGGCTGCAGCCCACCAGGCTCTTCCATCGATGGGATTTTCCAGGGAAGAATAATGGAGTGGGCTGCCATTGCCTTCTCCATGGGATATACCCTGCAAAAACCATAATCCAAAAAGACACATGTACCCCAACGTTCATTGCGGCACTGTTTACAATAACCAGGACATGGAAGCAACCTAAATGTCCATCAACAGATGAAGAGAAAAAGAAGATGTGGTACATTTATACAATGGAAAATTATTCAGCCTTAAAAAGGATCGAAATTGGGGCATTTGTAGAGTTGTAAGTGCAACTTCCCTGGTGGCTCAGAGGTTAAAGCGTCTGCCTCCAATGCGGGAGACCTGGGTTCGATCCCTGGGTCGGGAAGATCTCCTGGAGAAGGAAATGGCAACCCACTCCAGTATTCTTGCTTGGAAAATCTCATGGACTGAGGAGCCTGGTGGGCTGCAGTCCATGGGGTCACAAAGAGTCGGACACGACTGAGTGACTTTCCTTACCTTAAGTGCAACTAGAGTCTGTCGTACACAAACAACCCTTGATATCACCTGTTCACAGCCTGACCCGCTCACCAGAACATGGCTCCCTGGAGGGCAAGGTTGTGCCTGTCACCAGCACCACTGGATGTCCTGTCCTGGCACAGAAGTTGGCAGGTAGCAGACCCTCAGTAAATCACCATCACTGCTAATGCTGTGAAGCACTTGCTATGGGCCAGGCACTGTACCAAGCTCCCTGCAGACAGACTCACAATAGCCCCCCTCTGAGGTGGCTGCTGCTCCATTCCTGCTGTGTAGATGGGGACGTGGGGGCGCAGAGAGGCTGGCCCCCAACCGCAGAGCAGCCACACCAAGATGTGCTATCTGGCAGTCCAGGGTGACCAACTCTAACTGATCTGCCCGGGCCCACCCTAGTTTTAAAATGGAAAGATCCACCTCCCAGAAAAGGGCAAAGGAAAAGATCCAGATCAGGATGAAATGAGTAAGGTACTTGCCTAGGGCCCAAAATTTAAGTGGATGCCCAAACACTCAGTAATCAAGAGAAATTACATTTTAAGGCAGTATTTTAAAAATAACCAAAATTCATGTAAAAAATTCATGATGAACAAAATAACAAAGTAGAAAGAGTAAATTCCTGTGTGGGCCACCACTCCCCTCCTCCTGCCATGAGAGCGTGTCACAATGAGGGAAAGTCATGCAGTGTCTCAGGCTGGTCAGTGAGACAAGGAGGCCAGCCTCTCCTCCTCCCACCAGTTGGGACCCAGGGGTCTATCCTTCGGGTTTTCCTTAGCTTTGAGCAAGCAGGCGGGGAATCTCTGGGAGAAGTAGGAATAGCTGCTGCAAAGCAGAAGGAATGGCTGAGCTTAGAGGAATTCTAAGAGGTGGTATTCTCTCCCAGAAACCTGCATGGCGAGCAAGGGGAAGACTTTGGGAGGAAGGCCGGAACAGGAGACAAGAGGGCGTTTTCTCTTAACATCAGTGGGAGAGAGGACATCTCTTTTGAGAAATGCTTCAAAAACCCATTTGCTGTACAGGCTGCAGTCAGGGTTTCACTGGCAGCTGAAAGCAGAGGAAAGGGAAAGCTATTGTGTAACAGAGGAAAGAGCACTGAATTGGAGCCTGGCTGGAGGATTTTGGATACAAGAGAGGAGACAGAGGATGCTACTGCAGTAACTCCATATGACCCCTCTTTGTGACCTTCCATCTTCATCTTAAATTACATTTCCAACCATCACAAATTGCTGGGAGTGAGGCCTGTCACAAGACTGCAGAGGCCAGGGTCTGTGTGGTCCCTGGTCCACTTTTGGATTTCATTAACATCACATCTGCAGGAAATGGATTCATCCACTCTTTCTGGGAAGGTTGGCTCCTCTGTGACTATTAGCAATTAAGAGGTTCCAGGGTGATTTTGCTATTGACCAAATGCCTATTTTTGTATCCACTTTAGTTCTCGATACTTTGGGGATAATGATAATGCTCTCCCAGGTTATTATAGTGGCTTTGCCACTTGGTAGAGATTTATGGAACTCATTTTGGGGTGCTCAGAAATTTGAACTCTTGGTTTTATTCCTGAACTTGTTTTTCTCCCTATTGGCTCAGATGGTAAAGAATCCACCTGCAATGCAAGAACCCTGGGCTCCATCCCTAGGTTGGGAAGATCCCTTGGAGAAGGGAATGGCTACCCACTCCAGTATTCTTGCCTGGAGAATCCCATGGCCAGAGGAACCTGGTGGGCCACAGTCCATGGGGTCACAAAGAGTCAGACACAACTGAGTGACTAGCCCTTTAGTCCTCTGTCCTTATAGGATAGCAGCAATGCCCTCCCAATTTATATCGTGACTTCACCACTTGGTAGATTTATGGAGCTCATTTTGGGGCACTCAGAAAGTCAAACTCTTGATCTGATCCTTGAACTTGTTTCTCTCTCATCCACCAGTAAATGGCACCACATTCTACCCAGCTGTTCAAGCTAACTCCCATCATTCTCTGTAGATTTCCTTTTCTTCCTTCCATCCCATCCATCAGCGAGTCAGATGGTCTTCCTCCAAGTGTAGTGACCTATGATAACCAAGCTGATAACCAACCACCCAGGCCAGGGATTTTTCCATTTTAGCACTAAAGGTCCCATGTGCCAGGAAACCCCTTAGTCCCAGGCCAACAGGGGCAGTCGGTCCCCCTAATCTGCTTCGGCCATGCTTGTCTGATATGCACTTCTGCATACTCTCCAGTGGTCTCCCTCCTTCAGTCTGCACCCACAGCCATGCCCCACACTGCAGCAGGGTGAGCCTTCACACAGCTGACTCGGATGGCACCCTCTGCTCGAGACCCTCTGATGCCCCTAAACCCTCAGCTCCCCTCAGCATGTCCTCTCGAGGCCTCACGCGATGGGCTGTGGCCTCACTCAGGCTCTCTGCTGCAGCACTTCCTCGGTCACCACACCGGAACCACCGTCTCATTATGACAAGTCCCCTCACCCCACACACATCTGCCTTCACTGTCCCCCTCCTCCCAGGACGCAGTCCCTGCGTCTCCACATGGGGCTTGCTTCTCACCATTCCGATCTTGGTGCAAATGTCACCATCTCAGAAGGGGCTCTCCTACCAGCCAGATCTCAAATGCCCTCCACAAACTGTCACACTTTCTCCCATAACTCTGTTTCATTCTCTCATGTATGAGTCACCACTAGAACAATTGTGTGTATAAATGTGTTTGTTGATTCCCTTTCACCTCCTCTCTACTCCCCTAAGACATAAACCCCTTGATAGTAAGAACTTTCTTTCCCTCATTCTCCCCAGCACCTAGAACAGTGCCTGGCAAACAGTTGGTGCTTAAGAAATGAGTGGAGACGAGGCAGAAGGCATGGTTTCCGCCCTCCAGAGGCTTTAAGTACTTAGGGGCTGGAGAACACAGCCACAGAAGGAGGACCTGTGGTTGTTATTTGAATCATTTAAAGGAAAAGAGGGCCCCTGAGTAGGTTAAATCCTGAAGGAAAATGAGATTTCCAGAGGCAAAATTAAGGACACTCCAAGGGCATTCCCTGCAGGTGGAGGATGAAGGCAGGAAACCTGCACTCAGCGATCTGTCCTTGGCATGACTTTCAGAGTTTGCATAAAGTCACCATTGCCTGGGTGATGAGACCTCCATAGGGGTAGCCAGGAACTGTGGAAGGCTCCAGAACAACATACCTGAAGGCTTTTGGGGGGAACGTCATGCAAGGTGGTGGGGAGAACCATCAATCTGCTGCAGCACTGATCCTTTGTGAGTACTGGGAGAAAGGAAAACATGGGGAATACTCAGAGGGAAGAATTACTAGGGCTTGGGGGAAATTTGGATCTTTGTGGCAAAGGGGAAGGAAATAGCCAACCAGTTGCCTAATTCTATTGATCTCCAATAGAATCCATTAGAATTGATCAATAGGTTAGGCAATTGCAGAAATCAATAAGACAGGGAAAGCCAGTAGAGAGAGCAATAGAATTAGGACATCGGTTGGATTTTTTGGCAAAGAAGAAGGGCTTTGAAAGCTGAGAGCATCTAGGTTGAAGGTTGGAGAGGCAGCTCTGTGGGAGGGACTGGTTTGGGAGGGTCCTTCTCGTAAAATAATGAGTGTCCCAGGTGGTGCTAGGGGTAAAGGAACCTGCCTGACAATGCAGGAGACCTAAGAGATGTGGATTTGATCCCTGGGTCAGGAAGATCCCTGAAGAAGGGAATGGCAACCCACCCTGCCAGTATTCTTGCCCGGAGAATCCCATGGACAGAGGAGTCTGGTGGGCTACGGTCCACGAGGTCACACAGAGTTGGACATGACTGAAGTGACTTAACATGCATGCATACTCATAAAATGATTTTGCAGACTGTTGCATGTGGGGCGCTAGTGGGATGTCCAAGTGAAGCTCCAGGGCAGCCTTAGGACCCATGGGGCTGGGGAGAGAGATGTATAAGTCACTCCATCCACAGAAAAAGATTTTTTAACTTTTGGGATGAAGGACACTGGTAGATGTGAAAAAGGATCAGACCCACTCTCTAGAAAAATGCACCAATCCACCTACTCTGAAAAATTTCATTCAAGTTCAACCCAGCTGTCAAAAGATATTTTTTTGTTTGTTTATCTTTTGTGTGCCCTGGAGATTGGCTTTTGGAAAGGATTCTTTTATGGAAAGGATTATTCTGAAAAGATAATCCGTTATGGAAAGGATTATTCTATAAAGATTTAAGTTTCAATTTTTAAAACCTCTACTTCTCCCTTCATCTTTTTTTTTTTAGCCATGCCCTCAAGCAGTGAAAGCACAGAGTCCTAGCCACTGGCCCACCAGGGAATTTCCCTTCTCACTTCATCTTAAATTCAGTTTTAAAATATCTTTTTCTATGTATAAACCTACCAAAGTTTGAACAACTAATTTTAAAATCACTTTATTTATATTTTAAACTTCATTTGCACTTTCAGTACATTTGGTTTCTTTAAGTCATTGTGATTTATTGAATATAATAACTAGACACATCTCATTTTTATGAATCTAACAAATTAAACCTTAAAATAATGGATTTTAAGTACTCTTAAATGTTCTGATATGGTTTACAAACTGAATAAAATTTCAATTTCAGTTCACAAACCTACATTAATTATGCAATCATTATTTTAAATTAAAATTTCTGGGTTCAGTTCAGTTCAGCTCAGTCACTCAGCCATGTCCCATTCTCTCCAACCCCATGGACTGCAGCACAACAGTCCTCCCTGTCCATCACTAACTCCTAGAGTTTACTCAAACTCAGGTCCACTGAGTCAGTGATGCCATCCAACCATCTCATTCTCTGTCATCCCCTTCTCCTGCCTTCAGTCTTTCCCAACATCAGAGTCTTTTCAAACGAGTCAGTTCTTCACATCATGAGGCCAAAGTATTGGACTTTCAGCTTCAGCATCAGTCCTTCCAATGAATATTCAGGACTGATTTCCTTTAGAATGGACTGGTTGGATCTCCTTACAGTCCAAGGGACTCTCAAGAGTCTTCTCCAACACCACAGTTCAAAAGCATCAATTCTCCGGCGCTCAGCTTTCTTTATAGTCCAACTGTCACATTCATAAATGAATACTGGGAAAACCATAGCTTTGACTGATGGACCTTTGTTGGCAAAGTAATGTCTCTGCTTTTTTAAATGCTCTCTAGGTTGGTCATTACTTTTCTTCCAAGGAGCAAGCATCTTTTAATTTCATGGCTGCAGTCACCATCTGCAGTCTGTCACTATTTCCACTGTTTCCCCATCTATTTCCCATGAAGTGATGGGACCAGATGCCATGAGCTTAGTTTTCTGAATGTTGAGCTTTAAGCCAACTTTTTCACTCTCCTCTTTCACTTTCATCAAGAGGCGCTTTAGTTCTTCTTTGCTTTCTGCCATAAGGGTAGTGTCATCTGCATATCTGAGGTTATTGATATTTCTCCTGGCAATCTTGACTCTAGGTTGTGCTTCATTCAGCCCAGCGTTTCTCATGATGTACTCTGCATAGAAGTTAAATAAGCAGGGTGACAATATACAGCCTTGATATACTCTTTTCCCAATTTGGAACCAGTCTGTTGTTCCATGTCCAGTTCTAACTGTTTCTTCCTGACCTGCATACAGATTTCTCAAGAGGCAGGTCAGGTGGTCTTGTATTCCCATCTCTCTCAGAATTTTCCACAGTTTTTGGTGATCCACACAGTCAAAGGCTCTGGTATAGTCAATAAAGCAGAAATAGATGTTTTTCTGGAACTCTCTTGCTTTTTCCATGATCCAGCAGATGTTGGCAATTTGATCTCTGGTTCCTCTGCCTTTTCTAAAACCAGTTTGAACCTCAGGAAGTTCACAGTTCACATATTGCTGAAGCCTGGCTTGGAGAATTTTGAGCGTTACTTTACTGGCATGTGAGATGAGTGCAATTGTGTGGTAGTTTGGGCATTCTTTGGCATTGCCTTTCTTTGGGATTGGAATAAAAACTAACCTTTTCCAGGACTGTGGCCACTGCTGAGTTTTCCAAATTTGCTGGCATATTGAGTGCAGCACTTTCACAGCATCGTCTTTCAGGATTTGAAATAGCTCAACTAGATGTTGGCAATTTGATCTCTGGTTCCTCTGCCTTTTCTAAAACCAGCTTGAACATCAGGAAGTTCACGGTTCACATATTGCTGAAGCCTGGCTTGGAGAATTTTGAGCATTACTTTACTAGCATGTGAGATGAGTGCAATTGTGCGGTAGTTTGAGCATTCTTTGGCATTGCCTTTGGGATTGGAATGAAAACTGACCTTTTCCAGTCCTGTGGCCACTGCTGAGTTTTCCAGATTTGCTGGCATATTGAGTGCAGCACTTTCACAGCATCATCTTTCAGGATTTGAAACAGCTCAACTGGAATTCCATCACCTCCACTAGCTTTGTTCATAGTGATGCTTTCTAAGGCCCGCTTGACTTCACATTCCAGGATGTCTGGCTCTAGGTGAGTGATCACACCATCGTGATTATCCAGGTCATGAAGATCTTTTTTGTACAGTTCCTCTGTGTATTCTTGCCACCTCTTCTTAATATCTTCTGCTTCTGTTAGGTCCATACCATTTCTGTCCTTTATCGAGCCCATCTTTGCATGAAATGTTCCCTTGGTATCTCTAATTTTCTTGAAGAGATCTCTAGCCTTTCCCATTCTGTTCTTTTCCTCTATTTCTTTGCATTGATCGCTGAAGAAAGCTTTCTTTTCTCTTCTTGCTATTCTTTGGAACTCTGCATTCAGATGGTTACATCTTTCCTTTTCTCCTTTGCTTTTTGCTTCTCTTCTTTTCACAGCTTTTTGTAAGGCCTCCCCAGATAGCCATTTTGCTTTTTTGCATTTCTTTTCCAAACTTACTAGCCTGACATTATTCCAGATGCCAGACATCATCAGAAGTTCATTTTGGCAAATGAGGTACAAGAAGTGTTGGGAAAATGTAAGACACTTATACCTATAAAATACTTGCTTTTCTGATGCGTTAATATATATGTTTCAGAACAGAAGAACTCTTTTCTATAAGTACAATATGCACTAAACACCAAACACCTATCTATCTCACAACCAGGACTCACTTTTTACATGTCCCTCCTAGTTCAAATAAACTTAAAGTACATATAATGTTAACTACACTAAAAACCACACCTCTAAAGGAAAAAGATATGTCACTAAATTCCCAGGAAAGGAATGGTTTAACCAATGAAGTTCACAACATTTTTAGGAAACTAAAGTGGAACTCTTCTACAGATAAAGAAAGGAGGGCTCACAGAGGCTGACTGTTTCACTAGAAATCAGATTGTCAGGGCCAGAATCAGAACTAGAAATCTGGATTCAAATTCCTAATTCAGTGCTTTCTCTACAATATCATAGTGCTTCCAAGTTGTGCATTAAATATTTACTGATAATTCTTGGCCAAACAAAAATAATCCATTATTGTATGTTCAAGTAAATCAAAACCTTTTAGTAAGCTAAGGTGACAGATGCAGGTTGCTCTGTATGTTGACTTTTTATTTTTTTAAGTAAGCCTCACTGTGTCCTATTTATCTTTTCCACTTTTCAAGTCAACCAGATTTAGTTTTATTTAAATAATTTAAACAAACCAATTGTTATCAGTGTAAATACACTTAAGGGGGAGTGATGGTTCTGCCTTTAACACATCTACTTTCTACTTTATAAAAACACTGCAGCATATCATATTTATTAGACTTTGGCAAGACAGACCAAAATTGTCACATTTTTTTAAACACTATAATTTCCCTAATGAAGCAATTATCATGATAACGTTGACTTCACTCAGCATCCTCTTGGTTATGAACCTAATTCCTTTGGGAAGTACTAACCTGGAACTCAGGAAATCAACAGTCTTTAGAAATTTATTTTAAATGTTAATTTATATAAGATCTTAGTGTTGTACCCGACTCCAATATCTCTTTCACCAGAGATGAGGAGTCCAAGTCAATTGTTATACTTCCGTCTTCTCTGCCAGTGCTCAGGAAGCAGTCTGATGTCAGTCTGGCCCAATGATACAGCAGAAAGTCTTGCTTAGGTCTTCAAAGAAGGAAAATCCAGTATCTTCCCCACTTTTAGTAAAACAGGGACTATTGTTCTTGTCCTTATAACCACAAAAAGGACCAGGTTTAAGGATAAAGGTAAGAATATAAAAGGAAGAGGAAAAAGAATAAATGAACCTAGATCTCTTATGACAACAATTAAGTTAATCAACCCACCCTGAAGCTTCCCAAGGCTTCCTGTTTTGAGAATAATCCACTTCCTTATTGTGTAAGTGAAATTCAGCTGAGATTTCTATTACTTGCAGCAAAAAGGATCTTAACTGATGAAATAGTAAAATCAAGTCTATGGACAAAAAGCACTAGAAAGAGAAGAGGCTGTAAGCCTATATTATTACAATAAGAATCACTACAAAGAACTTCCCCCCTCAAGAGATGGTTCAAATACCTGCCAAGACTCAGGTTTTCTCTAAAGCAAGGGAACTCCAAGACCCTCCCTAATAAATATCTTAACTTAATAAACTATCAGGAAACTAAAGTATTTCTATTCATTTTTTCACATAGTTATTAGCCACCAAGCATACTTCTAGGCTGTGGGAATACAGCTATAAACAAGGCAGAATGCCCTGGAAGCTTCCACTGCAAAGAGGGAAAGATAATTAACAAGTAAATAAAAATCTTCCTCATGGATTTAGTTCTACTGTATAAAAATCAGGAAGCACTGAGCAAGTTCTATCATGATCAGTATCTGAAAATTATGAACCATTGGACTGCAAGGAGATCCAACCAATCCATCCTAAAGGAGCTCAGTCCTGGGTGTTCATTGGAAGGACTGATGCTGAAGCTCCAATACTTTGGCCACCTGATGCGAAGAACTGACTCATTGGAAAAGACCCTGATGCTGGGCAAGATTGAAGGCAAGAGGAGAAGGGGATGACAGAGGATGAGATGGCAGGATGGCATCACCAACTCGATGGACATGAGTTTGAGTAAACTCCGGGAGTTGGTGATGGACAGGGAGGCCTGGCGTGCTGCAATTCATGGGGTCGCAAAGAGTTGGAAACAACTGAGCAACTGAACTGAACTGAACTGAGAGTAGAAATAAACAAGAAGACTACATGAACTCTTACTAACATGAAGAGAAAGCCAAAGAAACATGACCTGAGAACAGTAAGAAAAAAACTGAAATAAAGAGAAAAAAATAATCAGGTCAGAGTTGTTAAAAAGAAAGAAAGATGGAGAAAGGTCAAGACTATGAAATCATCAAGACACAGAAACAATGAATAAAGAAATGGGAATTTAACATATATTTCAATTTTCACACTACAAAGAAAGAGACTAGGACAAATGGCATGTCAGACCAATTAACAAGGTCTAGAACCCCAGATCTTCTAACACCTCTCTTTAAAAATTTTTTTAAAAACCTATCTCAGACCAGCAGAAAACACTGAAGTTCCCAGCCCACATCACAGACTACCGCTAAACCACAACTGACTTTTCAAAACCCACCACACTGTAACCCACACTCCAGGGTTCAAAATCCACCTCATGAGATGGCCACATGAGCAAGAGACACCATTTGATTCTCTCATATAGAAAAAGAGAGAAATTCCTGCACCCTATTCTACGCCTCATATGTAAAAAATAAAGGCTAATAGAGAAAATTTAAATCAAAGAAAAATTTTAAAGTGATAAACACAAACTTAAAGCTCTGCATAAAAATTGTCCAGAATTTCAGTGCTCCCACATTATGAATCTCTCTGACTGGGTACTATCAGATAACTAAACTGAATAACTTGGTATCCTGATTTTGTCGGAAGAAATTAAAGAATATTAAGTATCCAATGAATTGCTTAACAACTTCAAGTAACAAGGTAAAGTAAGTTACTAGGCTAAGTCATAAGCACTTGACTAAATGGCTCCCTCTTTTAATATGTATTTTCAATTATTTTAGACAGAACCATAGGTAATTGTAATTTTCAAGTGCTATCGCTACCTTTATAGTATACTACATAATGAAATGGTTTCAGAGTTCAAATCATAAGCCAATGGGAACTATCACTATGGGGCAGCCTGAGCTGGGCCCAAATATCGGGAAAATGTACAGAGGATTTTTTAACCCAAAGTTGCTTATAAATGTACATTTTTAAAGACAAATATTTTTAAATAGCAGGAAGCTTTAAACATTTTAAAAATATAAACATTTATTCAAATTGCAAATACTGAATGCCTACTCTATACCAGCCATAATTATGCAATTTAAAGAAAGAAATCATCCTTAAATGCATATGGAATATTTGGTTATTCCTGATCACAGGGGATGATAAAAATGCCCATGTTTTATACATACAGTACTCATATGTCCTCATATATGCCTCTAAGCCCAGTATAATTTTTAGTGGCTCTCTGTCGCTCTCAGAGGGTCCCAGGTTTGGTCACTGAATTACAGGCTTACTCTACCACAGTGGGTAAGCAGACAGGTGCTATATGGTAGCTAGTTACCACAATGCCAAATACTACTATTAGATTTTTGTTACTATGTTGTAGATAAGAATAACCCAACCTCAGATAAAATGTAAGGACTCAGATGTTATATCAACAAGATAAAAGCATTCTGTGATTGCTGAATAACAACTTTAAAAGGGATTTGTTTTCTTAATTCAAACACCCAGTAGTCAAATATTCCATCGTTCAGTGCTACCAGATTAATGGTTCGCAACTAAACCCAGCAGAGCTCCACGGCCACGTGACCAACGAAAGACCCAAAACACTGGGGCCACTTGCCAGACTGCCACAAGAACAAAGGCCTAGCAGGTGGCCATCCGCTGCTCCAAATTAAATCATGCCGCACAGAACATTATCTCCAGCATTGTATGATGTTGTTTTTGTGTCATGTTACTCCTCATATCCAATTTTCAAAATTAAGACAAAATTGGTTTTAACGATGGGCAAACCACAATAGGAGATAACAATGATCTAAATAACATTGTTCAAGACTCAGTGAAAAGGGCCCCTCCCAAGTTGCAGAAGTAATCACCAAACCCTACCCACCCCTCACCCCAATATTTGTTCAATGAAGCAGTGCTGTATCTGGAACAAATCCCAGGGCCTAGTTAAACACCAGGTGGTACACCAGGGGGAAATTTTTTTTTTTTTTAAGTAACAGATGGCTCAAACTTTTCATCTTTATGACAGGCAGCAAAGGACTTAGGCAAGTGAAACTGTCTTCCCAGTACTTTGTACAAGTTATACAATTACTCATGTGACTCATCCCTCACATCATAAAGAGAGCAGCAGGTGAGAGACAGATGCTGTGCTCCTGGATTATTTATTACTCTGTATAACAGACGTACAAATGATATACATAAACACAGATACACAGTTATGTACTTAAATATGCTTCTGTACTTAAATACGGTTGTATATTTGATGGTATTCTGCTTCCTCTGTTGTAAAATTAGGAGGCTCAATTAAATGAACACACCTGTTTCAGTAAATAAAGGTGAGATGTTACAAATCTGAAATGAAGTCAAGAGTAAGGAGAAACGTGTGGCCAGCTTCCTTGAATTTGACTTGCAGGATATTTTTAATAGAAATTTAAGAGTGGAAAGTAGGCAAAAGCTGGATGGGTCAACCTACAGGCATCTGATCACTACTTCAAATTTGCCCAAATGGACCAAGAAAGCCTAATGTAAAGTAAAAGGAATTAGGCTGAGTGATTTTTTCTTCTTCCCTCCCTATCTACTTTCCCCCACCACACAATTCACCCTCCAGCCAATGCCCAACCACAAACAACCCTGAACCCCTGCATCAGGCAAAGTTAGTGAAAGGGATGGGTATCCCCTCATTAGAGCCAAGTTAAGTCAATGAAATCTTCACAGGAAGCACCTTGGGCCACTAAGTAGGAGGAAGGCAAGGTACTCAGCATTCACCACCTACTGCGGACAAGGTGAGAAGCACATGGTGGGGTCAGGCGCTGCCCTGCCTATCACCTCAGCTTTCTTGTGGCTGAGAATCAAGGGATGGTAAGAATTGCTGACCCGGGGAAGAGCTAGTGACAGGTTAACTGTTTGGTGACATCAATAACAACCTTACCTATAGACCCAATACATGAAGCAATCCTATGAACACAGACTTCCTTACCCACCACAGGGGACAAAGCGACACAGGCAGCAGACAAGTAACTCTAAACAGACTCGAGGAGGAGTGTGCTGCTGAAACACGTGCACCAGGAAAAGAAAAGCTAAAGGATTTTACTGGAAATTAGATCTGCTCAAAACTGCACTAGAGTTGTCTTAAAATCCATTTGAATAGATTCCTAATACATTTTGAGCTTGGCTGAAAATCAAATACCATATATATTATTACTCCTGAGTAAAAACGAATCCCAAATTCTGCCAACTTTTTGCAAAAGAAATTTTTTTAGACACAATCTGTTTACATGTAGAAGGCTTCTTGGTGAAATACTTCTCTGAATGGTACAGAATTAACTAGTCTCACCTTTGTATGGCATTTCAATGATCATCACTGAGTTTCAAAAACCTGCACTGTTTTAAATATGGTAGCTTTATAATAGTTGATTATGTTCTTTAAAAATATTTTGGGAATAAACTGAAGTAATAGTATTATGCCTGAAACAAAATTTCATTTATTGATACCTGTGTCAAAATTGAAAATCACCAAAAAAAAAAAAAAAGTGCTCAGTGATATTACAATAAATTAAAACTCCATAAATATTTTCTTTGGTAAAATGAAAAAAAGCCATTATTTTTAAATATCTGCTTTTACTAAAGCATATTACACAAGCCCTGAGTTAATTAGTTCACATTTGAGGTCAGCTACCTAGCATGCCTGTCAATTACAAACACTATGATCTGTGTTTCTACGATTTCTGGAACTTTACCGTTTTGCACAACACTTCCAGGAAAAATTAACACTTGGAATAAAGCTGACTTTTAAATTTACAACTATTAATTATCATTCTACTTCTGGTCTCCCCTTAACCCTAGTACAATGAAAAATTATTGCAGGCTGTGCACATTTTAATTGAATGTAAATTGTTATTCTCATTTTAGTCAGGCTTTCTGACCCATTTATTCCAAACCTCATATTCTTTGTTGCAATTAACCGGATGGCCACACTGTAATGGGTATCGGCACACCATAAATTCAACAATTTATACAGACCTCAGGGCATGGACTATTCCACGTAGAATTCCACTTTGAAAGAGTAAATCACCAAGAGAGTCACAGAAGTGAGATTTAATTTCAGGAACAAGGAGCAAATTGACTCTATTATTTCCTGGTCTGGTCTAGGGAATCTTCCACAGATCCTTATTTTCTTGTTTTATACCACTGTCACTTCATATAGAATTTAGCTTGGCCCCATGTGACTTTACTCCTGATACACAAGCATAGCCATTCATTAAGGAGAAAATAAACTCATCTCCTACCATTCTTCCACTGGCTCCTTCACCACCACCACACTGGTCTGTCCTAGCTGTTCATTGAACAACCTAGCACGTTCCTATCCCAGCACTTTCTCACCACTATTCCATTCGCTGGGAATAGTCTTTCCTCAAATATCTCCACTGTTACCACCGTATTTCATTAAAGTCTCAGCTCAAATGTCACCTGATCAGAGAAATCTTAATCTTTCTCAACCATTCTATCCAAACTAGAATCCCCAATCTCTGCCAAGACTTTGCTTTCATTTTCTTCATAACATTTGTCATCAGAATTACCCATTACCTCTCTTCTCCAACTACAATGTAAACTATATGAAAGACACATCAGTTCAGTTCATTCACTCAGTCGTGTCTGACTCTGTGACTCCATGAATTGTAGTACGCCAGGCCTCCCTGTCCATCACCAACTCCCGGAGTTCACCCAAACTCATGTCCATCGAGTCAGTGATGCCATCCAGCCATCTCATCCTCTGTCATCCCCTTCTCTGGCCCCCAGTCCCTCCCAGCATCAGTCTTTTCCAATGAGTCAACTCTTCACATGAGGTGGCCAAAGTACTGGAGTTTCAGCTTTAGCATCATTCCTTCCAAAGAAATCCCAGGGCTGATCTCCTTCAGAATGGACTGGTTGGATCTCCTTGCAGTCCAAGGGATCCTCAGGAGTCTTCTCCAACACCACAGTTCAAAAGCATCAATTCTTTGGCGCTCAGCTTTCTTCACAGTCCAACTCTCACATCCATACATGACCACAGGAAAAACCATAGCCTTGACTAGACGGACCTTTGTTAGCAAAGTAACGTCTCTGCTTTTCAATATGCTATCTAGGTTGGTCATAACTTTTCTTCCAAGGAGTAAGCGTCTTTTAATTTCATGGCTCAATCACCATCTGCAGTGCTTTTGGAGCCCCCCAAAATAAAGTCTGACACTGTGTCCACTGTTTCCCCATCTATTTCCCATGAAGTGATGGGACCAGAGGCCATGATCTTCGTTTTTTGAATGTTGAGCTCTAAGCCAACTTTTTCTCTCTCTTCTTTCACTTTCATCAAGAGGCTTTTTAGCTCCTCTTCACTTTCTGCCATAAGGGTGGCGTCATCTGCATATCTGAGGTTATTGATATTTCTCCCAGCAATCTTGATTCCAGCTTGTGCTTCTTCCAGCCCAGCGTTTCTCATGATGTACTCTGCACATAAGTTAAATAAGCAGGGTGACAATATACAGCCTTGATGTCCTCCTTTTCCTATTTGGAACCAGTCTGTTGTTCCATGTCCAGTTCTAACTGCTGCTCCCTGACCTGAATACAGGTATCTCAAGACACATAAAAGACTGCATAAAAGATCTGCTTTAATCACTACTATGTCCTCAGGACTTAAGAGTATTGGTATACCTCAATAAATAACTTATCATTGCATATTTATTTCTCTCTGTGCTCATGTAAGCTAAGTGTTTTTGTATTCAATGAAGCCCCAGTGCCTAGAACAGTGCTTAATTCCTGAGACACCTTGAACATCATGCTAACTGAACCTCACAATACAGGCCTGTTACTTTCAAATGTTCTCAAAATAAAAAATAAACAATTAACAATAAAGATCTTTAATTCATGTTTAAATTGATCATAAATTAAACTTCACTGTTTCCCTAAAAATTGACTTTTAGCAGTTTTCGAAGTTTAAATTAATACCACAATGAACTGTATGTGCACATTTAAGCATTAAATATATTCCTGAAAATATACTACCTGTAAAACTGGTTACATAATGTCATGCTTACATACTTACTGCCATTATATTCTTCCCTCCAAAAGAGTTGTAGCCCAAAATATAAGAGAAGTTTTATTTCACTAATTTTTACTAATATGATTTTACTAACTATAGTACTCCATGTTTTCCTGTTAATTATTATATAATCTTCCCCGGCAATAACAACATGTTGCATGGAGGGGGAAACAACAAACCTGGCAATTTTAAAACGGGGAACTGCCTAATGGAACCTGAAGGTAATAAAACCCCATTCCATTAAAAATTTGCATTATTTTCTAAGAACACCAAGAAAAGGACAACTCAGGTATTTCCAAGTATAACTAAAATCGCTTTATTCTTTAAAATAGTCAGCTATGCTCCTAAGACTGAAAATCAAGATGTTTTAGAAACAGATAATATAAAAAATTACTTTTTAAGAAAAAAGCCCAGACCACCCTCCTCCTTGGGTGTTGAGTGATTTATTTCAGTCAACATGTAAATCAATTTAAAAACTCATCTATAAAAATTCCATCTGGTTGTGAAATCACATAAAAGGTGGCTCAATGGACAGTTTCCTTTCTCAATATTCTGTAAATGTTTCTCCTTTTGCAGCTGGTATCTAGTCTCAATCACTGAAGTCTTATAGCAGAAGGTGAATTTTGTGCTATAAAACAAATCTGAGCTTGCCATGAAATCTAGGCTACTTAACTCAGGTCAGACCTGTCACAGGTCAGGCCTGCCAGCTGCTCTGCAACTTCTGTTCTAGTTTCTGCCCAGGCCTGTAATTATTTACAGTTTTGCACCTGTCAGAATCTTGAAACAATGACTTCCCTTGTTTCTCAGAATTTATAGACAGCTAAATGTACTGTTTCAAACCTGAACACTTCAGACACATATGTGAAAAGGTGGTCATGATCATTTAAGTTTTTAAATTTTTATTTAAACAGAAGTAAAATAGAAATGAGGGGGAAAACATAAACTCAGATTTGATGGTTAATAAATAAAACATTAAAAGTAGGTATTCTCCAACTTTAATGAATAAGGTAATTACCCACAAATTATTTTTTAAAAAATGCTTAATCCAAGGCCAGATCTCCAAAATCAGAATGTAGAAATAGAGAAAGTAGATATATCTTTACCATGTGGCCTAGAAAACATGGTTTTTAAAATATTGAGTATAAATATATAATAAACCATAATCATCATATTAAAAGGTTGATCACTCTTAACTACTGTTGAGTATACAGTTGGAGGTGGGGGTTATCTGCTTAATTAGTAGGCAGGTAAAATAAAAATACTAAGTCAAAAGAAGGAAAAGTAAATAATAACTGAAAGTGGTTCTTTCAACGAATGTGACCACTCATGAAGACACAGAAATCAATGTCCTTCTTAATACAGCTGAGTTTGCAACTGAGAGCTGGAGCGCTCTGGCTGGAAGAGCTTGTATTCCTTCTCCTAAGTTATGCAACTCTATCCAGAAGGTGTCTACTCCTTTAAGAAAGCAGCAGCGCTGGGTAAACAGAGCGCATCTGGTGCACACATGTCCACGCACAGGTAAACACATGATTTCAGTAATTACTTCCAACACCATCTGTCAGGCAGGTAGTTCAAAAGCTACTCAACAGGAAAGGCGGTTTGAAGTAATTTTTAAGTAAGTACACTTCTCGTCGGCCTAAATGAAAGTAAAGATCAAAATACAAACCTGGAAGCCTGTCTGCTCCATCCTGAATTTATCCAGGGCAGAAGCAGGCAGGTTCATTCTTGCCGCTAAAAAAGATGACAATCCAACACTGGTTGGGAAATATATGAATCTGATTAATTATCCTCAAAAGAAATTTTCTTCTGATTAAAAATGGCAGTAATTTATTCATCACTAATCAATACCTAACAAGACTAGTCTCTGCAACAGATTATAGTGTGTCATCCGTCTGCAAAACCACCTCACCATTAATTAAGGGATAAACTACTCTGGTGTCAAATGCTTTGAAATGTTTCTCAATATCATTAACTCGGCCTGAAAAATATCAACCCTAATGCAGAAGAACACAGGGAAAGCAAAAAACAGAGCCGCAGAGGAAAAAAAATACCATTAAGAATGTTTCTGACTTCAAAAAATCGGTTATTTGAAAGACTTTTTAAAGATCACTGCAGTACTACCTTGATGTGCGTCATCTGTTATACCACTGGCCCTTTCACTACTCTGATCGTATCACTCAAGCATTTAAATAAAGCAAATACTATCAACTCTCCTACATACAGCACAATGCACGACAGGAGTATTTAGGACTGAATTCCCACAGATACGTTTACGTTTTTCTTTAAGCTTCAGAGTCCTTGCCTTATCCTTACCACAGTTTTTAGCATGGCAAAACTGATTTAAAATTTCACCTTCTTGCTCTCTCCACCTCTCCACTCTGACACTGAAATATTAAAAATTTGTTTAGTATGTACTCCTGATAAGTGGCACTTCATCTCTGATCTTTCTCCCTCAAAGCATAACCCCACTCTAAATATGAGGAAAAATAACAGACAAATGCAAACTTAAGGACATTCTACAGAACAGCTGACATTCTTCAAGACAGTATTCCTCAAAACTGTCAAAAACAAGGATCATCGGAGGAACTGTCACTGACTAGAGACCAAGAAGACATGACCACCAGATGCAATCCTGGATGAAATCCTGGAGCAGAGCAAAGGAAACTTGTGAACTCTGAATAAATCACGGTGTGCACTTAATGTACCAAGGTGAGCTTCTCAGTTGTAACAAAAGCACTGCAGTGATGGAAGAGGTCAACAGTGAGGAATGGGTAAAAACGACTTCACAGCAATACTGGGTGAAGGCTATACAGTAACTCTACATTATCTTCGCAACTTTTGTGTAAATCTAAAATTCTTCCAAATTTAAAATGCCGTCTGATGTTCTATTCAGCGGGCATTTTGACTGTCCATTATTCATTCAATCAAAACTCATTCAGCAGCCACTGTATTATAGCCACACACAAGGAAACGTACTGGAGAGCACACCTCGAGACAGGGACCATGTGAACACACGCTGGAACACTTCAAACGTGGGACTGAAGGAAACTCCGATAGGAAAATGATTACAAGCAGGTGGATACGAAACAAGGGTCTCATTGAGAGAAAACATACAATTATCTCTTGTTACAATGTCTGTCAGCTAATTTAAATATTTGAGCATAAAGAAGGAAGTTTCTGTAGTTCAAACCTCAGTCTAGGGACATTCAGGGTGCTCTAACCAGATTCCTAATTCCAGACACAACGAGTATAGCTATTTCTATTATCAATATCTCAAGTAACAACTTAGTGTCTGCTAATTGGTACATTAAATGTCAGAAATGAGTTTTGTTTTTTGATTTTTTTTTGTAAAAACAGTAGCTTGTTTCTGCACAGGATTCTTGCCAGAAATGGGTTTCACTTACTGAAAGTAACGGGATGCAAGACACGTGAACTGGCTGAACAATTTAGGGATATGACACATTCTAAGCTGACAGGGCAGACAAGTTAGTGAGGTCCGTAGCCCTTACCCTTAGAGACAGCTCCCAAAGTTTCATCTCCAGAAGGTCCTGTGTCCAGTTTTGGGTGCAGGAGGAAGTAACTGAATCCTGCTTCTAAAACGCCACTGCATCTGCCTGGATGAACCTTCCAGACAAAGTGCCGGTTGAGGCACCAAATAGAACAGAGATCTGAACCTACAGTCACGCTTATGGAACAAACTGCAAGAACTGTTCTGAGCCTGCTTCCCTAATGACTGATTAAAACATACTGCGTATTAATGTGGTGTGAGACTAGTAGAGAAGTCCCCCAGCCTCAAACTTACTTGACAAAAACTAAGTGTCATGAAGGACAAACCCAACTTACGTCAATTCACTAGTCTCTAGAGAAAGACTTGGCATCTGTGTATGTTCTAACTTCACCCCCATGGATGGCCTTCCAGAAATCCAACTGAAATTGTATGAACACTTCTCACATGTTTGTGACTGTGCTTCTTTTCGATAGGGAAAGAAGGTCCTTAGCTTTTACTAGACTATTAAAATGATTTGTGACTCAAAAATCATATAGCCCTAATCAGTCACCAACAACTACTGTTTTTTTTCCATTAAAATCAGTCTTCTTTTAAATTACACAATTTACATTTTCCCCAAAATAAGTGGGCCTTCTCATTTGATCTACATGATTACTCCATCCCCTCCAAACACAGATAATGTCTTAACTATTAGGAAATACAATTCCCTGATATCTCAAACATCCCACCCTAAGCAGAAATCAAAACTTTCAAGAAGTCATTATTTTTCAATCAATGATGCATTTTGGATTTCAAATCATTGTATCCAAAGGTGTGAATGATCTGCACAGCTCAGTGGAGTTTAGTTTGGCTTGTTTTTTTTGTTGTCGTTGTTCATTTTAAACAAAATCAGTTTATTTCAGCTATGTTTTACACTAGTTGCACTGCTCTCATCTTTTTCATCCTGAATGAACTGATACAGAAAAATAACTTTCTATGTAGTCATCAGAAATGCAGCTAAACATCAGATCATCATCTAAGCAGTCAAGTGTCTGATAAAGCAACATACAAGATTTTTTTTTCAATCTTCATGAGCAAATGTGGGAAAATGCTAAAATTTATTACAAATGAACACTATGAAAAGTGAGTGCCGAGTACCAACATCACACAAATATCCTTCAGCATGTACTATTTTGGATCAAATCCTACCCAGAGAAAGCTGGAAGGAAAATGAGCAACGGGCATGGTCATGGACTTACTTCCATAAAGTTAACGAAAGCATAAAACAGCATGGACTCAAATGCTATATAGCCATCAGCTGTGATAGTTCTTCCATCATAGCATATTTCAACTTCATACATTCTATATTAAAAATAACTTCAGAGATATTTGGTTAAAATACACTTTTGTCAAAATATTTACTTTAAAAAATTATAAAAAATAAAAACAAATTTATCTAATCCAAGCATGAAATGAGAGCTAGAGATAAAAAGGAGTTCCAAATTTAAATGTCCATATGCTAGTGTTAGAGAGAAAAAAGCTAGCCAAAGGAAAATGTCCTTGTTGAATTGCTAGGCGAAATTCTAATTTTTGTTTTCTAAGAATGGACTTATTTCATTCACTAATTTGAGATGCCTTTAGTTACCCAATTTCTTAAAGAAATCACAGTTTAACCTTAAAAATCTTTGCAGACTAAGTAAAGCCTGAATAACTTGCAAGTTTTTCTGTTTTGTAGAATTGCAACATTGCGTCACTGAGGAGTATAAAAAACATGGGGAAGAACTCTTTCACTTTTAGATAACTTCTCAGGATTAGTTCGGAGAAGGCGATTGCACCCCACTCCAGTAGGAAAATCCCATGGATGGAGGAGCCTGGTAGGCTGCAGTCCATGGGGTCATGAAGTCACGAAGAGTCGGACACAACTGAGCGACTTCACTTTCACTTTTCACTTTCATGCACTGGAGAAGGAAATGGCAACCCACTCCAGTGTTCTTGCCTGGAGAATCCCAGGGACGGGGAAGCCTGGTGGGCTGCCATCTATGGGGTCACACAGAGTCGGACATGACTGAAGCAACTTAGCAGAGGCAGCAGCAGCAGGAGGATAAGTTTTTATTAAAAGGAAGAAGGCCCATCATCTCAAGGGTCTCCCTACATGTCTTCCTCTCTTGCTTCTAACTGGCCAGTCACTGCAGAATGCCTTTTGGGGCCACAGGCTAAGAAAAGATGAAATGTAAACTTAACTGGTGATTTAAGCAATGCATTCAAGAAACATGGCAGTGATCTTTTCAGATCTATGTTTTACATTTCAGTGACTCCACTTATGGGAGGTACCTGAACAAATTCATGAAGACAGAGAATAGAATGGGGTTTACCAGGGACTGGGGGGAAGGAAGAAAGAAGTTATTGTTTAATGGGTAGAGTTTCAATTTGGGAAGATGAAAAAGTTCTGGAGTGGACAGTGGTGAGCATTACATAGCAATCTGAATGTATTTAGTGCCACCTGAACTGTATATTTAAGGGTTTAAAATGGTAAATTTTATGTTATGTACATTTTATCATGATAAAAAATAAAATCAGTGAAACCCAGACTGGCTGCACACAGCATCTTGCAGAATGAGTGACAATCAAGGGTGTACCTGCATGGCCAGAGAATATGTGAACAAAAGAATGATGGAAGTAGCAGGAACAGGGATCAGGAAGCCAGGTGGCAAATGAATCAGCAGACATGAAGACCCAAAGCTCCCTCGTGGTATAGAAATACCACTTCCTCCAGGATAACCTGACATCTGGGCTCGGTTCTGAAAGAGAAAACCGTGTGTGTTTATGAACATCCCTGGTGGCTCAGAGGTTAAAGCGTCTGCCTCCAATGCCGGAGACCTGGGTTCGATCCCTGGGTCGGGAAGATCACCTGGAGAAGGAAATGGCAAACCACTCCAGTATTCTTGCTTGGAGAATCTCATGGACTGAGGAGCCTGGTGGGCTGCAGTCCATGGGGTCACAAAGAGTCGGACACGACTGAGTGACTTTACATTTATGAACATCTGGATAGACTTATAACCTGAACAGCCCTGCTGCTGCTGCTGCTAAGTCGCTTCAGTCGTGTCCAACTCTGTGTGACCCCAGAGACGGCAGCCCACCAGGCTCCCCCATCCCTGGGATTCTCCAGGCAAGAACACTGGAGTGGGTTGCCATTTCCTTCTCCAATGCATGAAAGTGAAAAGCTAAAGTGACGTTGTTCAGTCATGTCCGACTCTTAGCAACCCCATGGACTGCAGCCTACCAGGCTCCTCCATCCATGGGATTTTCCAGGTACTGGAGTGAGGTGCCATTGCCTTCTCCTGAACAGCCCTAGGGGATGAGTTTTACAACAAGCCCTCCATCCAAGAGATAAAGGATTATTGGATGGTGGGCTAAATGTCCTAGATATCCTTTTAGAAACAATTCTGGACAAACCTATCAGGATCAAGTTTCATCTAGAAGTATGAGAACATCGAGTTCTGAAAGTGCTAAACAACTCAATTTCTCCCAGGAAGACAACATCCTAAAAAACAGTCCTGTATCTACTTTCAAATTTACAAGCTGGCAGAGAGGCGGCTATGTATTATAGAGGGACTTAAAACATTTTTACTTCTTCTCTAGAGGTAAAATGGAGTGGCAAAGGTCTTCAGTATGTTTTTTATGTATTTCAGTACATGAGTGATGACATGTTTCATTACCTTCTTGGGCTGTACAGGAAAAGACAGAAAGGGGTTCTTTAGCCCTGGCATCAGTGTAGCTGTGGTTGCTGTTACTTTGTTGAGTGGATGCCTCATAACAAACTAACATGGAAAATATGGAAAGATGGGGGCAGAGAGCACTCTGCACAGCTCAAAGAATGACACCCTGATGCACAGGTACAGATGTCCTTTCTTCTCCTCCTTTCTTCTCCTTCTGTGGAAGGAAAGGGGTTCCTTCTGTATCAAGAGCAAAAACTGACTCCTACAAATTTAGCTTGTAGGTTCTGAACTCCAAGTTAATTAAACCAAAATTTTTCTAAGTCAAGTAACCTCAAGTTCAAGTATAACTAGGTCTTAGAAAAGCTTTTACTATTAGACTTCAATCATTCACATTAAATGGATGAGACATGACAAGAGAAGGCAGAAGTATTTCTGTGGTCTTGACCTTACGGGAAGCCACAGGCAAGAAAGTAAGGCTGCTGTTGTGTGTAGTACTAGGCGTATATTAATACGAAGTCTATCAAATTAAAAACAAAAACTGAGAACAGAATATTCATCCCTGGAAGAAACACATCTATCTGGAAAGATTATATGGTCATCTGTCCTGTTCTTCACTCCTGGGTTTCTGGAAAACAAGAAAATGACTGCTCTTCCTCTCATTAAAAAAAAAAAAAAAGTTCTAATAGCTGATAATTCTACAAGTTTTAGTTTCAAAGCAATTTCTGTGATGTGCAAGTAAGTAACAAGAATTCTTATCTCAATTAGGTAAATTATCACAAACGGTTAGTATTTCTGACTAACAAGAAAAGCCAGTAAGTATTTGCATATTTAAAACATACGTCAAGGAAATGAGAATGTAGGAAGAAAAGTGAGTCTCCCTTAGAACTGGAAGGCCCACTCCCCTCAAAAGACCAGCTGAGATCTGATTCGTTCCAAGTTCTGGCTCCTTCTTAACTTCTTGCCACTGTTGGCAGCTCCCATTTTCTCTTAACTGTGCCCTTTCAAAATATGGGTTTTCCAAATTTATCCAAGTGGTTTGATTATTCTTTCTCATGTTTGGGGCTGAGGAAAAACAACAACTAAAACTAAAAAATGAAGCCTAATAAATTATTTATTTTAAGGTGAAAAAAATGCAAAAATGAGAATTGCTGTAAATTCTCACTGCTGATATTCCCCATCAATAAGCTTTCTACAATGGTTTCACTGTAGGTTTCATGATTTTCAAACCACAAGAATAATAAAATATCAGAGTTCCCAAAAATAACTAACCCCCCAGTGACTCATACAGAAATTCTGTGCAATACACCAAATTAAAAGGCCAGAATGGTTTCAACATCATAAACAAACACTTAAAAGAAGTAAAGATGAAGAAAACCAGAGACAAATTACCATCATTACACCTATTTATTAGCTGTAGACAGAATTCACAAGAGCTCATGATGGTTGGGGCTCCAAACAGAAAGCTGCCTAAAACAGTTATAAAACTCCAGGTGAACTCTGAGGTTAAATAACAAACCGAGAATACATCCACATTAGCCATTTCTAAAGTCTTTCCTCTTTTTGATATTTTTAAATTCAGAATGTAATCCTGGCAAAGAAACAGTGACAACTGTCCTGGACCTCATGGCCTTCATACGTACTCTATTAAGTACATATGTACTCTGATTTACTCTGAGGGGGAAAAAAAGGCAGAACAAAAAAACTCTTAATAGGTAGACAGTAATCTTATGTAAATGTCCCAATGATAGGGATAGAGGAGGATAATAAAATAGTTACTTTAAAAGTCCCACTAAGGGATTAAAAACAAAAAGGGAATTTTAAGGGAGCTTGGGAGACCATCCTAAGCTAAGGACCACTCAAGACAAGAATCCAGTCACCTGGCCACAATCTACACTACCTTGAAGGAAGAGCAGGCGCACCGGAGCTCGTGGCACACCCAAGCCACAAGTCCTGAAAGCTGAAACACAGGACGGTAGATTTGGGGTCTGGATCCTGTTACACGACAGGCAGTTAACAGTCCTTGAAGAGTTGTGTTCCTGCTTTTGCCCAAGACAGGGATATAGGTGAAGGGGGAAAAAACTAGGTGAAAGGGGACATTATACCGAAACCTGAGATGAATTATGTATTTCAGTATATGCTACCATTCTTTTGCTAATATGCATATGACTTAAGCAGCACCATGATAGTTCCAGTTTGGGATGGTTATGTACACACTGCTATATTTAAAATGGATAACCAACAAGGACCTACTGCACAGCACAGGAAACTCTGCTCAATGTTATGTGGCAGCCGAGATGGGACGGGAGTTTAGGGGAGAATGTGTACATGTATATTTATGGCTGAGTTCCTTCATTATTCACTTGAAATCATTACAACATCGTTAATCAGCTATTCTTCAATATAAAATAAAAAGTTTTTTAAGAAATAAAGAATAAAAAAAAAAAAGACAAGGGGTTTGAGTCCCACTGTCAGGGATCATCAGGGATCATGGATTCAAGTCTCATCCAAGAAGGACTGTGGTTTCACCAATGTCCTAGTATTAATACGCAAAAGTTACCAGACCTATACAACAAATCCCATAAGACAAAGTCCTACAAAATTTAAAAGCTGCATGCTGTGAAAACAAAATCAAAACTAAAAGGCTTCTAAGCATACCACCTCAATTTATATATGTTTATTTGTAAATTATATACTTCCTCAGGTGGCACTAATAGTAAAGAACCTGTATGCCAATGCAGGAGACATAGAAGAAATGGGTTTGACTCCTGGTCGGGAAGATTCCCTGGAGGAGGGCATGGCTACCCACTCCAGTATTCTTGCCTGGAGAATCCCCTGGACAGAGGAGCCTGGCGGGCTACAGTCCATGGGGTCACAAAGAGTCAGACATGACTGAAGGGACTTAGCATGCACACACACACACTGTTTGTGTACTTCATAAAAATATACAGAAACAGAAAATGTAAAGAATAAGATAAAATGAAGCTTTTACTATTTTCTTCCCACCCAACTCCCAGTGCACTGTTTTATCTACCCTATGGGTATGTGTATGCTATTTTGGAAATACCTACAAGAAAAGACAGAAACCAGACTGAGGCACGTCATGAGCTGCCTTTACACTGCCTTGGACTCCATTCAAATTATGAAGCACCGACGACTGAGTATCTTCCCCAACTCAAGATGCTTGCTTTCTGCCCTTTCTGAAACCTTTAGTATCATCTCCATCAGAAGATACAGGGCAAGAGACGGACAAGGAGGCAAAACAGCATGTGCAGAGGCCACTGCTTAAGAGCACTAATGAGGAAGCCTAATAAAACTCAGATTAAATTAAGTGTGCATGCTTGCCCTGCCACTGCTGACTTTCACCTGGCCTGGTCCACTTGCTGCCCTTGCTTTAGACCGTCGTGCAGGGCAGGCAGTGTGATCAATCATCTCCAGCACCACCAGCAGAAGGCAGGCCGGCCCCCACACCATCTGCACACACACCTGCTCCCAGCAGCACTGGCTGCTCGGGGCCTGCTGGCCCAGAGATGCCCTGGCCCGGAGGGCCACCACTGTGAACTCACATTTTCCGCAGAAACAAGTCCAAAGATGAAGGAGGAAAGCTGCAGATAGCGAAAGACATGAGACAGAATAATGAATGGCAGCTTACAAATGAGAGCTACAAAACCTCTTGGGAGCTGGGTCATACAGCATTTTACCCACCCACAGTCCCTAAAGATCTTTTTTAAGCAGTACTGCCCACTCCCTTGGATATTTCCTACTTTTAAAAAAAGACTAGAAATACAGTATTTGTTGCATGAAGTATATATTTCATCTTATTTGAAAAATATATTTATTATATATGAGCAAAATGGTTATTAATGTAACATATCATAATCTCTACTTCCTGTTTTTGTACACTGATGAAAGTACTCAAACAGACCAAGGTGGATACACAGGAAAAATAGCGGAAAAATAGCAATAAAATGATCTACAAAACCTTCTCCCAAGATCTGAATGTTAAATTCACTGTTCTGATTACTGTCTAAATGGGCTCCCCTGGTAGCTCAGATAGTAAAGAATCTGCCTGCAATTCAAGAGATCAGGTTCACTCCTCGGGTCGGGAAGATCCCCTGGAGGAGGAAATGGCAACCCACTCCAGTATTCTTGCCTGGAGAATTCTATGACAGAGGAACCTGATGGGCTACAGTCCATGACATCACAAAGAGACACGACTGAGCAACTAACAATTTGACTTTCACTGTCTTTAAGAGCACAGTAAAGCAACCCTGACTTTAAAAGTTCTCCAATAGAGCTGATTCCCAATATACAAAGAAGCTCACATGAGCATACTTGAAAAACAAAGTCTGTAATTAAAGACAAAGTAAACAGTAACTAATCCAAGTACATTAAAAATAGTCCATTCCACTCATAATCAATGAAACGCACATTAAAACAAGGAACTATCATCCGAATCCCCATTAAATTACCCAAGTCGAAAGGTCTAATTCTAAAAGAACATGAGGGAGAAATGTGTCTCTTTCACTGCTGGACAGGAAGCTGATTCATACATTTTTCCAGAGAACAATGTGACAACATGTACCTGGAGTTTTTGAAATACTGTTTTCACTTAAAATTATACCTTTGCAAATATAAGCTACATTAAAAATATATACAATAGCCAGCCAGCAATGAACCCAAAGACGTATACCCGAGATGTTCATTTCTTTCATGTTTATAATACATGTATTGGATGTATTGGACAAATTGGATGAAATTTAAGCATCAAAGAATTGTACATAAACTACAATATATCCATAACATGAAATATTACACAGCCATTGAAAACTAATATCTATCAAGTAATAAACTTGAGTGTTTAAGTAGGACACAAAAATAGCACCAAACAATTTCACCTGTATGAAAGAAGAACCCATGCAGATAAAGACTGGAGAGTCTAAGAGCAGCCTGCTAAGTGCACAAAGGAACACAGGCAACTCTGAAATTGTATTTTCCAAACACTTTACAATCTGCTGCTAACCTTGTTTTTTAAATAATCAGGAAGAAAAATCGTTTGAAAAGTCTGTGGATCAACAACCAATGATATTGGAAGATCGTAAAGGTAGAGGTGGTATGGTACAGGCAGGACCAGAGCTGCCTGAGGGATGTGGCCTGCAGCGTCGTCATCGCTGGAAAGGATCTGTACTGCCACTCCATCCTCGCCAGGCCTCCAAGCACCCGGCCTGGCTCTGCCATGAATGAGAAAGGAAGGAGGCCTAGAATCCAGAGAAGTGCTTTCCCTCCTCCTACAGCCCTGCAATTTCCCGCCAGCGCCCTCTACTGACTGCAGCAGCTAACGCGAGAACTATTATTACCAGGTCCAGTTCCAGTTCCACAAAGCAAGACAGAGAAGGCTGGACTAGGAGCTGAGAGACAGTAAACTGAGAGCTGGCACACTGTCTCTCCTATCAAATAAAGACAGGACTCTCCCTTATTCATTTTTGGGTCCCTGGGCCCCTAATACAATGCCTGGTGTAAAGTAGGAATTTAAGACATGGAAAGAAAACAGAATTTAGACCCAGGCAAATACTTGGTTCAAGCCTGTCCAGTCAAAGGCTGAGGACAACGCACAACTTAGCAGCAAGAAAGCACTGATTTCCCCGATTTCAGGGAGCACAGGACTGTCTGCCTAGAAACATTTCTGACTCCAGGTCACACTTGGGAGTTACTGTAACAACTTCCTATGTTCCTTATAGGGATTCAGCTACAAAAGAGAGGCCATCCTGCAAAAGAACTGTAAATGCATTCAGGACAACACTGAACAACTGAGGCAAAACGGGCCAACAGGAGCGAGGCTTAATCTAAAGATGCCCACCTAAAGTGACGCAACTGACAAAACTGAAGTCATGGATCCTTCCCAACCTTTCTCTCATTTTTCATTGTTCATCTCAGATATTAAAAACTTTGGATATCATTGATATCCAAGACTGTTACGTTTTCATCTTAAAATCACATCCTGATGTCAGAAAACTTAGATGATAAAACAAAATACCTCTTTACAAGCTAGAAAATAGGAAATATGGGTTTGAATTTTGCCCTGTTATCAAAAACCTCACCTTGCTGAACCGAACCATCATTAAGTTGTCTTTTTCAAGGTTTCTTAAGGCTTAAGACATGATCCCAAAGTGCCCTGTCCAGCCAGATTTCTACATAAAGCTACACGAGTGTGTCTCGGTTGCTCTGTCATGTTCAACTCTTTGTAACCCCAGGGACTGCAGTCAGCCAGGCTCTTTTGTCCATGGGATTTTCCAGGCAAGAATACTGAAGTGGGTAGCCATTTCCTCCTCCAGTGAATCTTCGCAACCCAAGGATCAAACCTGAGTCTTCTGTATCTCCTGCATTAGCAGATGGAACTAAACATTGAGCCACCTGGAAGCCCCACAGAAAGCTACATGCAGAAAGTAAACATTTTCTTTCAATCAGAATAAAGAAAATCGCAGATGTAGACAGTGACAGACAACATTCAGTCTTAATGAAGTCTTGCTTACTGAGAGAACTGGAGGCAAGTGACAACTTGTCTAGTCTTAACCATCTTATATTAAAAAAAAAAGACTAATCCTAGAATAGTAATGCTTTGAGCAATAAAGATAAAAAAAATCAAACACTGCTAACAGGACTGTCAGGAAATTCACTCTCAGTTTTCCTTAATTTGGCACATATTTATAACAAAACTAACTTCAAATATAATGTTATAGCTTTAAAAACTACTAACACATGGGAGTCTACAATCATTACAAAATAAAGTTTTTCTTAAAATAGCAACATAATTGATAATGTCCTTGTATCCTAAGATGTTCTTCCAATAAATTTCAGAAGGAACATTCATTCATCTTTCAGAAACTATACAATTATGCCAGAACCTCCCTCTAAAACCATTCAACACAAAACAGACCTAGACTCAAAGCTCTCCCCCAAAGATGCTTATCTATAGCTGAGGACAGGGTCCATGCTCCACTTTCCAGAACACTGTCCAGTGTGTAAGACATAAGGGATGATATTTGCTAGAGAAGCAGCTAAAAATGTCTCTCCACACAGATGTCTAACACACAAGGTGGCCTAGGTTGTGGATGACAATGCCACTCATTTTATCTCAGTCACTATTAGTAATTAAAAAAAATTCGATTCATTCTTATTCACTGCTACTGGTCATAATGAACCCTTTGTCAGCTGGTTCCAGGCAGAACAAAATACTTCCACATATAATTTCCATTCCTAGTAATAATCTAGGTCTCGCCTGAGGAGGGCTGGAAATAGAATTTCAGAAATAGGAATGGCAATGGCAATTTAACACACAGGTTTTCTTTTTTTTTTTTAAGTGTTTTTCTGGTATGTTTGAAATATTTTTCTCTTACTATGAATAAATATTCTAGAATTTATTTGAGATCTAGATTAAAAGTTACTCTTTCAAAAGCCTTCCCAACTAGTTCACCCCAAAATGATCCCACCTAACTATAAAGAACCATTCTAAAACTAATAAAAATGCAATAGGGAATAATTAAGAAATGCAGTAAATCAATCAGCGCCAAAAAAAAAAAAAATGAGATAAAGAAGATTAAAAAAAAAAGCAAGTCGAAGAGAAAGTGGTGGAATTAGAGAACAGGAAATGCAAATAACATTCATAAAACTGGACTCCGAAAGAAGATAAAAAAAGAAAAAAAGGATAGAGCAAATATTTAAAATTAGAATCCAAAAAAACTTTCCAGAAATAAACAAAAGATCTGAGTCTACATATTGAAATTCTTCCAGTACCTAGGAGAGTTAACGTGGAAGAACCCCCTGGATAAACCTTAGTAAACTCTTAGGCTTTAAAATAAAGGTACTCAAGGCCCACAGGCAAAAAAAAAAAAAAACACAATGAACAAAGGCAAGCAAATCTGACTGACATCAGAGTTTCTAAAATACAATGCATGGCAGCAGAGGAGCAGCTTTTTGTTTTTGTTTTTATAGAAATTCAATGAAAGAAAGTATGAATAATGGATTTTACATGCAGTCAAGCTGTCCTTCAAATATCAAAACTATATAAAAAGTCTTAAACATAATAGGAATTCATAATCCTTTCTTGAAGAATCTACTACAAAATAAGCTTATTAATGCAACCAACCAATGACTAGGGAAATTTCAGAGAAACAGAGTGGTAAGTCCATTCATACTAATAACTGTAAATCTGAGACTAAAATAAAAGTGAGAACATTAATCTCTGAAAGCTGAAGATTATGTACAAATGTTGTAAGTTGTAACAAAGTACAAATGGTGCAAAAAGAAAAAAATCTAAAGAAAAGAGAGAGGAAGTGACTAAGTAAACTAAGTCCACTGGTTGGCAAAATGCCAGAAGGTAAGCTCTAGCACTGAATAGATGACAAATGATTAAACAGGTAAACGAGGAATACAGTCATTCAAACAGGACAGAGACAAACGCAACTACTAAAATAAAAATACAAATGTTCCTAATTACCATTTAGTTAATCTAAGGAAAAAAGTATATCTCATAGAGAAACATAACAAATATAAAACAATATATATATAAAGAGCATCACAAAATATAACTACGGAGATGAGACACAAATATTATCAGTCATATCAACAAATACAAAGGAGCTTGGCGTTCTTTATTAAAAGAAAAAGATTTTAAATTTGGCTTATAAATGTTCTATACACAAGAGACAAAGTGAAGCAAAGTAGTTCAGAATAGTTAAATTAAAGGGATAGACAAAGGTATAGAAAGAGTACAAAAAAAGAGCAAAGTAGAATTTAAGCCACAAGGGTTAAATACGAAAAGAACACTCTAATTCTAAAGCCACACACAACTGACAACAGAATTATAAGACTTAGAAATATTCATGGATCAAATAGTGCTAGAACCACAGTTATAAAATAAAGAGGTTGAGTCTGAAAGGATTTTAATCTCAGTGGAACTAGAGGATATGAAATGGAGAATCTCACAAATGTGCCATCAGAAGAAAGAACCTTAAAAACAAAGAGACTGTCTTTTTTTTTGGAGAGTACTTTGGTGACTAATATCTATGTATGCACTTACCTTTCAACCTAGCCATGTCTATAGAGAAATTAATCCTGAAGATACACTTCCAATAATACAAAAACATATATGCAGAAGTTTAGCCACTACAGCACTATTTGGAGCTACAAAATATTAGAAACAACGCAAATGTGCACATCTCTGAAAGTGGCTGATAATACAGCCACTCGAAGTACTACTCAGCCATAAGAAAGGATGATCTTATCAACTCAAGCAGAGTTTCCAGCCTCTATTACCGAAAAGGGGTAAAGAATAAAGAAATTTCTAGAATATGCTATCACTTAAATTAGAGGGAGATTTCTAAAACTTACATGGATTCCTCATACAGAATTCTGTATGTTTATTCTGTGGAATAATGACCCACAGAGTAAATAACCATGAGTCAAACTGATAAATAAATGATTAAATGGAACTGTTACCCTCATAGTAAAAGTCCAATTAATAAATGTAAAAGACATGATGGGAATAGAAAAATCACGACTTGACTTGAAACCAGAAGCTAATGGAGACAGGTGGGAACAAGATGGAAGAAGAGAAGAATGGGGATGATAAACAGCGTAAGTTGCCAGTGATACTTGTGAGTAAACCTTACACTTTTTAACACGCATACAGATACTGGATATAGAAAAAGCAGAAGAACCAGAGATCAAATTGCTAACATCTACTGGCTCATCAAAAAAGCAAGAGAGTTCCAGAAAAACATCTACTTCTGCTTTATTGACTATGCCTTTGACTGTGTGGATCACAACAAACTGGACAATTCTGAAAGAGATGGGAATACCAGACCATCTGACCTGCCTCTTGAGAAATCTGTATGCAGGTCAGGAAGCAACAGTTAGAACTCAACATGGAACAACAGACTGGTTCCAAATAGGGAAAAGAGTACAACAAGGCTGTACACTGTCATCCTGCTTATTTAACTTATATGCAGAGTACATTATGAGAAATGCTGGACTGGATGAAGCACAAGCTGGAATCAAGATCACCGGGAGAAATATCAATAACCTGAGATACGCAGATGACACCACCCTTATGGCAGAAAGTGAAGAGGAACTCAAAAGCCTCTTGATGAAAATGAAAGAGAGAGAAAAAGTTGGCTTAAAGCTCAACACTCAGAAAACGAAGATCATGGCATCTGGTCCCATCACTTCATGGGAAATAGATGAGGAAACAGCGGAAACAGTGTCAGACTTTATTTTGGGGGGCTCCAAAATCACTGCAGATGTGATTGCAGCCATGAAATTCAAAGACGCTTACTCCTTGGAAGGAAAGTTACGACCGACCTAGACAGCATATTTAAAAGCAGAGACATTACTTTGCCAACAAAGGTCCATCTAGTAAAAGCTATGGTTTTACCAGTAGTCATGTATGGATGTGACAGTTGGACCATAAAGAAAGTTGAGCAGCAAAGAATTGATGCTTTTGAACGGTGGTGTTGCAAAAGACTCTTGAGAGTTCCCTTAGACTACAAGGAGATCAAACCAGTCCATCCTAAAGGAGATTAGACCTGGATGTTCATTAGAAGGACTGATGCTGAAGCTGAAACTCCAACACTTTGGCCACCTGATGTGAAAAGCTGACTCATTTGAAAAGACCCCGATACTGGGAAAGATTGAAGGCAGGGGGATGAGGGGATGACAGAGGATGAGAGCTGCAGTCCATGGAGTCTCAGAAAGTCGGACACAACTGAGCGACTGAACTGAACTGAATTGCAATGATATCCCAGTAATAAGGAGCGTATCTATTTCTCAAGAGGTTTCTTTATATCCTTCACCAATGAAAGAAACCAGAGCTCCTTGGAGAAATGGCTCAAATCAAGACGAAAGCAAGGAAAGCACAAGAGAAGCCTGGACTCTCGTGGCACTGGGAAGTGGCCAACTTAGAGCAGTGTCCATCGGCCAAATCCAGACAATCTGAGCAGCAAAATAACGATAGCAAGGAATTATGTCTAAGATGAAAATAAATGACCTTGACTTTGTGTGCATGCTCAATCATATTCAACTCTTTGTGACCCATGGACTGTAGCCCACCAGGCTCCTCTGTCCATGAGGTTTTTCCAGGCAAGAATACGAGAGTGGGTTGCCATTTCCTCCTCCAAAGGATCTTCTTGATCCAGGGACTGAACATCCATCTCCTGTGTCTCATGCATTGAAGGTGGATTCTTTACTGCTTGAGCCATCGACAGACAGATGGAAGAAGCAGAGAGTCAGCTGTTTCTTACAGCAAGATTCCAATTAATTACCAAAAATGCATGATGGCAACAGAAAAATCATCACTTGAAAAGTAACACAGTATTAATTGTTATATGCAAAAATAATCAATGAGGGCAAAAATGAATGGTGAAAACATGAGAAACAGGATACAGGCATAATACCAAAGTATCACAAAATACTCATTCATTCCAAAGGCAAAGATAGTAACTACAGTGCAGAAAGCTGAAAGCCACCACCTTAAGCAGATAAATTTAATATCCAGCTACTATATGTCAAAGTTAACAAAAGCAAAAAAAAAGATTTACCACTACCCTGAATCTTCTTAGTATGACACACTGAGAAGGAAACATACCTATCACTTTCTATATTCTCGATAAAATGCATAACATCTGAATCCAATCATGAGGAAATACTAGAAAAGCTCAAATTAGGCAATATTCCATAACAAAGGTCACCATCCTCTTCAAAAGTGTCAATGTCATAAAAGACAAACTGAGGGACTGTCCTGTAGCGGACAATGCAGGATCCTAAACCAAATCCTGAACCTGAAAAGCACAAAATTGTGAATGAAGTCTGAACAACAGTTCATGGTATTATCAATTATGGTTTTTATTTATAATAAATTTACTTCCCTGGTGGCTCAGAGGTTAAAGCGTCTGCCTCCAATGCGGGAGACCCAGGTTTGATCCCTGGGTCGGGAAAATCCCCAGGAGAAGGAAATGGCAATCCACTCTAGTATTCTTGCTTGGAGAATCTCATGGACTGAGGAGCCTGGTGGGCTGCAGTCCATGGGGTCACAAAGAGTCAGACACGACTGAGTGACTTTACTTACTTACTTATTATAATTTATTGTCAATTATCAATAAATTAATAATTAATCAATATTAATTTCCTGGTTTGATCACTGCATTATGGTAATGTAAGATATTTAAACATTACAGAAGGCTGAGTGAAAGGTCAGGAAGGAAATCTCTGCACTATTATGCAACTTTTCAGTATTACATTATTTCAAGATGCAAATTAATACAAAAGTTTAATACTCTATAAAATTCCAACAAAGCATGTTTATAAACAATATTTATAATAGCCAGTTATTAGGGAAAAACCTAAATGTCCATCAATAGATGAGTAAATAATATTTCATGTATATAAAATAGAACATTTATGAATCCATAAATGAACGAGAGCACAAAGAAGTAGTCTATGAATCTCTACAGGGACACAAAGACGCTGTTGCAGAATGTTCAAGTCACAATCTGGAATGGGAATTAGATATTCAACTTTCCTCTAATAATATCCAATGGCACCTACAGAAATCCAGCAAGTATTATAGAACTCTTCTCTTTCATTAGACTTTCACTGGTTGTATCTAATTCTCCATTTTCAAACTAAATGCAAAATACTAAACTTCCATCTGAGAACAAGAAGCATTGGTCTCAGATGAAACAAACTTTTCAGAATTATATAAAAATACTGTTTTCAAGCAGTTAATTTTATAATGGATTTAAATCTCAACCTGTCTTCCAATTGTTTAAGACCTTCTGTGATAAATTTTAAACTGTTTTTGTTTTCCATTTTGTTTTCTGTCTAAACTGTTCTAAAACTTTTCTAAACCAGGTTTACTTGTTATCACAAAATGAAGTATCAGAAACAATGAGATACATACTTTCCTTATAAATTCTATTTCAAATATGGTCACTGTAGTTCTTAACAAAGTATGTGAAAATTTCCATTTTGCTATTGTTATTATTTCTGAAATAGCACTGGGTAACCAAAAAGAAGAAAAATTCTCAAACATCAACTATGTTGTGTCTTAAATATTCTGAATAAAGTAAACAGGAGGGAGAGGGTCCATTGGTTCACAAATGTGCTGGAATGTCACCCAATACTCCAGATGTGATAAATGAGGAAGATAAATAAAACACGTATCTTGCCTCAAAGATTACAACCTGTGGCAGAGGTATCAAGGCACAGTAAGTATTCTCCCTTTCTTCAGTACTAACAGAACCCCAATTCTGCTGGGAGCAAAAACAGACTGAAATGTAGTAGAAGTTTTAGCCACACAGTCGTGTCCGATCTTGGCGACCCCATGGACTGTAGTCCGCCAGGCTCCTCTGTCCATGGAATTCTCCAGGCAAGAACTAGTCTAAATCAAATGAAAATACACTGCATTTCCTAGCCTCCCTTACAAACAGAGGTGGTCATGTGACATGGCTCCAGCCAACAGGAGCAAACACAAGGTTTTGTGTGAGGCTTCCTATGAAGCTTCTTTTAAAAAGGGACAAACTCAGCTGGCATTGTCCCTTTTCCTGGTTCCTCCTCTTTGTAAAGTACATACAATGCCTGAAGAGTAGCAACCATTTTATATCATAATAGAAAGATCAATAGAACTTTAGAGACACAGATCTCAACACCCTCGAGTTGGTAAACTAAAGCCAGCAACTTCCTAACTATGGACTTTGTTATTACATAAAGAAAAATAAACCCCCAATCTTACTTAAGCTTCTATTTTTAGGGTCTTCTATGACATGCACCTGAACTTAATTTCTAAGTAATGCAATCTAATAGGAAAGAGATACAGAAAAAGTTATATGAAAAGCTACAAAGGAAGACATTTGTTCTGACAGAGGCAGGGAGTGGAGTAGGTCAGGAGAAAAAGGAAAAAAAAAAAAAAAGCCAACATACCAAGAAAGCAAACACATGGGTTGACTCATTCCTTTGTTCAACTATTATTGTCAACCAGTGTATGAGGTGCTGGAATACAGATAAAAGACAGAGTGGCTGTCCTTAAGGAACTTCAAAATAGGTTACAGACAAAGATATGATTAAAATTCAGGGTTATTTATAGGGGGCAGCCACACACAGCTGTGTCAGATTGTGTCTACAAAAATTGATATCGTTTCCTAATACCCTCAGTGGTACCATCCACCCAAAGTCTGTGCTCAAGGGTGCGCCTTAAGGACTGACCTCAGCCCCTGGGCTATAAAAACAGTAATAGAGAAGCTAAACATATGGTACTTTGGATAGAATGTGCATCCACAGATAAGACCACTCACTAAAGGCAGAGTTGCACTTTACCTGACGATGTTACGTATCCTTACTGCACCCCATCCAGTTTTCCATGGTCACCGACAACCAAGTCTTAATGTAGTCGAAAATTCAAAGTAACTACTTTAATATGACCCAGAGGACACCTAAACTTAACTGTAACCACAAGTAAGGTTCAGAAACAGTTAATATTTAATATTTTACTATCTTGTCCTATGGGTTCAAAAGTCATACTTTTCATTTATTATCAGCTAATAAACAACACTGAGTGACCAAAACTTCAGAAAGATTATGTTTTTCACACTTAGAGCATACAAGAAGGGGAAGAAAAAAAACACAAGCATCTTTTTTTCTCTCCGGTTGCATAAACACACATACACCAAGAATAAGTAGAATGTCTTTCAAACCAAAACAATAGGAAATCACTCTTGGCTGAAAGCACAGGCTTAGATCATGTTGATTTCATCTTTAATCCTGCTGAAGCAAGTTTCTGCATGCTTTCTGGGCCTCCACCTACAGAGATGTTAGGACAACAGCCAACACATATATTTAATTACGTAAGTATTCAATGCTATCAGCCAGCTGTTGCCAGTACATAATACACTGACCTCTTTCACTTACTCTCCTTTTTAAAACGGCAAACACAAAGCAACTGTTGCTGGAACAGTAATCATGAAATATGCAAAATACTATTCTCCAAAAACATGTTAGGTAGCTATGAAACTCAGCTTTGCATTTTAAAATGATTTACTACACCTAAATTGCTTTTTCTGTTCCTGATTTGCAAATTAAGTAACTAATCTTTCAACTGTAAATTTAACTATTCCTTTTCTGTTTTTTTTGAAGTTAACCAGGACTTCAATCATAAAGGAGAAAATATACTTTCTCCTTTATGCCCCATCAAGTTTCTCACTGGGATTTGTCACGTACCAATCTCGCTGCACTCCCATTCATCTCCATGTTTTTCCATGGATAGGGGACATGCAACTAAAGCCTATAACAGGAAATGGATCAAAATCTGCCCTGAATTATTTAAGTCTCACCCTTCACTTTAGGAATCAACAGAGAGCTGTCATTTATGTTTCCAGAAAGCATGTTCATCCAATACCATCATTAACCCCAGACTAGCTGACGAGGGAGAAAAACAATACAAAGTCCTAGCAACAACAGAAAGTAGACTAAACAGTCCCATGACTTAAGACTTGAATAATATGAATTCACATATGGTAGACTGTAAGAAGATCTAACACAGAAACAGCAACTCATCCAGAGAAATTTGGCCTGCATCAAACCAGCTTTTCATTCAACAAAAAACTCAATGCCAAATCTTACCAGGCACCATCCTAGAAACTAAAGATCCCTCAGTAAACAAGACAACATCCCTGTCCGCATAGATCTTACTGTTCCACTCCTCTCACAAAGATCCTGTATCAAGTCAACTTCCCCAAAACATCTACTTCTTCCCCCACAACAGTCATGTTGATTTTTTTTTTCCTCCCACTTTGGGGTTTTTAATATTTTGTTCATTCATTGAAACTGGACAACTTGATACTCAAATATAAAGTTATATAATTAATAATATACTTAACATAACACAAAATATTAGCAATGACTTGTTGATGCCCTGACAGCAGAATGATGCCAAGCACTCTTCCCCCAAAAGGAAGAATCAATCGATTTAACCTAATTGTACAAATACATGTTGAGTACAACTATGTGTCTACAACAAGGTCAAATACTACCTGTTTTTTTATCTGCCCTTTCCCACCCTCTGACTTGAGATGAGAAGCTTCAATTAAACCAATGGCCAAGATTCTGAAGCAGGCCCAGCTTGCTTCATGTGGCAGGAAGAATAGTGTCCTGCCACTTAGAGCTGAGCTTCTGCCAACGTGACCATGCAAAACTTCAAGAAGGAAGAATTCTCACTCCTTTCACTACCTGCCTCCGGGAAGAACTGTGGACTCATTGTGACAAGCACATTTCTTATCTCATTTAGGCAACAAGGGAGCAGGATTCTTCCTAGTTTATAAGCAAAACATAAACAGTAAAATGCCATGATTCCTTAAAAAGAGAGCCCTTTCATACAGTCTTGCAATTAGAAAGTTCTTTCCCCTTGTAGCAAATAAAAGCCTGTATCTACAAGGGAGTCACAGTGGTCTTGGGAGTCTCTGAACTGCTGACAAGCAAGTCTTACTCTATTGATGGTATCTGTTTCCCAAGAAGAAGAAAATCATTATATGGTGGAGTCAGAGGGTCAAAGACTTCATAAAAAAGGATTTTCCTGAGGTCAATAACCTGACTTAAAGACCACAATCTAGTAGAGAGCCAAATATGTAAACAAATTATAAAATGTAATATGCAACAATAGATGTTAGTCTGGGATGAAGCAGCAGCATAGAGAAGGCGATTACCTCTGTGGACGCTAGAGGTGAAGGGCGGGTGGTGGCAGGAAGATAACCTTGCACCGAATTACCTCTGATAGGAGCGCGACAAGATGACTGGGTTGCCAAGTAGGATTGCGTGGGGTGCATAAGAGAGACAAGAGAAGAGAGAGTATTCACATGCATGCATTTCTGGGGGAAGAAGAGCACACTCCAAGGAAGAGGAAAAACATATGCAAACACATTATGTGTCTGGAAAATCATACAAGTTTGGCAGGAAGTAAAATTCTATGGAGGAGTAGAGAGAAAAGAGGCAATGGAGGCAGGCGAGGAACAGATTTTTTTTTTTTGGAGGCTAATTACTGTATAATATTGTGTTCGTTTTGCCATACATTGACATGAAACCGCCACGGGTGTACATGTGTTCCCCATCCTGAACCCCCCCTCCCATCTCCCTCCTCGTACCAGCCCTCTGGGTCATCCCAGTGCACCAGCCCTGAGCACTCTGTATCACGCATTGAATCTGGACTGGCGATTCATTTCACATATGATAATATACATGTTTCAATGCCATTCTCCCAAACCATCCCACACTCACCCTCTCCCACAGAGTCCAACAGACTGTTCTATAAATCTGTGTCTCTTTGGCTATCTCGCATACAGGGTAATCATTACCATCTTTCTAAATTCTATATATAAGCGTTAGTATACTGTATTAGTTTGAGAATTCTTTGGC
>SJXQ01011855.1:228061-246886 GCA_006408695.1 Aepyceros melampus | reverse complement strand
GGGCGCCGGCGCTGCGGGCGGCTTTCCCCGCGGGCCCGTGCGCGGCCGCCGCGCAGCCCTCCCGGCCCGGCTCCTGGAGCGGTCGCTCCGCGCCGCGCAGCAGCCCCCGGGGCGCGGGCTGGAGACGGTGCCACGTTTCCCCGCGCGGCACCTTCCCGGAGTCCGGGTGCGCCGCCCGCGGCAGGAAGGGCGGCCCGGCGGCGGCGGGGCCGCGGGGAAGGCTTGCGACGCTGCGCGGACGGACCGCAGCGACTCAGAGGGTTGGAACGTCTCTCCTGTAATTATCCTTCAACTTGGAACGATTTTCCCACAGGAAATTATTTAGAATGGGCACGTTTCTGTCCATTTCAGATAAATTCCTCTTGCCTCTGCACACTGCTGGTCTTACCTCCTCGTTGACAGGACAGCCGGATCCACCGCTAAATCAAAAAGTTTAACTAGATGGCGTTGATTTTGTTGAATTTGTTGCTTTGCCAAAAAAAAAAAAAAAAGGGGAGAGAGAGCGCAATGATTATGAAACAAAGAAATAGGTTGTGTGCCCATTATTAAACGTGTCAGGACTAGAGTGTTTTAATCATTCTTTGGCCAAAATGGCACTTTTGTTTGATCGCCTAGCCTTAAATACCCAATTCTCTTATTCTGTTTTCCTTCCCGGTATAAAATGAATATTAAACCAGGAGAAATTTATCTTTTACTAATTTTCCTTTCAGGAAATAGAACTACCAACCTTTATCAGGTACCTTTAATCTGCAAAATACCAAGCAATTATACATTTTTCAAACCGTCAACATTTGTACACATTAAGAGGACTTTATTAGGTTAAAATTACATTTATTTTCACATCAAGAAAGGAACTTATATCAACCAAATAGGTTGATACAGATAGGTTATAACAGATACAGAGGAAAGCCAATTGCTATTAATGACTCCAAAACAAACTCAGAAAATATAATTTCTCTTCATTCAGATCCTGTAGTGCTAAGGCTATCACAATATATTTCTTTGAAGCAAGGATTAATCAGACTCTTTTGTTACATTACTACTACAACTCTTCAATAACTTAAGTTTGATTATCCTAGATCTAATCACTCAAACATTTCCTAACATTAGTAATGATTTTCCAAATATGTGTTATACTGTCATTTATTGAAATGCACTGGTTTGGGCTTTTTTCTGTCACACATTTAAATGGTCTTTTTAAAGAGGTAAATGTTTCATTCAAGAAATGTACAAATAGAAGGCTGATCTTACAGCAAATTCTTATGTTAAAAAATTAGGAAACACTAAAGTCAACTTCTGTCTTTTTTTGTAGTTCATTTCATAAACCAAGAATCACAATTCTGAGGTCAGGTTTACATTTCCATTATGTTTGGATCTCTCAGTGAAAGCATATGGGGGGTGCTTTGGGTGTGGTGAGTGGGTAGGGGTGGGGGTGGTGGTAAAGACAGGACACGTGTCTGCAGAGAAATCACTAGTAACAGATCATGTTAGAGGACTCAAAAGTGGCATAAAAGGATTCATCTCTATCCTTTACTGAATACCCAGCTCTCTGTCAGATGTGGGTTTATTTCAAGTCAATTTACCAACTTAAAAAAAAAATGATATCTACATAAAGTGAAAGTATACTGTGCTGTGCTCAGTCCTATCCAACTCTTTGCAGCTCCATGGACTGTAGCCCACCAGGCTCCCCTGTCCAGGCAAGAAAATTGGAACGGGTTGCCATTTTGTACTCCAGCGGGTCTTCCACACCCAGGGACTGAACTTGTGTCTCCTGTGTCCCCAGCATTGGCTGGTGGGTTCTTTACCACTAGCGCCACCTGGGAAGCCCCAAAATATATTAATTGACCTTTAATTAACAAATAGGTTTGACTGTGAGGAGGTCCCCCGTGCCCTTGTATATTTAACCAGAAAGTGAGGACACTTCCCTTTGAAATATATGAGAGACTGTACAACCAAAGCTCAAGGTGGAGACCAGCAACCCTACAGCCCCTCCCTGGTTAATCTCCTTCCTGGTTCCCACAGATGGAGGAGTCTCTAAGTTCTCGAAGTGATTAACAGTGCAGAGCTGTGGGGCCTTGGAAAGCAAAAGGCCTCAGGGTCAGACTCCTAGGCAGCCCTAGCTAGGAGTCATAACCTCTCCACCCCCTCCCCAGCCCTACCCTTTACTCTCCAATGTTTTCTCTCCATTTGCCTCACTATTGAAGTTTTCCCATTGAGAATAATTTGAATTCACAAGCTTTCCCTTTGAGTATGCAAATACCTTAGGGACAGATAAGGGACTCCTGGTCATTCACAGATGAGTGCAAATTAGTTCAATGGGTTGTTCTCCCAACACCTAACTGGGACTAACAAATTTAGAGATTTTTTTCCTTCATTCAACGCTGAGTGTCTGAGAAGCTCCAGGCCTTGTGCTAGGCGCTGGAGATACAGTAAGAACAGAACGGACCAAGGTTCCTGCCGTCTTGGAGTGTAGGATCTAATGAGCTGGTGGTTTTGATTTAGTGCTGTGAGAAAATGGTAACTTCAGAGTCTCAGCCCCTAGGGAATAGGACAGGCTTGAGTTCACTGTAGCCACAGGGCAGAGGAAAGGTGCAAGAGGCCTGGAGGTGGGCCTAGAGGTGGGATGGAGTGGGTGGCCCCAGAAAACTGTTGAGAAAAATTCCAGGGACAAACAAAAAGGTTTTCTAGGCCCCATGAAATGAATGAAAACAGTCTCTTCCAGGAACTCAAACTAATGTTACCTGACCTACAGTTTGTCTGCCTTACTGCTTAGACAAATAAATATTTGTCTCTGGGAACAATCTCTAATACCCAAATTTTATTTGGAACACACTCAATTGAAAGCTGTCTGCTTTTTCCTATCTGTTCTTCTGAATTGTTAAAATCAATGACACTAATCAATTACACCAATTCCAGTGTTGAGGACTTACTCTGATGTACTTTTGGAACTCATCTTTTGAAACTGTGTTCAGAGCCAACTTGTGGGTCATAGAAAATAACTCTCTTTAGTGCCCAATTTCTTTTTTCCACTAAAAACTATATTATTCTACTTTATCATTGATCAAATTGGTTCCAAATGATTTTGGCAAGCTCCAGAAGGATATTTTGTCATTAAATAATGATTTACTGTCATTGGAACTATATAGAATTTAAATAGTATATATGATAGCTATTTACAAAGTTTTAAAAACTTGACTATAGTAAATTCTGACTGAATATGTTTAATCCATAAAATGTTTTAAAAAGAAAAGATAGAGAATAAAGCTATAGGTATCTAGAGGGCTATAAATGCTGAAGAAAACACCAAAAAGAGAAGTCTGAAAAGCAATTCCTACATCACTGGAAGGACAGTGTAACCTTCCTAGCTGATGCTTTTTATGGGGGAAAGACTGGTTGGATGTGTAAGTTCAGCCTCCATGTTCCACTGGTTATAGGCCTGGCTGCTACTGCCTTTGCTAGCAACTGTCAAGATTGGAATGGTGAAGAGACCAGGTGAAAAGAAGCCACTAGGGCTGCAATCAGGCCACTGTTGGCTCCCTAAGAGAATCATTAGTAGTTTTAGCAAACGCTGATCTAATGCCTACTATGTGGCAGTACTGGAGGTCACAGCGAGCTCCATGTTGACATGGAGTTCATGCTTGGTGGCAGCAGAAAGAAGGGAGTGGTTCTGGCTGCTGGGACAGCACAACAGGCTTCGTAGAAGAAAGGGGGCTTGAGAATTTCCTTGGAACAAAGAGAGCAAGCAGGATGAATGACCATGAGGTCCAGAGGTTTCAAAGCCTGGTGAGCACAGGTCACTGCAAGTGGTTCCATACTAAGTGGCACATGGAGGGTGGGTTCTGCTTGGTCTTCTCTGAGCCCCCAGGATGGCTGGCTGTCCTCTCATCCATTCAATACTTGTCCCCATTAATACTGGTTTCCATTAAATTACAATTCATTCTTGTCTTAGCTTCTCATTGGATGGTGAGCTACTTGGGGACAACGGCTATGCTTTGTCCTTTGGCATCCCCAAGTGGCACAGAGCCTTCACACAAAGGTACCCAGTGAATGCTTACCTGCTTACAGAAATGGTAGAGTCAGGGGATGGCGATTAGACTGGAGAAGTAGGCAGGACCAAGGAGAGCCCTTGACTGAACCCCAAAAGCATTGGGGGTGGGGGAGAGCTCACTGAACCATTCAGACAGTCACAAGTCAGATCTTTCCTTTGAAAGACCTCTGTGATGGGATGCAGACGGTGGGAAATAGTACCTGAAGCAGGGAGAAAAAGAGAAGAAACCCTCATAAGGGAAGAAATAAAATCAATTCCACACTTCCTGTGTTATTGTTCAGACTCAAGGTGTTCCTAAATGCTTGTCACGTGGGCCGTCATCCCACAGGAAAACAGAGCAGCCTGATGGACCACTCCCCCTGTGATAGAAGAAGGTGGTCTCAGTCTGAAAGGAGCACTGCTTGGGGCATGCAGGCAGTGGTTCCAACACAGCCCCACCGCCTACCTGCAACAAGGCATTTACCTCTTCTCCCCTCAGTTACCAGCTCCAACTTCTGTGACTTATCACCAGACTTACCTAAGTCACATTCAACAACACTTAAAGTCTCCTGTCTCTATTTCGAGACTAATAAATGGAAATCCAAGGTGCTAACTTAGCCAATTATAAGGCACTTTAACAAAACGTTACAAGTGGAAAAATACAGTGTCTTATTTATTCAGTAATTACTGAATGCTTGCCATGTATCAGACACTGTGCTGGGCACTATGAAAACAAAAATAAAGCCACCCCTACCCCGGAGGAGCTCTCTGACTCTATCAGGGGTGACAGATATTCAAGCACATCACCACAAGTTTAAAAATGTGTACAGTCATGGTAATACTGGGTACATGATTGCTCAGAAGAGATGCCTCATTTTGCTTCTGCCGAGAGAGGCAGGGAGGCTTCACAGAGGATGTGACATTTAATCTGAGTCTTCAAGGACTCTGCAGATGGCAGGGGAGGGGAGGTACCAGGCAGGAAAACTGTCTGAGACATCCATGGGGCAGATGGCTAGTGTCGGCCCTGTGAGTAATTTGGCTCAGATCACAGTATACACAGAGAAAGAGTAGAAAATGACAGTGAAATGTGAGGAAGGCCAGGTCAGAAAGGGTTTAGTAGTGTATTAAGAAATATTTACCTTATTCCATAGATGAGGAGCCACAAAAGGATTTTCAGCTGGAAAATGATCAGAACAAACCTCAGAGCAGGGAGACAGTAGAGGTTTTTGATAAAGTACATGTTGAGGTCCTTGACCAGAGGGGCATTAGAGGTGTTGGAGATAAAGGGATAAATGTGAGAGAGAGAGTTAGGTGACATACCTGATAAGATTTGGTGAACAACTGATTGTTGATAAGTGAATGAAAGGGAGGGGTTGAAGATTCACTTCCAAATTTTCTCCTTGAGTGACTGATAAGTAGGTGCATCACTAACCAAGATAAGTAATAAGCAGGAAGAAGTTTGTGGAAGAACCTGATGCTTTGGTGTGGGAATTCAGAGTGGTCTGTGGAATATTCAAGTGGGGATGTCCAGGAAGTAAGAGATAGGAGTTTAGAAGACTGATCTGGTGTAGAAACATAAGTTTAATAATTATGACATATGAATGGTAGCATTGGAATGGATGTCTGGAAAAATATGCAACATTAGAAGAATGCAGAACAACAATAGGAATTGTTAAAACACCAGCTCTTCTCGGCTGTTTATTACTGTATATCAAGCCATCCCAGACCTTAGTGGCTTGAACCAAAAAAAAGGTATGATTCATATGGTGGGTGAGCTGGCTTTGGACTCAGTTGAAAAAATCTGTTATTTTTTACATTCCCTCTCTCCTTTCTCTCTTCTTGGCCTTTCATCTTAGTCATCCAGAAGACACAGAAGTTTCTGAGGAGTGTTTCAAGAAGGCAAGTGCCAAGACACAAGTCCTTGTCAAGACTCTGCTGACTTCATGTTCACTGATGTTTCATTGGCCAAAGCAAGTCATGTAGTCCCGGATTCAACACCAGGTGAGCCCAAAGGGGGGAGTGATTCATTGGGAACATTACTTATCCACACAAAACCCTTGCTAAGAAATAGGCAAAAAAAGAGAAGCCACTAGAGAAAGACGCGTAATCGCTGTCCGAAAGAAACAGTAAGACATCAAGGAAGCGGAGTGTCCAGAAAGGAAGGGGCAACAGTGCCAAGTGTCACAGAGAGAACAAGAGTGCAAGGAATAACAAGTGTTCATGGACTTGGTCTTTGTTAACCTTCACAGTTTCGAGAGTTGAGAGTAAAAACTGAATCACAGAGGGGAGAGAAAGTGAATGGGTGTTGAGGAAGTATAGACAGATGGCGCAGACGTCTTTTCTTAGAAGGTCAGAAACGAACTGAAGAGATGGAGTAGCATCTACAGGAGAGCTCCCATTAAAGGGAGAGTAATAGTTGTTGGTTTAAAAAAAAAATGACAGTGATATGCATTACTTTAGAGCAAGAGACAAGAGCCAGGAGGCAGAGGGGACATGACATAGGAAAGTCAGGCCTATTGAGAGGAAGAAGCATCCAGCAGAGGGTTGATGGGAAGAGCTACACCGGGCTTTTTGAAACCAAAGAAAGGCTGACAACAATGGCAATATGTTTACAGGCTGGGGTAGAGGGAGATGTCAGAAAGTTGAGCAAATGCATTTATAAAAGCTTCTTTATTTTCCACCCTCAAATCAGTGGTTAATCATCTCCTGAGATTCAAATGTTCATGGAAGGTCAGGAGATTTGAGACAAGGATTCAAGTCTTGGAACAGTCTCTACAGGGAAGAAAGAAGCGGTGAAAATGAAGTGAAAGGACCCTCCTGGAGTCCTAGGACTCCCTGAGTCCTGAGCTGGGACTGCAGAGGCATCAGACCGTTGCAGCTTCCTTCAGTGATGTTCAACCCTGGGGAAAAGGAGTTGGACTGGAGAACTGCCCGGTTCACTCCCCCTCAATGGGGGAGTCATTGCCATCTGCAGGGACCAAAGAGGATAGTTGGTCACATCACCAGAGCAGGTTCCCAGGGACCAGGCAAGATCACCTTGAATGGTTCATGAAGTAGCCACAATCAAGTGTGCTTTCTTTGAATCACACACATATCATCACACACAACTCATGAGTGTATGTGGTTAATTACGCAGAGATTACTGGCCATCTCAAATCCTCTTTGGGGAAAGAAAGATGTTAACAACAACAGAGAAATAACCTAATCTGTCTCCTCTTCCTTCCATTCCCTTAAGTTCCAGGGTGGCTGGTTGGCTCATCTGGTTGGATTCCAGTGATAATCAGGTCAAGGCCACGGGTGCTGTTTCTGTTCCGGTGATCTCAGCAGTGTCAGTATCGTACAGGGGACATAAAAGGACATAATATTATCATTGCAAGTTCTTGGACAGTTCTAGGTTGAACGGTGTCAAACTCAAAGTTGTACTCTGATACGTAAAATGAGAACAGGTCATAATTTAAGGTTGCCTAATTCCATACCGCGTGTGTCAGACCTCATGATGCGCCTACATTTAACTCTGGTTTAGGTATTTGCCAATAACTCTTGCTAGCACATGGTGCTCCAGCCCTCTTCCTCCTTGGTCAAAATATTCCCAGTAGAAAAAAAAATATTAGATTTGGCTTTTGCAGACCATGCTCATACAACAGATGAGGCATCTGCATCGTGAGAGATTGCCCTGCTGTGAATGAAATAGCAGGATCCAAACCTGGGTCTTCTCAACGCCAAACAGAAATTCAGTAACGGTGGAAAGACACCATGCCTTCCTCACGATCTGCTGTGAACTGAACTCCTTGACATCCAATAGTGTACACTCACCTCTGCTCTAAAGAGGAAAAAGACATTTGACAGATGAGTCCGCACCCTGATTTTCACAGGATCTTCTTCAGGTTGCAGCTCTGGGTAAGACGGACTTGAAAATGATGCTACAAATCATGCCTTCTCCTGGGTGGAGACACAAACACTTCTCTGCTCACTGCTGCATGGTAAAATATGGTTGTGGATTTGAATGCACCCATCCAGTACCACACTCAGATTTGTAAAAGCTTAGTTCAAGACCAGCACCTAGTAGGGTGCCTTACAGAGAGGAGGCACGTGACAAATGTTTATGGAATGAGCATTGCATTTAAGGCGCGAGGATGGCTGGATTCAGAAGGAATCATTTTAAAACTATACATATCCTGTGCACTTGAATCTGAAAGAAGAAATATTCCTAATTTTATCTTAATTTGTAATTTAACAGATTTAACTTCCTCCATAGTAATTACTTGTTAATATGTTTCTAATGTGTTTCTAATGTGGTGGAGCTACTATGCTGGGGCTTTTCATTTAGAAAGCTAGCAAGACTCCATATTAACCTGTCTCCCAAGCCTTCCTCTTGGCAGTTTCCCTGGATGTCATTCCGTGGGCTGACTCCGGATCCTGGGCAAGCACAGCTTCCTGAGATCTCAGCAGCGGGAGCTGAGTGGACCCGGGGCTCTGTCCCACCCACTGGGTCCCCGTCCCCTCCTCCTAGAGCTGCGGTGGGGCCACTGCCCTCAGGTCATGTCTAAGTTACCTAGGTTGAAAGTCACAGAAGCACAGCTACACGTACTTCCCCCAAAACCTGTTTCTTGATTACCTCTCTCAAGAAGAGAAAATGTAATATTAGCACACGTCTCCCACCAAGAGTCAAATAGTACATGTGAGCTCAGAGAGGGTACAGACCAAGGCAGTGGAATGAGAATGAACTGGGGAAAATGATACCATGTTCTATAATCACATGCATTTCCTTTGCCTCAAACCTTGATTTATTTATGTTTGGCTGTGCTGAGTCTTCACTGCTGCACGGGCTTTTCTCTAGTTGCAGAGAGCAGGGGCTACTCTCTGCTTGCGGTGCTCAGGCTTCTCATTGCACTGGCTTCTCTTTTGTAGCACAGGTTCTAGGGCACTTGGGCTTTAGTGGTTGCAGCTCCTGGGCTCGAGAACACAAGCTCAGTAGTTGTGGCACACAGGCTTAGTTGCTCTGAGGCATGAGGGATCTTCCCGGATCAGGGATGGAACCTGTGTCTCCTGCATTGGCTGGAGGATTCTTCACCACTGAGCCACCAGGGAAGCTCGGACTGCTTCTCTCAGTCCTGCAGATTCCCTGCTCCTGACGCTGAAGGCGGGACCTTGGCTGGACCCAGGGCGTCCCCGGGAGCCCTGCCCCAGGCTCAGGCCCCCTCAGCACTCTTCATGAACTGAGGTACGGTAAACCTCAAGGTCAAGCTCAGACCACAGACAATGTCACTGAAAGATGGCCATAGTTGAAAGGCTGATGCTGTAAGACTTTCTCAAGTTACTCCTAAAGCATTTGTATAAAGTAGAATTACTTTCTGTTTGACTATTTACTGATAAAAGTTGACCATCAGTTATTTAGTAAGCTTTTCCTATGTGGAAGATACCATACCCTGGATTTGTGGAGGACAATACTAATTGTGGTTATATTCGCTGCATTGCCCTCAGAAAGAGTACATTAAGCCAGAAAGATACCAACCATGATGTATAACTAATCAGATAAATTAAGGTTTATCTATTCAACAGAAGCTGCACAGGTATTATAGAGAATGAAGTAGATGTTTGCATACTGATGTGCTGTCATCTCCAAGTCATACTGTTGTATTGAAAAAAAATGTCCAGGGACCTCCTTGGTGGTCCAGCAGTTGGGACTCTGTGCTTCCACTTCAAGGGGTGCAGGTTCCATCTCTGGTAGGGGAACTATAACCCCACAAACTGCGCAGTGCAGCCAAAAAAAAGTCGAGGTGCAGAAGAATGTATGTGTTATGCTCATAGCTGTGGTAAAAAGGACAGAAGAATTTGTAAGAAAACATGTACACACATGTACACGCATATGTACGTATATGCCTATATCCATATGTTTGTAAATGCATAGATGTGTCTGGAATGATACAAAACGGACTAGCAATAGTGATTGCCTTGTGGCTCGCAGATATTTTTTCCTGTGCAACCTGTCTCATACAGTTTCAATTTTCTACTATATGTACCAATTACTTTTAATTTAAAAAATAGCTTATAAAACTATCAGTAAAAGACACTGCATGGGACGTGGCAGGTGAATACTGTACAAACAACGTGAAAGGCCCTCAGAGGAGGGCAAGCTTGCTCTAGGCTGGGGAGTCAGGATGGTTCATGGGGGGATGAGGACGTCTGAACTGAGTATCTGGGGTGGGTGGGCTTTGGGGCGCTGTTGGGACCATAGAACAGGGCAGTGTCCCCATCAGAAGGTACAGAATAAGTAAACTTGGAGTCAGACGAGGTACATCAATGAACCTTTGCCTGGGTGGAGGAACGCAGTAGCATTTTATTCACTTAACGCACACACGCGATCATTCCAAAATGCATTTTAAGGTGCTTATGAGATAACAACACAAATTTATTAAAGGAGAACTACAAATGGAAGTCAGGACCTCGGAGAAAATATAACATTTCTAATGAAAAGGATTAAGCAATTACTGGACTTTGCAATTCTGTCTGAGCCTCTTGATAACCAGCATAAAAAGGGAAACTATAAACTCATAGCTTTTTCTGTGGAAAGGATGGTATACCAGCTCTGTGAATACCAGTTCTTTCTGTTGAATTTTACAAGAAAGTGTCACATGGGAATTCTCACAGATGGTGAGTTGTGGGCAGGAGCAGTATCAGCAGGATAATGTTCAAAGTCTCTTGGTTGAAGGGCATCCAGGATGCAGAGGGTCACTGGTTAACTCAATGAAGTTCTTGGAAGAGTGGACAGATAGCATGTCTCCGAGGGAATTTTCTCTGAACATCCCTCCCTCTCTGGGCTGAGAGTTCTTTGTGCTGTTGGGTGTTTGTGTGCTTGGCTTGTAATTAGAGCCAGCCAGCGGGTGACGTGAAAGCAGGGCCGAGGTGGCTGCCAATCTGTATTACTGGTTGACAGCCAGGCACATGTTTTAGGACCAGACAAACACAAGTGTTTGAAACTCTTGAGAGTCCCTGGACAGCAAGGAGATCAAGCCAGACAATCCTAAAGGAAGTCAACCCTGAATATTCATTGGAAGGACTGATGCCGAATCTGCAATACTTTTGTCACCTGATGCGAAGAGCCTACTCAATGGAAAAGACCCTGATCTTTAGAAAGATTGAAGGCAGGAGGAGAAGGGGGTGACAGAGGATGAGACGGTTGGATGGCATCATTGACTCAATGGACGTAAGTTTGAGAAACTCCAGGAGATACTGGACAGGGAAGCCTGGCGTGCTGCAGTCCATGGGGTGCAAGGAGTCAGACACAACTTGGCGACTGAACAAAAACAAACAGAAGTGTGAATGTCCTACCAGGAAAGCAGAGAAAGCTGCTAGCAAGCAGAGTTTCACCAGGGTGACAGGCAACTCTGCCTTTCCCCTAGTGTGGGGCCATGGGTGTCCCTTGAGACAAATCCAGGATTATCCTCAGAGAGCAGCTTTGCCTATTCCAGAGCTTGAGTAATTGTTTATCTGATGCTCCAATATTCAACACTGAAGGAAGATGTCAGGTTTGACCTTGGTCCAATGGCAGTTTATGGAGTGGAACTGAGGAAAGAGAGATCAGTGGGGTAGGGGGCAGGTATTGTAATACTTTTAAAGCCTGGACAAGGGCAATGGGTGTGAGGTGCAAGGGGAAAGGATTCTATAACCCTATAGAGAGAGAACTGGCAGGTCTTTGTGACTGAATATGGGAGCCAAGGGAGAGTGAAGTTTGGCCCCGAGACTGGGAGCCCAAGACATTTAAAAGGACAGCAGAAACGGCAGAAACAGAGAAGGTGTCAAAAAGGAAAGCTTGTGTGGGGGAAGATAAATTTCTTTTTAGACATGTTGATTTTGAGATGATGGCCAATATTAGTTAGCCTAAGATAAAGGAATGAAGCTTGATACAGACTTGGAAGCCACCTAAATAAACAAGATTCCTGATGGAAGTACATCATTTCACCTACAGAATCATCTTGCTGAAAAGTGAACTTGAATCAGCTCACACATCTCCATCTGACTATCAGTTCAGTTCAATCACTCAGTCGTGTCCGACTCTTTGTGACCCCATGGACTGCAGCACGCCAGGCCTCCCTGTCCATCACCAACTCCCGGAGTTCACTCAAACTCACGTCCATCGAGTTGGTGATGCCATCCAGCCATCTCATCCTCTGTCGTCCCCTTCTCCTCCTGCCCCCAATCCCTCCCAGCATCAGAGTCTTTTCCAATGAGTCAACTCTCACATGAGGTGGCCAAAGTACTGGAGTTTCAGCTTCAGCATCATTCCTTCCAAAGAACACCCAGGACTGATCTCCTTTAGAATGGACTGGTTGGATCTCCTTGCAGTCCAGGGGACTCTCAGGAGTCTTCTCCAACACCACAGTTCAAAAGCATCAATTCTTTGGCGCTCAGCCTTCTTCACAGTCCGGCTCTCACATCCATACATGACCACTGGAAAAACCATAGCCTTGACTAGATGGACTTTTGTTGTGGCAATATATAGTTTACTGGAAATTTGGTTGGGTGGAGGGATCAATGTGTTAAACAACCCTAGGGAGATGTGATCAGCAAAATTCACAGGGTGGATTTTGGGCACCAAGAAATGGGTGTTTTCTACAAATAAATTATGGGGGCTGTGGGTGTAGGAAAAGAGAAAAGAGGAATCAGGCGATTAAGGGAGATTTAAAGAGTGACGTGTGTGGATCTTATTTGGATCCTGATCTGAACAAAGAACAAACCAACTCTTTAAAAACTTTATGAGACAACTGAGGAGATGTGACCTGATTGGATATTTGCTGATATTATGGGATTCTTTTTCATTTTTAGACATATTAATATTTTCATGGTTAAGGCTTTTTAAAGGGTCCTTACGTTTTAAAAGGGCTTCTCTGGTGGCTCAGTGGTAAAGAAACTGCCTGCTAGTGCAGGAGACGTGGGTTCAATCCCTGGGATGGGAAGATTCCCTGGAGAAGGGAATGGAAACCCACTCCAGTAATCTTGCCTGGAAAATCTCACAGACAGAAGGAGCATGGTGGGCTACAGTCCATGGGGTCATAAAAGAGTCAAACATGACTTGGAGACCAAACAACAACATTTTAAAAATATACTGGAATATTTACAGATGAACTGATATGATTTCTGAGATTTGCTGCAAAATAATCTGGTAGGGGGCATGGGGAATGGTGGGCACAGACAAAATAAGAGTGGCCATCAGTGGATGACTGCTGGGCTTGGGTGGTGTTACCTGGGGACAGGGTAAGGGTCATTACACAATTCTGTCTCTCTTTGTGTTCAATATTCCATAATAATAGGATAAAAACAAATGGAGTGCTCACTCTGTGGAAGCACATTTCCTTTTAAAAGTAAGTGTCTGTACCCAGGGGAGCAGGTAACCCAGAACGGAAAAGCCTGGGAAAGTCTCATATTTAAGGTAAAATCAGGAAATGAGGGACAACAGATGGCACAGAACCAGAGGGTCCTCCTGGTTTGGAATTCAGCAAACTAGGGTTTGAGTTTAGCTCTAACTCTTACTAGCTTTGTCATGGTGAGCGCATCGTTGACCTTTGTAGGCCTACAAGCCTCAGTTTCCTTATCTGTAAAGTGGGGGTAATAACTGCATCTCCTCCACAGAGTCAATACAAGCGTTAAAGGAAATGATGTGTATAAACCATCTGACCTGCTTGACACAAAATAAGTGCTCATTAAACATTAGTTGTTAGCATTGATGTTTTATCACTGATCAGTGTGGTCAGAAAACTGGAAGTGTTACTCAGTCATGTCTGACTCTTTCCCACCCCATGGACTGTAGCCTTCCAGGCTCCTCTGTCCATGGGGATTCTCCAGGCAAGAATATTGGAGTGGGTTGTCACGCCCTCCTCCAGGGGATCATCCTGACCCAGGGATCAAACCCAGGTCTCCCACATTGCACGCAGATTCTTTACCTTCCAAGCCACCAAGGAAGCAGTGATGGTTTACCACTGATCAGAGTGGTCATGAAACATGAGAAAACAACCAGAGCAGGTAGTGTGATGGAAGGCAAGAGAAAACTGTCATGAAAGGGCAGCGATTGTAGTGTCACGTTACAATCAAGGAATCTGTGGCTTTCACTGGATGATGTAATTTGGAGCTCACCAGGGACCACAAAGAGGTGGCATGTGCTACCTGACGACAAGGACCTGGGTTAGGAGTGGTGATGAATCACTGGGAGCAATGGCTAAGCGAAGTGTTTTTCCTTATTTGGCGATGAAAGAAAGAAAACGGATGGAGCAGCAAAAAAAGGGGGGGGGAACTTTTCTCACAGTAAAAGGGGCTCTGGGGGAGAGGAAGAAGCCTGCGGAGAAGGAGGGAGGAGGATGCTGAGCCTGGAGCAGAGTCCTCAGCTACAGAGGCGAGATGGAGGTTAGAGATTCAGGGGAAGAGATTGACAGTGAGTTAGGTGGAGAATGAAAGCTGGACAAAGCCATGAGAGCAATCAGGGTTTCAGAGAACCCCGGAAGGCCCTAGGAAGGAGGAAAAATAATGGAAGGGAAAAGATCAGGAGACGCTTGGAGAGTAACAGTGAGAACAGGGAATGAGGGCATGCCATCAGGGCTGGTGGCTAAGGCTATGAGGCTGGTGACAAGTGAGAGCAGGTTTGTGGTACAGACTGGGGTCCCCTGCAGGCAACATCTGCTCCTGGCCTGGTGGCAGAGACTGTGGCTCCAATGACTCCTCTAGGGTGACTGGAGCATCCACAGTGGCCCGTGGAGGAGCAGAGACCTCCAGCTTCCCGGGGTGGAACTGCAGGCGCTGGAGGTTGGGAATTGTTGGGAACATGCCCTGGAGAGCCGAGCCAGGGAAAAACAGGACAAAGCCAAGCCGGCCCAGGAGACACAGGGGCCAGATCAGACGTGTTGAAACGTGACATCCTGCCTTTGTTACTACTGCGCCCTTTCTCCACTGACAGTCCTCAGCTCCACAGCCCTCTGCCCCATCTCTGAGCCCCATACAAAAGACAAGGGGACGGCACTTACTTCTTTGATTTCCTGGTAAAAGGAGAAAACCTGGAAATTTAGGGCTTTGCTTAGTGTGAAAACTCCCGAGTCTAAATGTCATGACCTTTCAACGAAGGAGATTAGGAGCTGGGAAGAATACATCTAAAATCTAGATTCAACTGGATTATGGTATTGACATGTTTGTATCTTTTTTATACTCAGGTCTGGCCTCCCCTTCTTTTTGTCCCCCAATATTCATTGCTCCTCTTCCACACCAGTGGGATTTTAGCTGGAGACATGTCTGCTCAGAATACAGACTGTATCTCAGCCTCCTTGCAGCTACATGTGATTAAGTTGCCCAGCAGTATGTGAGCAAGAATGCTGTATGTGAGCATCTGAGGAGCTTCCAGAAAGACAGCTGCTATACACCTTCCACCTTTTCTTGATTCCTTCCTGGAATTCCAGCCAGGCCTCCGTCTTAGAGCAAAAAGACAGCCTCAGGATGGCCAAGTGAAGCTGAGAGAGAATTAATCCCTGAAGATTTGGAGTGAAATGAGTATCAGCCCAACACTGTCTGTACTTGAACTTCTGCAGAATTGGGATCAAACTTCTACTTTGTTTATGCTAATGTTATCTGATAATTTTTTGTTATGTGCTGCCAATCCTGATTCTATTGACAAGTCAAGTATTAAAATTAACTAGTAGGTAAAAAAAAAAAAGATAAAAGATAAAGATATTTATACGAAGAAAATAAAATTACAGAAATAAAATTATAAGCCAAATTATCATTGATCAGACCAACCTATAACAATGTGTACTTTTTTTTTAAAACAATGTGTCCTTAAAAATATTCAGGGGGAGACTTCCCTTCTGGTCCAGTGGCTAAGACTCCGCTCTCTCCATGCAGGGGGCCCAGGTTCGATCCCTGATCAGGGAACTCAAAGCCACATGCCACAGCTAAGGATCCTGCATGCCGAAACAAAGACCTGGCACAGCCAAATAAAGGAATAAATCAAAAATAAGAATGAGATGGTTAGATGGCATCACCGACTCGACAGACATGCGTTTGAGTAAGCTCTGGGAATTGGTGATGGACAGGCAAGCCTGGTGTGCTGCAATCCACGAGGTCGAAAAGAGTTGGACATGACTGAGCAACTGAACTGAAGCATTTTTTAAAAGTATATTCAGTGACTTATTCAACAGGTTTATTGTGTCAGGCCTGCATCAGATTGGGAGCATGCCATAAAGACGCCAAAATCCCTGCCCTTTCGTGGGAAAGTCGTAATACACACATGATGGGAGGAATAAGCAGGGGATGCCGTGGGCACGTAGGCTCCTCCTTCAGCCTGAGGGAGGGCCAGCACCGGCTTTCTCAGAGCTGAGCCCTTAGGAACACGTAGGATCTGTTAGACAAAGAAAAGGGAAGAAGTAGGGTGCCAGGCAGCAGGATCTGCTTGTGCAAACATTTGGACTCGAGGGAGTATAGCACTTTTGGAGGGCTGCAAAAAGAGCAGTTAAAAATGAGGTTTGTTCATGCAGAACAAGGCTGAGACATGACAAAACAGAGCTCCAAAACATGCATTAGCAGAGGCCTCCAGTGAAATGGAATGAGACATTACTTAGCATAATGCCTTCAAGTTTCGTCTATGTGGTAGCATGGATCAGAATTTCCTTCCTCTTTAAGGCTGAGTAATATTCCATTGTATGTATAGACCACATTCGTTCATCCACACATCCACGGACATTTGGGTTGTTTTCACCTTTTGGGAGCTACCACATTTGTTTTGTTTGTTACCATCTGTGGTGGAGGCTTAATTACAGTAAAAAGATTTGGGAGAGAAGTCTGCAGGGAGAGGATGAAACCCAGAGCAGAATAGGAACAGAATCCATTCCTTCTTTTTTGCAAATGTGGCAACTGAAGTCTGAATAGCACAAAGTCCCAAAGAACTGGGGTCTTCTGACCTTCAGAGTGCTTTTTCTTCTAGTGCCATCTTTACCACAAAGCTAGTCTGAATCCAGCTGAACCTCACAACAGTCGAGAGCTATGGGTACTGCCAGATGCAGAGATCTGAAAGCCTGAGGGCAGAGGTCGGAACCCCACGGTAGGATGTCACACCTGCACAGAAACAGAGCTAGAGGGACTGTTCCAGCAAAACTGTCAGTGTGCTTCGGTCTCCTCTCTGTGCGACCTTCCTCTCCACCTTGGCTGTTCACATGCTCTATGTGTCCATCTTCTTCCCTTCCTTGCTCTCAGCAGGATAAGAACCATCTCTGCTGAGCAGGTAAAAGATTATGTGGGTGTTAGCTCCCCGTTCCAGTGACACCTCTCGCAGGGAGATTTATATTTTAACAGGCAACTTCAGAAAGTGGGTAGTGTAGGACCCAAGAGACTGAGACTCTGAGGGTGGAACAGTACAGGGCGAGTGTAGGGTATTCATGTATGAGATGCCTCCTCTGCTTGGTGTGGGGGTCTGTTAGAAGCAGCGGGAAGTGGCCCACCCTGCCTCCTTCCCAGGCAGAGTGCAGGCTCATTCACAAACATCTTAGGGCTCTGTTTCTTTTCTTTCTCAGAATTCTTCCTTGAGAGAAAATACATCTTGTGTTTATTTAACCATCCACATCACGCGCACTATAGCTTTCTGCATAAAAGTGTTCAGTCAAACCTAGGATAATTAACCACTGGCCAAATATTTCAAACCTGGGTGAAGGAGTCAAGGATATAGAAGTGTTTTGGTTGCCATTTTGCTACTTTATTCTCCAGGTTTATCATGGGTAAATAATAATAAGTAAATACTGTCATTGAAGAATATCTTCCTTCTTTAGCCTTTGACAGTGAACACCAGACAAGAAATACTTCACTGGGGCTTCCCTGGTTGTCCAGTGTTAAGACTTCATGCTTCCAGGGCAGCGACCCTGGGTTCAATCCCTGGTCAGGGAACTAGGACTCACATGAGACAACTAAGACCCAGTGCAGCCAAATAAATACTTTTTTCCAAAAGAAAAAAAAGAGAGAGAAATGAAATCAGTCCTGAATAGTCATTAGAAGGACTGATGCTGAAGCTGAAGCTCTGATATTTTGGCCACCTGATGTGAAGAACTGATTCATTAGAAATGACCTGATGCTGGGAAAGAGTGAAGGCAGGAGGAGAAGGGGACAACAGAGAATGAGATGGCTGGATGGCATTACTAATTCGATGAACATGAGTTTGAGCAAGCTCCGGGAGCTGGTGAAGGACAGGGAAGCCTGGCATGCTGCAGTCCATGAGGTCACAAAGAGTCAGACAAGACTGAGGAACTGAACTGAACTTTATTAACTATCTGCCTTATTTTCATTTATCCATTTTTATTAGTTTCACACACACACATATCACCTTGCTCCTGCATTCTACATAGAGTACCCAAATTCTAGACACACCAGTATCCTCTGTACCCTTACTACAAGGATTGTTTTTTATACAGGGTGTCCCAATTGTCTCTAATATCAGCTATTACCCACCGATAAATGCAAACATATATAAATCCTCCTTGAGGAGTCATAGTTTATGAAAAAGTAATATTTCCTTTATATATACACATACATATATATGTATATATATGCATTTTATACAGAGAGAGACAGAAAGAGAGGGGCTTCCCAGGTAGCGCTAGCAGTAAAGAACCTGCCTGCCAATGCAAGAGCCATAAGAGATATGGGTTCAATCCCTGGCTCGGGAAGATCCCCTGGAGGAGGGCATGGCAACCCACATGTCACTGTTACAAAGAGTCAGACACGACTGGAGTAACTTAACATGCTATATATATATATATATATATATATATATATATATA